>CM068316.1:11301999-11694499 GCA_034766995.1 Acanthacorydalis orientalis | reverse complement strand
GTGTGCTAGTTGGGTAGCAAAAATGTTAATCGGTGCACACAAGCAGGAACTTGTGGATTCACATAACCAATTTCTCGACGCCAGGAAAATGAAGGAGACGACTTTTTTAAAAGTCATCTCGTTCTAAAGCCATTCTAAAGAAATGGCTCGCATTTCAATGGATTTCTTCTACATGGAAATTAAGAGACTAATACCACTAATTACTGAATGGACCTAACTTTAAAAACGCCTTGTATGTATATATATATAATATATATATATAATATATATATATATATATATATATACGAGTATATATATATATATATATATATATATATATATATATAATATAAACAGTAGCACACCCAAATGAGAGAGCAAGTGGTTCTGGCATCCCCCAAAGGAAAAGAAAAAAAACACTAGAAAACTAAACAAAATCATCTCACGAAAATGCTCCTATATACACAGAGAAAAATGAATGTAAGCACGACTGAAGTAATTTAAAAGCTTTGTAAAAAGAAAAGAAAACTGGATTTTATTCTTTAAATGAATTTTTATAATCACCTAATGAATTTTATTGAATTCACATTAAAAATCCCCCTCCCAGGATTAAATTCTGAGTGCACCACTGTATGTATATGTATATATATATATATATATATATATATATATATATATATATATATATATATATATACATATATATATATATAGCATTTACATTTTTTCACTTGTTTTTACAATACCGTCCTAATAACTTTTTTTTAAAAAAAACAAATGCTTAAATCGAAAAATAATAATCTTTGTAGCCTACACCTTATTTAAACCACAAAATGTCTGACCTCGCGTATACGTCCTTCAAATTTATTTTCAATTATTCATAATTCCGGAAATACTAAACATGATTTATACAATACGCATTTTTCAATTTCCACGAAATGATGACTCAAGAAGTAACTACAAAACTACATATATCATCAAAATAACATTGAATTTTATTTGTAAATATTATATTTAAATGAAAAGTAATAGGAAATTTCATTTGAGGAAACCTGTCGATTTTTTTTTGTAACATCGTTTACGAGTTTCGTTGAAATTTCAAAATTATTTGAATATTTATTTTGGCATTAAGTTTGATATATGACACAACACACACAGATACATATATATATATATATATATATATATATATATATATATATATATATATATATATATGTATGTATGTATGTATGTGTGTGTATATAAAATGTAGGGAATATATTCACAAACGCGCACACATATGTTCCTCCACTAACGAGAAGAAAAGACCGCGGCCACATGTTTAGAATACCTCGTGCACTTGTGCTCGCCACATGGCGAATATCTAACGAGCATTTGTTGGTACGCCGGTCGTCCAGATGGCCGCCAAATGTATCAACATTCTGCAGTGATGGAGCACTGAGCGGAGTAACACAACATATAACATTGGATGAAAGCAGAGGGCCCCCGCGCTACAGCACTGTTTGTACTGCAGACGTTTTGAAAGTTTCCATCGACGCTCGCGATCCGTGCCAGACATATTTTTTTTAAATGCTACGTTATCGATCGGTGGTAGATTTAGACAATGTTTGGCAAAGGCTCAGGTGTATAACTCTCATCTGTCAAGTGTTGAAATGTACAGAATTAATACGAACATTTCAGTTCTGTTTTGTATGATTAATGTATTACGAAATGAAAGCGTTTTTTTTTAAATATATTTTATATCGTAAGCGGATGAAATTCGCATTATACGAATGACACTTTATTTAATTTATTAGAAGGTAGTACAATTGAAAAGAGTGCTATTATATTTTTATAAGGAACACCTAGCGTATGGACGCTTCATTAACCAGAATTTTCACAAACATCTCGTCAAAAATTGAATTAATAATTCAATACAACAACACCTATGCACATTTTAAAAACTTTTCGATATATTTAACACTTTTACTGCCTATTCACGTATGACAGAATTTAAGAAACTTGAAAATTGTACGTAAAAATATTAAGATAAACTAAAAGACCTTTTAAAGTAACAATATCCTATACACATAACATTTATTATAAATTTTATAAACCTTAAATTTAATTTAAACATCTGCATATTTCTATTCACATGAAAAATAAAAAAGAAATCAAAATGTTATTAATATTTACTTTTTAAATAGATTTCATACCACATACATATAAAGCATTAAAAACAAAAAATATTATATACACACATACACACACAAACACACACACACATATATATATATATATATATATATATATATATATATATATGTATATATTCCAATTTATTGAAAAACAACACTGAAAAGCAGAATAAAAAGTTTAAAGCACAAAATTGCACTGAACATCTTCACTAAATACATATTTTAAGATGTCTTACAGGTTGTAGTCAGCTGTTAATGAACTACCACACATTCTAATTTATTACTCATGTATTAAAAGACTAACCGGATGTTTACAGATCGATTAGTATCCTGATATATAAAATATTTTTTCAAGGACATCAATAGTAAAAACACATTGTTACTACATATAACATAGATTGTTCTTATAGCTTTCAATATTTTTTCGTCTCAAATTTCTGATTTGTAACATTGAAAAGAATAAAGAACAACTTAATTGTTCACATTAATTAATGTGAAAACTATTGTTTAAAATCAGCTTAAACTGGAAATCGTTTAACCTTCCAAGTACTTTTGAACCAATATATTGTATTTTATAAATTTTCCGTAAAAACATTGAAAAATATATGGATTTGACAAAATTCTTGTAATAGCCTATTTTTAGTTTCACAAATAAATAATTTTATTACCTCACAAATCAAAGAAACATTCTTAATTAAAAGTGTTCAATAAATAATTTTTGATTCTTGTTTATATGTATTTCTATGGCGGTGAAATCATCAACAGTGCATCAAGAAGCAGAAAGAAAAATTTATACTATTTCTGTTGATCAATTTTGTAAGCATTTTTTTCTGCACATTGGTCTTGAGGACAATGGTATCGCTATCAAAATGCGCAAAAGTAACAATAATCATTGAAAAATGATCAATAAAGATTTATTGAACATTTTAATTGGATTTTGCAGTTAACAGAATGAAAAAAGAATTCATTTGTGAAAAAAAATTTTGTTACAGTGACAGAACTATATTATTTTTAGTTTTTTATTTGTATTCAGACGTATAGATTTCCAACATGTTTGATATGTAAAATATTAAGTGTAAAAATTAATTCTGTGCCCTTAAATTGAATCAATCATAATTCTGTTTTAAATTAAAATATTTTCTCGTCGCTTTAGGAATTTGAAGTGTCAACTTTAACATTTATAAACACTATTCGTGAAACAGTTGGCTTAACTTCACGAAACAGTAGTGAACACGATAGAGTCCGAAAAGTATTGCAGTTGAACTTTTGGCATTCCCGTTGAAAAAAATCCGTCGAAGTCACAGTAATGATTAGTTCAGCTTTGGAGGACGGTGTTGTGATGCATAAAACATACAAAAAATGATGAAACAATGGAAGAGGTTCGAAAATGCATTATGACTTCATTGAATCAAAGCAGCAATCTTTTTTTCGACAAGGGATTCGTCAATTACCCGACAGTTGGCGCAAATTTATATAAAATAATGGGGAATATTTTGAACAGTGAAATGTATTCTGTTTTCTGAAAACAATCATTTTCTATAAAAAAGGCACCGAATTAATTATTGCACACCTAATAAATACAAAAAATAATGATATTAAATATGAATAATTAAATATACGAATAATTCCTCAACTACATCACAAATCTGCCATTAAAGATATAATTTAAAATTTTGAACGCTATGACTCAGTATTCGATACTTCCCGTATAAGAAGAAAGGATCATGATCCAACAGATTACAAGCGAATAACAGTGCCCACATCAAAAGCATCGTTTAATTTATAAGCAGATTCTGCTGCTTTACCGCCCGTTATAAACTCATACAAAAATTACTCTTATTTGCTTCTTTGCTATTTTTAATTCAATAATCCAATTTGAAGCAAAATCAATAATAAAACCAAAGTTGATTTTACCAAAATACAGATCAAAAAATACACTTTAAAATTATATTAACATGAACAGGATGAAATGATACTTCCATTGAAAAATTAAGGTTAGAATTCAGAAAACAAAAACCGAAATTATTTTCCTACCACTTTAATATTACAAATGTTTTTAAATTCTACAAACATTAAAAAATATGCAAAATATTTAAGTTGATGACAATATTTCTACGAAAGAATTATTTATACCCATTCAAAAGCAGATAGAATTTTATTTCATATATTGAAAATCAAAACATTTTTTCACCAGATTTATTTAACAAATATCTGTATATTTTTTATACAAAATTATGCTTACTCGTGCATATAAAAACATTTATTACTTTTTACTACACAACATATTATTTTCTAACATGCATATGTCACCATAAAATTTGTTAACAAGTGTTGAGAACATTACAAAAAATCCCAAATTGTAAATTGATATTTATGGTCATACTATAACAATTCATTCGTACAGATGGCTAAGATATCCCAGTTCTCTAGTGTATTTCAGTATCAATAAATCTAAGTGAATGCATAAAAATGAATGCATACATATCCTCGAATGAATGCATATCCTTGCAGTTCCATTCGTCTAAAAACTGACAAATGTCATTTTGCGACCTGCACGTGTGTAACACTTGTGACGAATGGAATTTCTATGAGCGGTTTGAGAACATCTAAGATAATCCATTTTCTATTTTTCTCTCTATTATATATATATATATATATATATATATATATATATATATATATATATATATATATATATATATATATATATATATATATATATACATAGATATAATCATAAGTGTGAAACCAACACAGGACAAATTTTATTATCTGACAGTAAAATATGTAATCTGATAAAAAAGCTTGCACAATTACTAATATAACAAAACTAAATGTAACATGCGACCATGTGTTCGTCAATTCGGATAAAGGGTACGTAGGGACAGAAAATACATTACGTATATTGTGCACTGAACACACATGCAAAAGCGTACTGAAATTACTTTCTGTTTTTTCGGTATACAAAAATATCCACACGGTCTTCTAAAAGATAAACGTGGTTTACATTTTTAAAATATACATACATTTCTGTATAAAATTATATTTGCGTACGCATTTGAAAATATACTCGAATCAAATTATGTTATCTGTTTTTGTGAATAGTGAGGATACACTGGTATTTTTTATGATTCTAATTTTTATATATAAATAAACAGAAGTTTGAATAGATAGAAAAATTATTTGCACAAAATCAATAGAAAAAAGTAATAAAATAAAATATCAATCTATAATATGTATACGCAAAAATGAGAATAAACAAATTAACAAAACAATTAGTGTTTTTGGGTATTTTGTCTGGAGAAATTTACAAAAAGATTACATTTTATAACATCACAAAATATTTAATAATTTGTTTGTACTTTTGGATCAGCAAGTTCTCAATTATTGGTTTCGGCATGAGTACATATCATCCTCAAGTAGATGTTGACGACTAATTTTAAATCCTGATTAATTGACTGATAAGTTTATTGCTCATTAATTATTTTAGATATTATATACAAAAAATAAGTGTGTGGTGTGTATGTGGCTCCCATTCTGGGATATTATACTCGATTTTGTCCATTTATGTGTGAGGGTGTCATGTTTATGTGTTATATTTGTATTTTTATATAATGTATGTATGGAAAATGTTCAATCAAACAATTTATTTTCACTTATATGTGTTTTTATATGAGATGTAGTTATAATTTTACGATATAAAATAACAAGTCGTCTATTTGGGTTTATTTGTTCGCTTAATATATTATTTTGTACTTATCGAGTGATTCAATATCAATATCTTCTGTATCTTAGTCCCTCAGAGCCTTGCTAGTGAATTGCATGATATAGATTTATGCACTTAAGGTCGTGAAAATGCAATATCTTTTAGCAGAAACCATTGACTCTAATAATGAATTAACAAATTTTAAGAGAATAGATACTTAAAAGTATAGGTCTCAGTTATATAGTATGATTCAATTTAGGTTTCCACATGGAAGTAATAAAATGGGACGCAGGGATTAAGAAAAGTCATGTTATTTTTTATTTAGTTTTTTAGTTCAATTCAATACTAAAATACAATTGAACTGAAATACTAAATGGGGGATAAAATGTTTTTTGTTAATTTTTGCGTTTTTTTTAAATTATTTCGTATGGAAGACTAAGTTAAATCATCTTATATTTCTATGTTTTCAAAAATTTTTAATTTTATTTCTTTATTTTCAATTTTTATTATTTTCTTTGTATTATAAAAATTGACAAACAGCTGATCTAAAAGGGCGAAGACCATGAGGACAGCGTACCAACTGGATCACAAGTATAAAAACATATAGTTACAACGTTTACTTAAACATTTGTCAATAGGTGGGAAAATAGTAATCAAATAATGAATAAATAAAACAAATATTTCGTAACTTTAGTCCAATTATAGTGTTAAATATGATATTTAATATTATCCGACATGATTTAATGTTCATATTGTATGTTTGAGACCAAAGAAATGGCATTATTCCTAATAAAAAGTTATGGTGACTGTATAGTGGTATGAGAAGGTAATTAATTATTACTTTTTTTAAAAAATTCGAGTGAAACAATAAAATAATTATAATATTGTGGTGAAATTGAAATTATGATTCAAAAATTGACCCAAAAAGAGTCTGCATTGGTCACACACAAATAACTAATAACATATTAATTGAATTAGGGTATGAAATTTTACAACATCCACCACACTGGTAAGATATTTTACCAATGAATTATCGCCTTTTTTATCATTTGGTGCTATTTAAAAAAATAAAACAATCAGCATTCAAGAAACAGTAATTGAAGGATTTAAAAATTCAATCAGTTTAAATACTTTTATTTTGTAAAAAAATGTAAAACAATTTAAAATCATTTTCGGAAAAAACTACTATCGCAAATGGTGCATATTTTGATTAAATAAATATTATTTTTTTTTAAAAAATACATTTTCATTCTCACTTACAAAAACGGAAATTTCATATGATACAAACTTATATATATATATATATATATATATATATATATATATATATATATATATATAAAATGTAATGCATATTTTCACAAAGTCTCAGACAAACGTCAAATTTTCTTCATTCATTCAACTGTTATGTTCACCATTATACCGTATAGAGTCATAATTGGTTGAGAAGCACTGATGTGTGGAAGTGTTGATTTATTTGTGAGAATTACATAAATTCATTAATTTTCTACCTCGGCAGATTCTTGTTATTTTATGTGAATATTTAAATTTTAAAACATTGTCTGTAGTAACTTCACTCAAATCGTGTCGTCTATATTGCACAACTTGTCCAAACTTGTTACGATGGAAAAGTTACAGAAAAAAACATTGAAAAATGTAAATATTTCCTCGTGTGACCAAAGACTTGTTACTGAAAGGAAGCATATGTTGCTAACAGATGGCACTCGCAGACAACAGTGCAGTAAATGCGTCTATCTATCTCAGTTGCACACCCCAGCCGGTTCTAAACTTATCTAACTTACGAACGCACATGCCACAATAATTGGATTCTCAACTTGTGTGGCATACATCGTTTCGTTACTATTTGTCGCTGGATATTTCTTCATTCATAAATTATGAACAGAGAAAATTGCCTGACTTGATAGCTTAATTGTTACACGCTTATAGTCACGTATCCGTAAAGAATTATTAATATATCAGTTAATTGCGTTACGTTTTCTGTTTATTCTATTGAATTGTATTCAGTTCGTTTTATGACAAATAGACTATTCTATAATACAAAGAGGAAATTTTATACATAAAGTAATAATAAATTATTAAACACATCATTTATCGTAAACTACTCTGCATGACATTTATATTAAACAATTTGTAATGTCTACAACTATTTATGAAATCGGCATTTATAATCAGTTTTCATGCAATGACAACAATAAATGATATGAAAAGAAATAAAAAAAACATCTATTCCTGTTATCCTTATCTTTTACGTATTTATAAGTTTAAAATTCGATTTACTGATACTTTTATAATGCAACAATAATTGACATAATACACAAATCTGATAAAAATACTATTATAATTTAAAAAAATAATTATATAATAAATGTTCATTGGAAACATATTACTATTAAAATTTTGAATTCAATTACGATTAATAGTGGCCAAATTACTTATAAAAAACCAAACCAATAATTTTAAAAATAATCGTATTTTTTATTTATTAATAATTAGACTAATATGTTATTATTTATAACTTTTCACTAGATGACAATTCGATACATTAACGGAAACGAGCTGCACCTGATAAATAAAATAACAACTTTAAAAAATATAATGTTTAATTATAGAAAATATTAAGTACTTTACTATTCGAAAATATTTTTTTTTATCAAGAATGGATTAAAAATAAATAATAAAGTAACTTTTATCAAATGCAGTTATACATAAATATATAAATTTATACACACTTGTACTTCAGTGCTTTGAAAATGATGGCCAAAATGACTGCCAACAAAATTTATATAAACCACAATCAAAAATGATCAATAATCAATTATTGAAAATTTTGGTCAGAAAAAAATTGCGTAGTTTATGGGGTAAGTGAAAAATAAATTTTCGAGAGACAATTTAGCCACAATGCTAGAACTCTGTTGTTATTCACAACATATAATTGATTAATTTTTGTTTAAAAAAATAAATTATTCATTTTTAAAAGCTTAAAATTCTAAAACAGTATCTAGGTATAATAAAGAAACAGTAACATTTTTCTGGTTTACATTGCAAATGATGGACATAAATTTCTAATACTATTCATTAAATAATAGTCTAAGTTAATTTATAAATTCAAAAGTTTTGTTCCATGTCAATATCAATAATATTTTACAACCTAATATCAAAGTCACTAGAACATGCATAAAAATATAATAGTAATACAAAACTATCTATTCATATGATCAAATAGGGTTTCAAAAATTATTTGGGAAGAAAACCCAGAAAAGTCAGTCAATGCACAATATAGGCTACTAACTACTACTACTTTGAGGTGGACTACCCCCACAAAAACGCTCATCCTGACTTTCACCCACTTTCAAAAAAATCCAAGGTGTCAATCCACAAAAAAGATCATCACCATATTTTTTTAGAATTGTATGGGCATTTTATTAATAGATTTTAAGGACAGCAATACCACTATTAATGGCGAATATTATGCAACATTGTTGTATAAATTTCAGGATAATATTCACGAAAAACGGCGTGGAAAACTAACAAAAAGAGTGCGCTTGTTGCACAATAATGCACCAGTTCACATCATTACTGTTTCTCAAGCTGCTATTCGGAAGTGTGGTTTCCCAGAACTTTATCACCCACCCTACAGTCCAGACGTGGTCCCTAACAGTTATTAGCATTTTAGTAATTTGAAAAACATTTATTTGGATAATGTTTTAATGATGTCAGTGAGCTGAAAACAGCGATAACTGATCACTAACACGAAAACGGAAGATTATTTATAATAGAAAGGTATAGCAGAATTAAGCGTTGTAAAAAATGTATTGAAATTAAAGAGGATTATATAAAAAAATAGTAAAATCTTGTTCTTTATTAACATTCCTTCTTATATAGAATGATAATATTTGGGGCTAATCTCGTGTATATATATATATATATATATATATATATATATATATATATATATATATATATGTGATCTACAAAAATTCAATTGTATGAATATAAATATTTTAAAGGTATTTTTCCATTGAAAACCAAGTAATTTTGAATATAACAAAAAATCTACAAAATATTCGTATTAAATCAACAAAAATTAAATAAATAAACTAAACTTTAAAATAATTCATTTAAAATCAAATTATTTATAAGTTAAACAGCTATATAAACAAGTATTTACTAAATTTTGTTGTGTTATTATTCCTATTTAAAATAAAACTCATAAAAATAATCATATCACAAATCATAACATAACCATTCAACAATTTGTAGAACTGCACTCGATAACATTGAATACACTAGAATGATTCAGTAAAAAACAAGAACGTACAGGCTGCAAATCAATTTATCGTGGGAACTGAACAGTACATGAAAACGAAAACGTACAAAGAAACGGAAAAAAATATAAGCCTAAAACACGAGAGGTAGACACAGAATGTTTTTGTGGAGTTTTTTTTATGTAAAACTCTGTGCGTTTCTTTGGCAAGAGAATGTGAATGGTTTGAAAACCACAATTCACTTAATCTGATATTATTTTTAAAATAATAGTAAAATAAAAATATAAATTCTTTTTTATACGACCTTCATTTATTCGTGAATATTATATGTGGTTCTATAACATTTCTCACTGTTTATCTTTCATAAAAAATCAAAATGAATTATTAGAATATATATATATATATATACGAGGTAAAGACAAAAAAATCGCAGAATGATCGTAATGGCGGAGGTAAGGAAATCTTGAATCTATGCGTTCGAAAGTAGGGTTCTTTAACAGTGTACGTACCAATTTGTAAGTCATTTTTAGTAATAGTACGTAATTTACCTTTTGAAATGCACGTAAAATAGAAAATAGGTCTACAAAATGGAGAACTTTGAGTTTCACGCCGTCATTAAGTTTCTCGCAAAACTGAGAACAAACCCTCATACTCACGCCACAAATGATTATGGAAGAGACGAAATCAGTTAACGGTGCCTCTTATTTTAAAAAAAAAACATGATTGACAAGTAGTATCGTCTCTTCATCAAGGCAGAGAATCAATAAAAGACTACCTACGTTTAGGAAGATCCACCGATGCAACTTTGACGGAAATTTGTAATAAAAGTACAAGAATTAAAATTGGATGATATCCGTTTAAAGAACAATCAAATTTGATAAATGGTTGGAGTATTAGTTACAACAATTTTGAATATTTTAAATGATCATCATGGCCTGTTAAAGATGAGTACCAAAGAATGCTCGCACAGCTTCAAATGGGGCATCGTCCTGAAGAGTCGAGCGAGTTTTTGAACCTCTTTAAAGACAATTCCGATGAAATTTTGTACAGAATAGTTACTGAAAATGAAAGTAAGTTCATCACTATGAGGACAAATCAAAATAGGAAGCAAAGAATTGGCATAAAAAGAGTACACCAGCCTGAAAAAAGTGTCGTCATCGATCGGTAAGCTGTTGGTCAGTGTTTCTTTAGGCTACAGAGGGTATTTTGTTGATCGATTACAAAACTAAGAGTGTGACTATAACTGGAGAATACTACGCCATTATAATAGATTAACTGGAGGCAACAATGAAGGAAAAAGGATAAGAAAAATGTGAAAAGGTGTGTTGCTCTTACAAGACGACATCCCTCTTCGCAACAGCAATGTTGCAATGCGGTTTCGAAATTCTGAACCATTCTCCGTATAGTTCAGACTTAACCCCTAGCAATGTTTATTTGTTCCCGAATTGGAAAAGAGTTACACTTGAAGAAATTTGGAGATAATAAAGAAGTCGAGGCAGCAATTCGGATCATTTTGAATCAAAAGACAAAACATATTTTTATGAACGTTTACAGACACTCATTCAAAGATATGAAAAGTGTATTAGAGTCAAGGGAAAATATATTGAAGAAAAAAAATAATGACTTATTTTATCTCTCTTTCCCTATATTCTGTAAATGTTTTGATCTTCTCTCGTATATGTATATATATATATATATATATATATATGTATAGGTGTATATGAAACATTGTCATTTTAGCTAAAAGTAAAAACAAAACACGCAAATTTGTAAAAATATACAACTCCTACAACGTATAATTATAAATTTATCCAAATATCAATAACTTATCTAGATAGAAGATAATATTAGACTGTTCTTTAAGGGAAATTTGATTAAATTGCTAATTATATCATGAACTAATTATATATCCTGTACTTTACGATCCAATCAATAGACACCAACTATCTTACCTGTCGTCTGCAGTTAATAAACAGTGACCCCTGACATTATATATATATATATATATATATATATATGTATATATATATATACACACCTGTGTATATATGTACATTGTTGTATGTAAAAGACGTGATTTACATTACAATAACATGCAATTATATCGGATCCAAAACATATTAATTAAAATATTTATATCACGTTGTATTTAGGCACGTTGCGTGAATTCACGTGTAACGTCCTCTAAAAGTTTTGGTGTTTTAAAAATATACTTAACAAAAAATATATATTAATAAATAAAACATATCCTCCTACATACTGTCTGTTATCTAAATTAAGTATATGACAGATGTGCTTTGAAATGAAACTAAATATATGTCAATGACGATATGGAGGAATTATTAAATTAATTAATTTTTTGTTATTTAACTGGTTTTTCTCTTTTTTTCGGGTAGTATTTTGTATTTTAGAATATTATATATATATATATATATATATATATATATATATATATGATAAAGATTTTTAATATACAAACTTTTTAAACATGAATATTAATCAGAAAGTTATAGAAATTACGTTAGTACACCCCGTATCTGAGTTATGACAAAGATTGTGGCTATCCTTTGTCTCGAAGGACAAAGGACAGTCACATATTTTTTTACAAACAGGTCGTACAGAAATTACACGCTGCTCGCGTGGAAAATATAATTGTGGAATTTTATATCAATACATGTGTGTATTCTTCGTCGGTTTCAAAAACTGTTTTTGATAATTTTGTTAAAAATTAATCTACTGTCCTCCTACAGTCTCAATTTGGCCTATTTTGTTTTCCTGAAACTAAAGTTTCTATTGAAGTAGATCGGTATAAAGCGTTTTCGAGGCCAAAAGAATTGCTTTGAACTAGCTTCAGTTTAATGATTCAGTATTCTACAGAAATAGAACAGAATGACAGCAACATCTTAATTGTTTGAAATTATCTAGTTGATATGTAAAAAAATTAAGTTCAACATAATTGTTTATTTTGTTTTTAAAATACTATTCAAATAAAAAAAAATTCTTTCACTCTCGTATAATTAAATTATGTAAAAATGTTGAATAAAAATGAATATAGTTGATATTTTCATTTTACTGGAAGAATAATTGTTATATATTAAATATAACACAATGTAAGACAAACTATTTAAGAAAGATGCAATTTTCAAACTTATTGAAATATTAACTATCTCAAATTATCAAACAAAAAATATAGTCTAAAATTAGAATTGCGAATTTAAGCGATACAATTATTAGTATGCCGATGAAACTACTTAATTTCAATGATAAATTAAAAAAGGATCTAATATTTGGCAGATTTTTGCAATACGTACTGAAAAAAAAAACTACAATAATTCTAGACAACTAACAAATTACTTTTAAAATAACCAAATTTATCATTTGAAGGCTACGAGACATCCAAGGTTATTAACATTTTACCAGTTTTTAAGCGAAATAAAAAAATAGTGAATTTTTGTATCATAAAACATTTCCGCCCTTTTATACAAATTATGAAAGTATAAAAAATAGAAACTATTTAATATTAAACCACTAAAATATGATGTTTTTTATATAAACCTTATATTATCTCAAATATTGATAAACTTTTTTATCTCTAAGTCCTTAAATAAGTGTAACGAAGTTATATATATATATATATATATATATATATATATATATATATATATATATATATACATATATATATATATATATATATATATATGTATGTATGTATGTATGTATATCAGTGCCATGTTATCCTATGGGAAAAAAAGGAAATTGCCTGGGACCACCACCAAGGGGAGGGGAATAAATCAAACTTGTATAAACTCATTACTGTAGTACAATACTGTACATGGTGCCCCATGAAGCTACAAGCGCCATATATATATGGATGCAATTTTCCTATTTCTGAGTAATCAATTAACGGAGAGATTGTAGCCTGTATCTCTTATTAATAAACTCAGAAAGTCAATCAGAACCATCCTCATAAGCAACGACTACAATTTTTAACTGTTTAAAACGAAATTAACGAGTTCTTTATTAGAATAAATAATTATATTAATTAGTTGGAAGAACTTGGTATATCGTTACAAAGACAGGCAAACCAATGTTCATGATCACTTGAGAACAGCCCTACGGTAGCCGAAAACAGAGCCGAATGGTAGAAAATTATTAAAGACAGTGAAGCAAACAATATTTGTGTCTAGTCATAAAGCACCTCATAAAGTACTATAATACTGAGGGGAAATAATTATGAATAGAACCTTTTTTTCTAATATTTTCTTAAATTGTCTTATTTCTATATGTAAATAAACTTTTTAATCACGAGAATTAATGGATTTGTTTAAGATGTTCATTTCGAAAGTTTTTTTAAATTTAATTTTAAGACAATTCTGAAATAATTAATATTAACGTCTTTCGCGTTTTTATTAAAATATTTGGCAAATAATGGTCGATTTAAATGCATATGCTTGAATAAAATAATGCGAATTTAAAATATGATCGACAGTGTTCTAAAACAGTCGAGTAAAATAAAAAAAATATATGTTTGAAAGTTTCATAGCTTCAAAAATATTCCAATAAAGTATATTTTTGTTACGCATAACAATAAATAAGTATATGTAAAATGAAAGCACAATCGATAATACTAAATAAAAATGTTACCGTAAATCAAATCACGATAATAATAAGAGAGCGGAAAAGAACGCAAAAATCGCAAAACTTCTCACATAAGCTATTTTATACATTGGAACTTTAGTGAAAAATAAATTCACACTCGTAAAAGAAAAATGTAATTTAAAAAAAGGAGCGGATCGGAAAAACCTCCACTGGTGTTCCTCTACATACAGAACGTGCGACTACAGAAGAAGAACGGGAACAACACACGAAGTTGTAAAAATTGATCGGTCCGGTCCGTGCCGGCTGCAGCTGTACGATACTTGAATCAGTTTGCATGACCGGCCGTAGCTGCGTGAGTGCACCTGCTAACAATTAGCCACACCTGTGCTGTTTCCTATCAGCGGGAGCGGAATTTCCGATATCGCTCGCAACTGGCATCGTCGCCGTTGCCTTCAATGTCGCCACTGTCGACATTGTAATAAGACAAACACCCACACTCACACCACCGCACCAAATATTATACTTAATATCTATGAGAAAAGCACATGCGTGAGCATAATGTTTCCTTTTACATACAAACATAACATATACACACACATACGTACAAATAAACCCTGTTATATGTGTGTATATATATATATATATATATATATATATATATATATATATAATCGTATTTGAGTATAGTATACTTTCGTACCCATGCACACCAATGAAATACTGTACAATAATGCAAAATCAATTATTAACATGATAACTGATAAATGTGGTACATATGAATATATATACATATATACAATATTAACTGTTTTACCACAAATAACATAATACAAAATAAATAAAAAAGAAAAATAGTAAATATTCGCTGATACCTATTCATCAAAAAGGAATTATTAGTGTTGCTTATTTTTTTAATTAATAGAAAAAGAAAAATATGGCAACACACGCAAATATAATGGAACACCAAATATTCTCTGCCTAACATGTTTGCGCATGCACACGTATGGCTAGTCTGTACAGTGTGGCAGATTCATAACTTAGTAGCGTTCAATAAAATGTTAAGGTTAAATTTGATCAGTCGTAGTAAGATTAACGATGAGTAAGACTCGTTCTTAACAATGTCACAACTAATCAAAATTGAATATCTAGCTGTAATAAAGTTTCTAACAAAAGTTGGGGTTACGCCGCATCAAATAAAATTATGATTAGATGGGGTACATGGGAAAGCTACCCTTTCATACTCCACGGTAGAAGAATAAGCTAAGTAATTTCGAATGAGAGAAGAGTCAGTGGAAGATGAATAGCGTCCCTGTCACCCTGTGGAAGTGCTAACGCCCGATTCTATTGCACTTATCGAAGACCTGGTCTTTAGTGATCGGCGCTCAAAAGTGAAAGAATTATCATCAATATCCAATCTTTCACAAACAACCGTTTGCCGAATTCTTCACGACTATTTAGGTACGCATAAGTTCAGTGCAAGATGAGTACTTGAAACTTCTTTCGGACGTTTAACACCAGCGTTGAGTGGTCTGCACACATTCATTTTTAGAGCTCTGTGAGCTAGATCCAATTGAGTCCCTATATAGGATGAAACAATGGTCCTTTACTATGATCCTCTATCTAAAAGAGAATCCATCGAATAGTAGCGAGTAGATGAACCAGAAAAGCCCAGGTGTTTCAATCCACAAAAAAAAAAACAGGGCCGTAATTCTTTGGCGTTACAAAGGCATTGTATTAATAGATTTTAAGAAGTGCAATACCACTATTAATGACCCATATTATCCACATTATCTTTCTATCTGAGCCGAGAATATTTGGCACTACCCTCGTATAAACATTTGTGAATAATATTTTTTTTTTGATATTAGAATGTATTTCTCTAATATTCTAATGAAGCGAAATACATTTCTCTTACAAGACATTCTCAATCAATGAGAAAGTATTTTAATAAAACAAATACAACCCTAAAAGCCCAGTAGACTTTTGGTTTTAATATTGTTTAGTTTTATATGAACTTTAAAAATTAATGCATACATCAGTTATTGTAAAATAACCACTTTTAATCATTTCACTATTCTATCCATAAATGATATTATTTCATTAACTAAAAAAATAAATAATATTAACCGTTTTCCAATATCTTTTATTCTAGAGTTTCAGATAAAAATTGAATTAATTAAACTACCATATCCATGTACAAAAATTTAATATAAAAATTATAATTCAATCGAAATGTAAATATAAAAAAACATTGAACATTTTGAGATCTAATCACGATGAACAATAAATGTTTTTCTCATTCTTAAGTTCATATCATTACACAAAAATAATGCTAGAGTTTTCAATTTCAATTAGGATAAAATTTTGGCATATTTTATACACTAAATCAATGATACAAGTCCAATAATAAAAAATAAATAGTATTATTGACTGATTTGAAATCACCTACTCACACCAATAAATAAACACTAAGTAAGTTTAAATGTATCAATGTTCGTTTTCTGTGTAACCCTTTTATGTTTACTACAAATTATATTCAATATGACTTCCATTATAAAAACTGATCTAGCATTTATAAGTAATAAACAAATATTTCAGCACGATTATCTACAAACTAAAAATTTTGAATTACGCTGTTATTGTTCAAATATGACAATATATACAATTTGTTGAAATAGATAGCATTCTAAAATTTCATTCCAGCATTTTGCGCTGCAATTTCGATGAGAAACCGATAAGTGTTACAATTATAGGTAGAGAATATACTATGAAATTTATGAGGCAGGTAGAAATTAACAACATATGTATATTTATATATATATATATATATATATATATATATATACACATATATATCCCAGTTCATATCTCGGTGGGACCTGAGAATTTTAATTCCTTATTTCATTTCAGGACCCTCTTGTTCATAAATTTAGTTTTTGTATATTTCCATTCTTATTCAAAGTTCCATGATGTAATGGTCAGCACTCTGGACTTTGAATCCAGCGATCCGAGTTGAAATCTCGGTAGGACCTTCGTAGTTATTTTGTGATATACAAATTAAATCAAATATATTAAGTGTTATGCTATAAGTCTTCTAACAGTACAGTGTAACTGTACTGTTAGACTGTTACACTGTACTGTTAGAAGACTTACACATTTTTTAAAAATACATCGTTAATTTAAATAGCATAACACATAATACATTTGATTTAATTTGTATATCACAAAATAACTACGAAGGTTCCACCGAGATTTGAACTCGGATCGCTGGATTCAAAGTCCAGAGTGCTGACCATTACACCATGGAACCTTGAATAATAATGGAAATATACAAAAAGTGAATTTATGCACAAGAGGCTCGTGAAATGAAATAAAGAATTAAAATTATCAGGTCCCACCGAGATTTGAACTCGGATCGCTGGATTCAGAGTCCAGAGTGCTAACCATTACACCATGAGACCGTGGTGATAAGGGTGCGATACAGCTGTTTATTTCTAGCATGCAATTAATATATCAATATTTACAATCTATTGCAGCGAATTAGAAATCACCTAATCCATTACTAGTAATCAATTTATTGTATTCAAAAAAAATGTGCATATTCAAAATCATATAAAATTATCTGACTTGTAACAACATAATCAGTCTTTTATCCAATAAGGGAAATTTTATTTTGTTATCATTACAAAAATATATAAATCATTTTTAAGTAGTTAAATATTTGTATTTAATAAATTTAAGTACTGGTAAATATGTTCAATATTTTTTAATATCTAAAACTAATCAAATTAAAAGAAATTTATATCATAAATTTGTGTATCGATTAATATGAAATCCTAATAGACATACTTTTACAAGTCATAAATTATAAAGAAAATATTCTAGAAAAACATACTGTTTTATTATTAATAATAATAAAATAATAATACTAAGTAAAAGAACGAAAGCTGGGCAACAAAATATAAATAAATACATTTTATTAATAAATAAATCAATAAGTTTGTATCAATGAACCAACTGTTAAGTAATAACAGTATTTTCCATAAACAGATGATCAATCATTTTGAAAAAATGGCTTACATTTAAATTGAATTTCATATAAAATTAATACCAATTCTGTTAAAATGTTTACTAAAAATAGAAAAGTGTAAAGCAGCAACTACAATAGACATATGACATAGAAAATAGAATATACAGACATAGAAAATGTATGATGAAATATGAAAGTTAATATTTTTAATCCCATAAATAATAAAATAATCAGAGAAAAAGGATTTTTTAATCCATAATTATTTATATAATAAAACAGTAAAACTCGCAGTAAGGCTTCCTGAATAAAATTTCTCTTACTTATATTTGTTAGAAACATTTTCTAACTTTTATAAAATTTTCAACTTATTTACAATTTTCATTTTAATCTTTCCAGCCATCAGTGAAAGGGAACCATTTCGTAGTATAGGTGATATAGGACTGCATGAGGGTTGTGTGTAGGATATTATATGCTATATTCCTAAATTCATTTAAAAATGTAACACTTGATCTCTTTACTGCTTTCATATATGTTTTTTTTTATATTTTTATCAAAAGATTGAGAATTATATATCAATAAAACAAAATTTTGTTCTTCAATTAATAATCTTCTTTTCATATACACATTATTTATTGATTCAATATATTTTTTTATTTTCATATAAACCAATTAATATATTAAACATATTATACCTGACTACCTACAATAAATTATACTAACTATTCAAATTATTTCTTATTCTGTAATTCAAATTATATGTATACATATATATATATATATATATATATATATATATATATATATATATATGAACATTTAGTTTTTCTTATAATTTATATATAAAAAAAACGATAAAAACATGGCTCTGAATCAAACATATTATTACTTTTAAATTTCCATTATATAATATAATTTAATAATTGTATTATGTATAATGGAATTAATTTTAAATTTCCATTACAATAAAAGAATTATAATGAATATTAAATAAATAGCTGAGTAATAATACACGAAAAATACAACAATAAACAATAACGATTTATGGATTAATCTTTATAATTATTAATTAATTATTTAATTGTTTAACGAACAAGTATTTAAATTTAGTGTTTAACCAGAAAAAAATGTAATGATATAAGTGAGAATAATTACATATGAGGAGTATGTTTGTTATACCCACATATTAATTATAATTCACAATATCAATTAACCATGAATTATAAATATAAATATATATATATATATATATATATATATATATATATATATATATATATATACATATGTGTGTGTGTGGAACTCTAAAAATGTAAATCTATACAACGATACAATTTGAAGGGTTTAATTGTAACAATGTATATTTATGTTTATTACAAATTTGTCAACAAAATATTATATTTTTTGTTTTGCAGTTGCAAAAATTACTTTATAGTACTAACTAGTTATATATTTACATTTTAATTTAATTCGTTATCAGTTAACAATCAGTATTATAAGTTGTTAATAAATGCAAATTATATATATATATATATATATATAAAATCGGCATATGTGTGAGTGAATAAGATAGCGTATATGAAACTAATGTAAGACAAAGAAACAATATAATTGTATGAAATGTAAAAAATTACCTTCAATATTTTATCTTCCGCGTACAACGTATATATTGTTTAATAGTACTTCAATAATTAATGTAGGTAAACGTTTCGGAATAAAAGTTTTGCCATACTGTCAGAACGAAGCACAATTGAAATACGTCAAAATCACAAAAACACATTAAAAAAGTAATCTGAACGAAAACGTATCAAACGAAATACATATAGAAATGATAGGAACATGACATGAAACGAAATTAAATAAATATAACCAAACGCATATGTAAAAAAATCACACAAACATCAATGTTAAAAATTAAAATATAACAAATGAAAAAACTTTCTAGTCGATTCGATCAACAATAGAGTACAAATGCGAAGCAGGCGTTTATTTTAAACAATTTGTAGTGTCATCTGTATGGAACGATTCCGAATTAAAATAACAAATGCCTGTTTGTTATTTTAATTTGGATTGTTTTAATAAAATCTATTTGGATGACGTTTTGTGATTTTTTAGACTTTGTTATTAACCGATTATGAGTAAAGCGAACGTTATCACAATAAAAAAAATGAGAATTGCATGCTTCGACAATTGTACCCTGTACGCGGTGTATTTTATTAATTTGTAACACTGACAACTCAAACACGTGTTGAAAGTTCGACAGCTGGACCGCAACTAGCGCTAATGTGCTTCGTGGGAAGTAGCATTACAGACTGTCGGAAATCCGTCCTTTCGCGCGTGTTAAACCTGTTAGGATAAACGAAGATGGCCACAATACGTTTCTATATCTGTTTCTACTATACGAGTATATCGGACAGAAACAGAGATATGCAAATATTGCCGTAGATAAATGTTATTATATACGCCCGTCATTGTTTAAATGTTAAGTAATTTTCGCAATTGTATTGTCGAGGTTTGAAATAACAATCGCGTTCACTAAATTCAAATATTAAAATTTATTTATGTGCTTGTTATATTCTAAAGGCCTACAATGATTTGTGATAGTTGTTTTTAGCTTATTTCTCTTCCTTAATATCATGTTCGGCGAACTTGTGTTCTTATTAATTATTCTCAATTTAGATTTTAAATTAGATCAAAAGGTCGTTGACACCGAATAAAAACTACCCTAGACATTGTAATAATTATTTGTCATTATCAGTAATTTACTCATTTATTTTTTATACTATTTCTTCGCATCTATATACTATATTTACAGAAACACTCTTACATACAGAGAAAAATAGACATAGTCACATGTTTTTAGTAAATAATTCGACTCAAGATTTCAATTATTCAGCTTTAAATATTAGTTTCAGACATAAATTCTTCTTCATCTCACAAGCCACAACTCTTTTTACTTATCAAAAAGTTCAATAAATCGTTACTGACCATTTTTGATTGACGTTTATGCGCATTTCGATGATGATGTCATCATTTTCGGAGCGTTAATGTGCAAAAAATCTACCTAAAGGATTCATTTGTGAAAATTAAATTTAACCACAGGGCCAGAACTGCATTTTATTGTTAAATTAATCAATTAATTTGTAGATTCGTTAAAATACAGTAATTTTCATTTATGTTAAAATTAGTTTGGTCAAGCAGGTAAAAAAGACACAAATCACAAAAATTATATATGAATAAAACAGAAGGAAATTAATTATCCTCATTGATGTTAATTATTTAGGAACTAACATTGTTGTTCTTGATTATTAATATTATTGTAATAACTTGTACTCATATTACACATATTTTTAATTATATATTATGATTAACAGATTTTATTATTATTTTAATTCATACCTGTCTTTGTCTAATGATCTAAGTAAAATCAGTTTTAATAATCTTTTTGGAGTAAACAGGTCTTTTAAAATATTGTTGATTTATGTTTTGTAATAGAAAAGAAATATATATCTTTATTTTAACATAAGGATATATGGTATTTTCATTATTATTATAACATATATATATATATAGTTACGATTTTAGATATTTTATAACATAAATTCTCTGCAGGTTTGAAATAAAACAACAAATATTTATTTACTATTATTGTTTAATTGTTACTATGACGAATATAACCACACGGGTTCTGTTACTTGATTGATTTATGATATAAATAATAAATAATAAAATAAAATAAAAATGAATTTTATTGTTCATAAAATTATACAGGGCCGGGTTTGGCCTTATGTTACATGATATTCGTGCGGTGCCCTTACCAATTTTGGTATTTATCCGCATGTGGGGTGTGGATTGTGTGTCGTGTTTTGGTGATTTTTTATTAGTGTCTCTGCTTGCGTTCCGGGATAAATTTTCAAAAAACCGGGAGACTTATGATATCTCAACTACTGTTTATATACTGTTTTAAATGAAAAAAGTGCATTGTATTCAAGCGTGTGAACACAGAGATCACGACAGGACGTAAGAACATTTTGATTAAGACGAATACATAGATTAAATATTGACAGGTAAGTTGAAATTTCATTAGTCAGACCGTGACACATTTATAAACAAGTGCAGCTATGTGACACAATTATGAACAAGTACAGCAGTGTGACATTTTTATAAACAAGTGCAGCTGTGTGGCACAATTATGAACAAGTGCAGCTGGATACATAACTATATATATATATATATATATATATATATAAAGTAGAACCTTGAGGAACATTCCTTTATTGTAAAATCATTGAATAGATTTTAAATCAATATACGAGTAGGTATTAAAAAATGCTCGCTAAAAAAACTAACAGAAACAAAATTAACGCATTTAATTATATGAATACTCTTGTCTTACTCAACTACTATCATCTATTATGATTTCTAAACGATCTAGTACTGATGTAAAAAATGCCATTTTTGAGAAGAATTGAGTTGTGATAAAATGTTTTTTTTAAAAAAAAACGTCAGTGTTTTATTAAAAAACATAAAAGTATTTCAATTTCAAAAACCTATCACAAATGAATTCTTTTTTCCTCACAAACTGCACATTTTTTGTATCAAAAATGTTTAGTAAATCATTATTAATAATTTGTGATTGTTTTAAGACAAGATACAAAAAATCTAATATAGGTTAATAATAACCCCCAGTACAGAAAAATTTGATATAGAAAAATTAATCTAGTTTAATTTGACCTAGGTCAGATTTGTTTGTACCTTGGAGATCCGAGGACGACATTGTCGCCATCGAAACGCACATTATTACAAATTTTAAAAACAAACAATTTTTACTAACTAAAGCAATCAACAATTTCCTAGTCAGATGTTTATGATTATTCTGTATGAATTCTGGAAGTTACGAACTAGTCAATTTTATTTACGACCTGTTAGCAAGTTTGTCATTTTTAAGTGAATTTTGATAGATAACGAAAGTCAAATCTAGTCACAGAAAAAACAAACTAAAATTTATTTACATCGAAATTGTAAAATTTAATTAGATTAAAAGAACAAAACAATCTTTCTTATTTTGAAATAGGATGGCAATAGTGTAGATAATATGTAATAAATTATTAAGTTTCTAGGAAAATAATTGCGGTATTTGATTTCTGAATTTTAAACTTAAATGAAGTTTTTCAATGAAAGTGTCATTTCATCGTGTTCATATTAATATCGTTTTAAAGTGCAATTTTCTGTCTGTTTGGTAACATCTACTTTGGTTTAATTATTAATTTTGCTTCAAATTGGGATATTGATTTAGAGATGGAAAAGAAGCAAATAAGAACAATTTTTTGTATGAGTTCAAAACGAGTGGTAAAGCAGCAAAAACTGCTCGTAAATTAAACGATGCTTGTGCTGTGAGTACCGTTAAGGAAAGTACGGTGAAATAGTGGTTTCAAAAATTTCGTGCTGAACACAAGACAAGAGCCTTGAAGATGAAGGTCGCGGGCGTCTTTCTTTAGTTTATAGTGACCAACTAAATACGTTTTGAATCATAACCACGCACAACAATTTGAGAGTTTGCACAAAATGTTAGGAGTTAGTCATCTAACAGTTCTGGACCACTTAAAACCACTTAATTTAAAAAATGTATATGAATTTGAAGGTTATAAATCGAAGTTATTTTTCTACCAAACTAATATTACTACTGTGACTAGAAATCTAATTGTGATCAACACTATTTTTAAATAAATATATAGTGATATTGAAATAAAATACTAAGTCGTATATTTAAATTCGGGTTAGGAGTTAAATAAAATTGTCACACGAGGCCTCCCATATAATAACAAAACACAAATTCTATATTGTACCATATATTCTAAAATAACTTCACAAAGAACGATCTACATTCAATTAAGAATTCGTAATCAGACATTGAAAACGATACGAAAAAATTGAAACAGCTAATAAGATTAAACATTTCAATTAAAAATGCTGAAATGGAATTAAATATGAATTTTAATACTTTTTAGTCATATGTATCATAATTTATAAATATTTCATTGACAACTTAAACGAGTTTGTACATTAAATTTCTTCCATAAATCGGAAAGATTATAAAAAAAATCCTTGAACTAGTCATCTGTGTGAAAATAGAATGTTCTTCATTATCGAGAATCGAATAACATGTTGTAAGGAAAAAAATTAATTTTAATAAATTTATAATGACATAAATGCAATAAATAACTTGCTTAGACTTTCAAAAAAAGGGTATAATCGTTTTCTTTTGTAAAAAAAAACGAATAACATAAATGTCAAGTTTTACTGTTAATTATTGTCTTTAATTTGTGAATTTGTATTAATATATCAATTAAAATTGATAATACTATATATATATATATGGTTTTAGCAATTTTAATTGATAAATTAATACTAATTCACAAATTAAAGACAATAATTAACAGAAAAACTTGACATTTATGTTATTTATTATTGTATATACATATATATATATATATATATATATACAAATAAATATTAATAATATAATTTTTATTTATAACACTTTCAAATGCAAATAAATAGCAATTATTAAATTCGCACTTAAATGTATACATTTATAAAATCGACGAAGTAATTAAAACATTTTTTTTATCAAAACACCTGCTAACTAAAAATGATATTCATGTATTTTACGCACTATCAACAAAAACTATATTAGTCACAGAATGTGAGTCACATGAAAAAAAATCATTAAATAAAGATTTGAAATTATTGTTTTCAATGTTGTTATTGAGAATAAGTAATTATGAACTTTTATGATTCACGCTTAATCGTTTGCTGTACACTGAAACCAGTGTTTTCTTAATTTACAATAAATTCGTGCCGTTCTCAATAATTTACTATCGCTGACATGCCCCTTTCAATTGATAGCAATTTGAATATAGTTTTAATAATACTACTTCGTCGAAACTATTGCAAAATATCTAACTGGTTTAATAGTACGTAAGAAAATGTATAGTATAATACATCAAAGAATAGTTTCAAAATTAATATATATATATATATATATATATATATATATATATATATATATATATAATGTTCTAACTTATATACAAGACTAAATCTTATCATATATAAAAAGTTTCGATCCTATTATTCTGATATTTTAAACAGAGTAAAGCTTTAGTGTTATAATCAAACAAGCAACATATCAATCAATATACAGTTCTGAGAAGTTTCTAGGGAAAGTTACGCCACTATAATGGAACAACTAAATACAGTAGTGAAAGAAAAAGGACAAGAAAATTGGGAAAAGGTGTGTTGCTCTTACAAGATGACATATCTATTCACATCATCAATGTTGTAATGGCTCCCATACATAAATTCGGTTTAAAAATTTTGAACCATCCTCCTTATAGTCCAAGCCAAATTCAAATTCAAAAACATTTTATTGATCATGAGTAAAATACATGGCCTTGTGGAGCCGATTTAATACTTAAAATTATGGCAGTGCCTTTACCATTACCGGTAGTTATCCGCGATTTCTTAATTGCTAGTTGTATGATGGTATTTAAAAGTTTTTGATTGTCTTTAGATGTCTGTTATGCCCGGGAAAAAAATTCAAAAAACCAGGAGTATAATCCAAACCTAACCCTTGGCAACTTTTATTTGTTCCCAAATTTGAAAAAAGAGTTACGAGGAATGAAAATCTGCGGATGATTAAAAGGTCAAGGTAGCAATTTTGGCTCACTTTGGGTCGAACGACAAAACTTATTTTTATGAGGGTTTGAAAAAACTTATTCAAAGATCTGAAAAGTGTATTAGAGTCAAATTACATATTTTACTGTCAGATAATAAAATTTGTCCTGCGTTGGTTTCACACTTATGATTATATCTGTATATCTATATATATATATATATATATATATATATATATATATATATATATATATATATATATATATATATATATATATATGCTATTTTACTACTTAATATAGTTGTAATAAAATAACAAGTATAATAGGATTCAGTTCTTATATCTAATACAAACATCAAATAAATAGAGAACGAGAAGTGTACACGAAAAGTGATAGTGTGGAAAATTTACCATCGATACAAACCAGTGAACTATAATATTGTTTTTAACACGTCATGCAGAGAAGCGAACGCGAAATAAAGTCGAAATCAACACTTACACTAATACTATTTCAATTCGATTATTTCCTAGGCATTAAACGGCTAGCATAATCATAAAAAATCAGTAAAAGGGTTCAAATATTTTATAGTTTACACATGAACTGTGATTGCTCTATGAATATCGTGCTATTTGTATTATTTATATTACATCAATATGTCTTTACTTTTTAAAAGTATATATATATATGTACTAAAAAACTTTTAAACATTAAATATCAATGATCTTGATATATTGGTGTAATTACATTTTATAGATGTTTTTCTAAATTTAACTTTTTTAAAAACATACTGACACAAAATTTATTTAAAGTATCATCTTTCATTTAATATTTGAATCAACATCTAGGATCTCAAGACAGAATTTAGCATCCGACAAATAATCATGATTAATTGTCACAACAGATATCAATGTTCTACAACACATTTACCTTCCTTATATAGAGAAACATTGCTGTGTTTTTTTCGCTTTGTATAATCCTTCCCTGTATTTTCAATATAAAATATATCTGATAAAGTATTCTAATATTATAGATTTATAATATCCTCACTTCACCCCCAGAGGTCGCCGAGAGCAGCGAGTAGGGAGCAGAGCCCATTGGTTAATAAAAAAATATAATTCTAAAACATCATCGATTATTCCAAACTAAATAATAAAGTACATTATAAAAATATATTTGATTTTTTGTAAATCCTGTGAAATTTAAAAAAATTAACGAATATGTATTAACACAAACGATATTTTATTTTATTTAAACAATAGTTAGAAAAAACTTTTCGATCTCCCGCCGCCACTCTTGCAGTGTATCAATGACTTCCTCAACAGAAAACAACTTGTCCTCCCAAATCATTTTAATCTATCAAAAAGATGAAGTGGTGACGTTTTCGAGCCTTTTTTGGAAAGTTAATAATGACATTTTCTTAGGATATGGAACGTTCAATTTTAGTTCATTTCACATCTAAATGTAAAACAATAAACAGTGACAGCTACTGACAACTTTTACGCAGGCTGAAGCCAAAATCGTGTCCAAGGGACGTGAAGATCTTTTCGAATAGTGTAATTCTGTTTTAAGAAACGTTTGACCTCATACGGATAATAAAAGAAATCAGGGTATTGAAGATCTAGGTTTTGAGCTTCTGAACCACCTATCATATATTATCGATTTTGTAAAAAGTAATTTCGACTTTATTAAATCATTAAAATAAGATTTAGGAGGATAAAATCTTCTTACTGATGTGGAAGTCATTAATACGATGCAAGAGTGACTACAAAAGAGATCAAAAAGTTTCTCTTTAGAAAAAATATAGAAGAGTTGAACTAGGAATTTAGAAGTTAAGGGAGATTATGTAGAAACATGAGCTTAATAAAAATCCTGTTTATAAAAATACTTTTTTATTCTCAAATGTCCTCTCTCTCTCTACATATATATATATATATATATATATATATATATATATATATATATAAATGAATTCATAATCATTCGACTACTCAATAATTTGAAGTAACCAATATTTTAATATAGTTTTAAGGTATTTTTTTCTTAAGAGTTCCAACGTTGTATCCGACAATTTATCAACACACCGAAAAGTTGTTTGAATTGTCGAAACTATTTGATAAATCGGAACAAAAACTGATGCTATATTAAAAATATATATTTACGATACATAAAAGTAAAACAAAAATAAATTTTAACGTCAGAAGTTCCTACGTTTAGAACAAGTAAGAGAAAATGCTTCTAAACGTTTGAAATGAATCTAAACGTGGAAAAAATGTAATTAGTTTTTTTTTTAATAATAAGAATATATCTGTGTTAGTTGTAACAGAAAAAAACATTTTTAAACATACATTTTTGAAATAAGTTAATATGCTCTTTCAAATAAATGTTTATATAATATCAAATATGAGTTTATAACACATAATTATATACTGCTTTACTATAATATGTAGATAACTTTATGAACTTATATGATAAAACGATTTTACATAAAAATAATGCATATACCTTTATGTTATACGTCCCTCAGTATATTATAAATAAATAAATGTAAATGTGTATACATATACCAGCCTTCATATAACAATTACACATTTATGAAAACAAAAAAAAATGAAACTGAATACATTTTAATTTCGAAAAATTGATACAATTAGTAGACCAAACTATTGTATTATATATATATATATATATATATATATATATATATATATATATATATATACACATATATGTATGTATATGTCCTTTATTAAATTTGAGTGTTATTTTTAATTAAGAACTCACCTATATATGTAATTAATTCCAGTGCGATTTCATTAAAAAGTTTTAAGATTAAGCCCGGAGTATATGATGGAATTAAATGGAATCAAATCACAAAAAAATATAGCTCTTCAATCACGAGAACGCGCACTTGAAAATCTGATTTCCAATTTTGTGTGAAATACTTCATTGAAAATAGATAATTTGTATTGAAACATATATGCAAAAGAGACAGGTATACTATCCAAGCCGAAACAAGCAGCCGTCTGTCGCTCGACGAAACGTACGATATAATATTTTCGTGCGTTTTCCCCGACAACCAACTTCCACAATTCATATGTAATTGATGTGAAAATTGTCATCCTTGTTTTACAGTGAAAGAAAGCAAACATGATTGATGAAATATTTCCAGCGATTTATAAAAATTAATACTTGATTGATATCGAACGCAGTTGTCGATGGCGGAGTTTTTTTTCTCTTCTTTGAACAGAATTAAACTGCTAAACAGAACACGCGACCTTCGGATAAATAAGTTCTCAAGGAACGGCGAACAGAGACGGAAAAAACAACTACCGCAAAATACATATTTTCCTGTTTCGTAAGGCATTAATCTCTCGCGGATTGTTATCCTATCGATACGAGAGAGATGGGGAAACGTTGAAAAGAAGATGGACCGAGTTAAAAGCCGCGAGAGGAGATGCCTGTAGTTGGCATGTGAAAAATTACCACTTCAAAAGCACGTGGTCGTATTATGAAGGTTGCTTAGTGTTCCCCGGGCTCACCATGTCACTCCGTGTCAGAGCCAAAGCACACTCTCGTAGTGTGCTTTGAACGTTTTTACAAAAAATCGGCGAAAACAAACGCACGGCGGATATTACAAAACATGAGTATTAAAATGCTCAAGCATCTGACGCGTATGTAATTTCGTACACAATCATACCTACATATGTAAATAGATTTCTACAAACATATACACGTATATATGAATATACGCACGCACACACACACACACACACACACACACATACACATATACATATACATATATATATATATATATATATATATATATATACATATACATATATATATATATATATATATATATATATATATATATATATATATATATATATATACACAAACAAATGACAGTGTGAAATAGATGACTTGATTTTCAACGAGATATTTTATTTAAAAATCATCGGTAGTTCTTTTTATTTTCATTTTATAAAATTCTATTAGAGATTCTAGAACATGGAAAACTCACTTGAAGCTAACAACATTGTAATAAGAAGACATTTATATAACTATTAATAAAAAGTATTTACCTTAAGAAAGAGATTCCATATGAAGTATCCATGAGATTATTTGAAGTATTAATTGGAACATTTTCTAACGTTTGGTAGACAGATATGAGAAATTGATGAAATTTACAAAGAACTGGAATCCGCTGCAATGAAATTTGATAAAAACTAATATAAATTTGTAATCAATGTGTAACAGTAATTACATAAAAAATAAAAAAGATAAAGATAAATAACAACACAGGTCTGAGACTGCGATTAGATTCATTTTCACAAAAGACTTCTTTTTTTTAGTCCACAAATCATAAAAACTTTTTCTGGGAAAAATATTCAATAAATCATTGTTAATCATATCTATTTATTGTGTATATGCATTTCGATGGCGATGGTATCAAATTTAGAACAGCAGAGCAAAGGTTTAGGAGCCGGAAAAGAATTCATTTGTGAAAACGAATATAAATAGTAATGTAAGATATCTTCTTATAATATAATATATAAGACTGAAGAATTTCAAACAAAAATAATTACAAAAACTTCATGTAAGCAATTTATAAGAAAACGTTAAAGATTATGAAAAAATAACATAACATAAACATAAATAATTTAATTGATTCAGTAACGTTAGTGCAGCTCAAGAAAATATTCATAAAAATCAATATACAAAAAAAATAAGAAGAGAATTAATACAAAAAAAAATACAAAACACATATACAAGAATGTACCAACACATTTTTGAGACTGTAGATAAATTCGATCATACAAATGATTTTTTCACTCATCTCGTAATTAAAGAATCTAATCATAAATGTTCAATAGCTGATTATTAAACATTTATAACTATTAGTTTCGGGATGTGTGCCGTCTTCAAGTGCCGAAGTTAATAGTGGAGAACAGATACTCAAATAATTAAAGAAAAACGAAGACCATTGGCCTCTTTTCAAATTAGATTATTATTATAAGAACATAACAGTAAATATATTGGATTCTTATTATCATAAAAATATAGAATTATAATTTTAAAAGAGGCTTAATTTCGAAATTCGTAAATACTTGCACACAGAAATAATAAAATAAATACCAAATGCATACACAATATCCGGAACTTCAAAATTGAATGTAGAAATTAATCCAGACAGAGAACATAAATTATTCAGCAGAAACTAAGCGCTCACTTCTGATCGAAATATATAAACATAAATAGTGAGCGCTCAGTAGGCTGAGCACAGTTATTGTTATTTAAAATCGTATAAACAAAAACGTTGTATAATAATTTTTAAATATGTTACCAATAATCATAACATGAATAATAAAATACTATTTAGTAATTACTCACTTCTTATCATTTACTCGATTTTTCATCGTCGACATTGTCTATTCAACAGCCATTTCTACGGGACACTAATTCATACGTCAAAAAACAGTTTCACTCGTACCTATTTCATAGGCTTCTTAATTGGTTTTTATTAGAAACATGCTGCATATGTTTTCTATCGATTTCATGCATGAAAATTGACCTGCCATAACAAAAAATCCATTCGTTTTTTGTCGTTTCTAATCGGTGATTTTGTTACTCATCGGTAGAATACACTGTTTTCAATAAAAATAAACGCAATAATGTTTAACTTTCGAGATTTGTTGTGTATTTCTGTTTAACATCGATTGATTTATCATACATAACCGGAATGTTAACACTTTCGCAGCCGACAATTTTCTCAATCCCCGAAAACTGAAAATAAAATAAAATAAATGTAAAACTGATTGCTACAGGATTATAATGAACAATTATAAAATTTGTTTTGAAAGATCAGGCTTGTAACTATTTCTTATTTGAAATCAATAACAACTTCCGCGTTACAAATCCGGACAGAAAAAATACCAAATGTTTACATATAATGAAGAGATGAATAAAATACATTTTAAAATTAATTGTATGTATTTTTTTAAAAATTAAAAACGCAAAGAAATATAAATTTATAATTTTTCTCACATAATAACAGTTGAAAAATGTATCTTTACATAAAAGCCTTACATAAGGAAAGCCTTACATAAGCTTTACATAAGGATGTATCAGTGCGCTTCCCATGAACTTTATTAAAGATTCTGCAACATTTCTGTGGACACTTTTTGATTCTCAGTTACCACCGTTCGTATGTATTCGGAAGGAGTTACTTTTTTATTTAGATTGAATTTATGATGTATGATAATTGAATTGAAAGCAGTTCAATGTACAAGAGATGTTTTTTTGTCCACTTCACTGATTTAAAAAACGGAATTAAAAATGAATAATAAGAGAGATATTGATCAGCAAGATCAACACCTTTTCAAAATACTGATTGACGTATTAAGCGTCATCAATTAACGATCAACTGGCGATATTTCACCAACTGCATTAAATATAAAAAGATGTTTTACTACATCGAAGGCAATCAACTCTATACTAACGACAAAATTTTACGTTTCCGGCTGCAAATGTGTTAATGAAACCGAATTTAAAAATTATCAACATCGATAAATTTATCAATGAGACTGAAAATACTCATAAACATATTCGTACGTTGTGGCCATGTCCTAGATTGACAGTGATTTACAACTTGAATTGGTATTACATGAAAATGTTTCATCCACTGTGCAATAACAATTACTCACATGACAACCAAATCATTTTACTCTAGATTAAACATAGGTTTTGAATTTAGAACACAAAAAAGGCTAAATTCGTTAAATACAGTTTGACGATTGTGTTCAATACTGACAAGAAATTGAGTTTCAAAATAACAGTGTATATATATATATATATATATATATATATATATATATATATATATATATATGTAGGTATATATATACTATGGTTACAAATATTTTTGGTATATATAATCAGAAAAGAGATACAACACAGCAGTAACAGTCAATTGAAATAAAACTGGAATCATATCTATTAATAATATTCGATCATTTTTACTTATAATGGCTTATATTTTATTCTATTTCTATTTAACTTTACTATCAATAAGGACAGATAAATTGTATTCTAATTATTTTGAAAGAACAGATAAAGCATATCCATTTGCTGACTTCTTCTTGCTTATATATCTCAATTAGAAATAAAAATAATGTTACATAACGCAAAAATATTTGTAAAGTATGGTATATATATATATATATATATATATATATATATCCTTATATGTAAAAATCACAGTAGTACTTCAGGTATATATGTTTCTATATTACTTCAGTTGTATACAACACTTATTGTAAATATTGTATTATTTCTAGACCTTGTTGACATTTATTTTTCCACAGAGATGGTCTGATTTTTCGATCTCCTCTCGCCCTATAGGATTTTTTCAAAAGTAGCAATATCAACACAGAAATATAAACAGTTTAAGTTTCTGTCTTTTCTTTCCAGTTAAATGATTTGAATATTTCTTTTAAAATCACTGTGAAAATTGTCAAATAAATTATGTTTCCTATTTTATATCTTTTCAATTTTAATCTTTTTGTTTTCTTTTATGTAACTTCATTAACATCGTTATATTTTTTATAAATGTTAATTAATCCTCTACATCATTTATGGAAGTTCGTGACCTGCGAATAGTTTTGACTGGCCAGCAGGATGTTTTCATAACGAAAATTAAATGTGTTTCAAATGTGTTACTGAAGAATGATTGGAATTAATGAATCTACAAAGTAACGACGAACTAAAAGACACGATAACAACGTTTCTGTTAACTGACTTTTATAAAAAAAACACTATTGTAAAACAATTTCTACATATATTAAATTTGTCGATAAAAACTATATCCTTATTTGGTAGTACGTACAAGTGTCAACAATTGTTTTAGAAAATGAAGTTTATTAAATACCTCCAAACTAATTTGAGAATAGCAACTTTTTCACTGAATATTGATAAACTTGTTTAAAATACAAAAGTACAAAAGACTTGTTGATAATATTAAAATGAAGTAAAATCATCATCATCCTAGTCTCTTCTGCATGACTGAGAGTCGTGATTGCCATGGTTATTAGTCACTATCAAATATGTGTAAATTTTGTTTCAAATTTCAATTCTTATATATCGAACTAACTGAATAAAAATTCATTATATATAAATACCTACACACATATTTAGAATTTTATTAAAAACCTTACAGTACAGAAAAAAACATAACGTTTACTAAAAAAAGCCTAGTCGCCGGTAATTTTCACATACAAAACTGACCCGTTGATCAACAAAGGTTATTAATGCCTGCTCTAAACCCTACAAGCCAAAAAATTTGCGAAATAGAAAAGTATATGTACTCAATTGGCCAGTTATCAGTATTAACCAATGAGTAAATGTTTTTTTTTCGTTTTCAAACTGAAAATAAAAATCCAAAATGATTGTTTAGTAAACTCAAGATCATGGTGCTGAAAGAGTTGGGATCCTGTACAGCAAAGAATTTAAAGATAAATAAATGTTCCCAGATGCAGTTCAAGAGAAGGAATTTAGGGTACATATTTTTCTATAAACTAGCCTGGGCACTAAAGGAATTAAGGAGTTTATTTCAAAGACCCGTTTTAGTCAGTTGGTTCTATGCTACATGCCCAAACGGTCATATAGACAATCTTCCTCTGTTTGCCTCCTATGCCTTAATTTTTCAATTTAGAATATATACATACATACATATATATATATATATATATATATATATATATATATATATATATATATATAATTTATTACCAAATATAATTTTATAATAAAGTACGATTTTATATTTTCTGAAACATTTTAAGCGATTATGAAACAAAATTGAAAATTTGAAAGTAAACTATTGAAAAAAATCAGATTTTAAAAATATCGATATTTCTATTTGTTGGAACTGATCGAAGATACTTTTTAGAATAAGAGTTAAACGAGACTCGAGTAATTTTTTACTTGTTTTTAATATAATCGTACTACATCAAATTTTGAATTTATATTTTTAATAAATATCTATATATATATATATATATATATATATATAATCTATATATAAATATGTATATATATATATATATATATATATATATATAATGTATATATATATATATATATATATATGTATATATGTGTGTGTGTACAATAAAGTATGACATAAGAATATTTTGAATATATTTCATAAAATAAAACGGAAAATTTTAAATTACCGACTATTTAAAAACAAGGCCTTAAAAGCATAAATATATCCAATTTTTGCAAAGAACAGAATAGTTTTTAAAATAGAAGTTAATCGACAATAAAGAAATTATATTATTTTTTTTAATATTTTCATTACTACTTCAAATAATGAATTAATATATATATATATATATATATATATATATATATATATTCATAGAAATATAGTTGTTTTAACTAAATAGATGTTTTAAATGATAAATCAAAAAGTAATTACGCATACATAAATATACAATTATATATATATATATACACATGTGTGTGTGTGTGTGTATACCAAAAAATATACTCGAAAGAAAACCTACATCTACATTCGAATTTTTTATACATATTCCATTTAAATAAGGCAGCTCAAACAATTTTCGAAGAGGTGATGGTAATGGTGTTACTGAAACGAACTATGTACATTCATTCATATATACACAGAGCGCACACATAAACATACACGCACACAGAGGAGACGTTACAAGAGCTAGCCTATAGCTCGCTGTGGAGCTGGCGGTGGCTTTAAAGCACACGAGGAGCTGTCAAAAACAGAGCTATACAGCTCACAACGACTGCTGAAGTAATTTGTTTCTCACAGAACAGCAAAAGGACCTTTCAAATGCAGACATCTTGCCGCGCTGCTTTGCTCAAGCCTCTTCTCAAATGAGAAATATTGTTAGTTTGTGTGTGACTGATGTAGTTCAGAAAATGTATTTCTCTGAATGCCAAATGCTCGGTTTTTCTTTAGGTTTGACGTGTCTGAATGAGAATCGTTTGATAAGAGTACAATTTCAAACTCCTGCAATGTACTACAATAACATGCGAGTACAACTACGGTTTTTGTGGCTGTACCGAGTTTAATTATTGGAATTAGTTTGTATTGTTCCTAATTAATTTATAGCGTGTTTGTGATAAACAACTATACATCAACTTAATTATATTTCAAATAAACAAATAATATTTTTGTACGACGCAGTACGAACAAAAATTAAAATTCTTTGAACGAGAGTCTTATCAACAATGTAAATGTTTTTTTCTCGTACTCTCTTTCACATGAAATTTTCAATTGTGTTTGGGTCTGTTTTGAATATAACGAGCATAGATAAAGACATAGATAACGGCGTTGAATCGTAGCAGTATCTGCCACCTACAGGACTATTCTATAACTATTAACTTTCACTTCATTAAAATAATCAATAAAGAAATTGATAAAACAGATCACTAACAAAAAATAAAATGTCAATAATGACATTTAATGACATATCGAAATATACATAAACATTGTTGTCCTCATATAATATAAAAAATGTGTTAAATTCATTCCAGTTGAATATAATAGTACATTCACTGAAAAATGGCTCAAGGCACACCAGAAAGCGAATTCAGTATTGAATGTTTCCGTAATTACACCGCACCAGAAGTATTTATTCAAGGATTAGCGGGCATTGTTGACCAACAAGATGTTGAATCAATGATACGTGCTCAAAAACAAATGTAAGCGTAAACTTTTCTATAGATTACTTTTAGTTGTTATTATTATTGATAATTCAGGTTACAGCGGTTTGAGAAAACGAATGAAATGTTAACAAACTGCAATGCATTAAGTGCAAGTCGATTAAAAACTGCCGGAGTCGAGTTTAAAAAACATACAAATTTATTATTAGAAATGAAAAAGGATCTCGATTATATATTTAAGAAAATCAGAGTCATTAAAGGTAAATTAAGCGCACAGTATCCTCAAGCATTTGCAGAAGCTGTTCGAAGTAGCTTAGCCGAGGAAGCAGACGAAAATGATTCGATAAATAGTCAGAATAAGGAAGAGAGTAAGCAGGATAATACTAATGTAAGTCAGGAACCAAAGGAAAGTGAAAGTTTAGAAGAAAGTAATAGCAGCACACAAACATTAGAAAAAGGTAAATACTTAATATAAAATATACACATTTTTTATTATCTTCTGCTCATATATAATACTTATATTTTAATATTAAATTAAAATAAAATATATTTTGGAATATTTTACTCTTACTCATAAAAAAAAATATAGGACAAAAAATATGTTTGATTGCTAATCTAATTCACATTACTATTTATAGGAATATTTTATGATAGCTATGTTTTAATTATTATTATGAAATTGAACTATATATAAAAATGAAAATAGTATTTTCTCTAAAAACATTTAAAAATCATTGAAATGTTTGAAATAACGTATCTCACAAACATCTCATACAAATATATTAGAAAAATGAAGGAAAGGTTTTAATGTATTGGAAACAAATATATTCAACTTGGTACCATCTATGTTTTGAAAGTAAATTTTATATTTGATATAAAAATATTTACAGTTATATTATACATCTCTTCGCCAAATTGTTCATTACATATTAAAATAGTTTGATATTTTATTACATTACGATAATAAACACACATTTTTTTATATCATCGTAGCATATGTAATGAAACAATTTTTTTTGATAATTTATACGATATGATTTATTAAAAAAAAGTAAATCTATTTAAAGTTACTAATCTTTTTAATTTGTTACATTTTAATAATGAACAGAGATATTTTAGATTTAACCAGTAAAGAGAAGATGAATTTAATACAGGAGAAAAGAAGTATATTGAAGAAAAAATGCCAGAGCAGCTCATATGACTCATCTTCAACTGATACTGACTAATATTAAACTAGAAATCATGAATAAGTGTTATCGATTTTATAAAAATAAAGTTAAATGAATCATATTTGTTTTTATATTGTATTACTTATTTAAAATAAATTTCTAAAAATGTTAATACTTTTATGCTTACACTAACTTTTGTCTTTTTGAGTCCACACATTTGTTTAAATCACACTTTTTGTTCTTTCTTTCAACTGTAAAACTGGACTTCATAGCATGTTTTTGTGTCCATCTCCTTGCATTATTTTCAAACTGTTCCTTATTTTCTTTATACTCCTCTGATATCTCAATCACTAATGGATCATCTGGATTAGGATTTGCCATTAAACACTGAATACTAACTAATAAACTTTCAATACCGATCTGCGGTGCCCAAGTTCCTTTCGGTGGCATTTTTAAACTATCCATACATATTCTACCTTCACTGTCGATATTGGGATGATAAATAGGAGTAATGAATTTAATATCTGGTGGTAAAAATGGGTATTTATCAGGTATTAGCACCTGCAGTTCGAATATTCCATTTTCGTACGGTGTTCCTTCAGAGCCTAAAACGCACGCCGTTAAAATATTGAAATTGTCCGAATCTTTCAGATCACAAGATATGCCAGGACTTGGATTTAATTTCATTTTTTCTATTTCACGTTTAAGCCGTTGTACTTTCTGCATTTTTAGAAATAATTATTTCAGTTCAAAGTTCTATTAAAAACTTATAGCTTTTATAGGCCAATTAAATTTGAAGTTTTGAAATGTATTAAAAAATAAATTACGATTATAAAAATCGCACGTGATGTTATTGGCTTGAAATGTAATTGGTAACCACAGTCTAGTAACTTTTAATTCAAACAAATGAAGCTATTTTCACTATCGTGATCTCAAAATTAAAATAATTGTTTATTATAACCGTCAGTTTATGCAGTACCAAGTCAATTTTATTTTTGTAATACATTTTACAAATAACCGCTATTGGTTTTGATAATTATATTTAATCGAATTAATAGTTAGTTTAAATACAATGGCACAAAATATAAATCCAGTTTCAACTCAATCGCCCAATCAATCCAAACAAAGTGAAGAAACAGTAACCACAGCAAGTGATAGTCATTCAGTTAGTAAAAGGTAAAATAATTTCACTGTTAATAAAATTAAAATGATTTAAGTACATTCGCCAAAATCGGTCATTTTAGGTTACAAAAGGAATTAATGGTACTCATGATGTCATCAGATAAGTCCATATCAGCGTTTCCTTTCGGTGAAAATTTATTTAAATGGGTCGGAACGATACACGGACCTAAAGAAAGTGTTTACGATGGTCTCACGTACAAACTTTATCTTGAATTTTCACAGTCGTATCCGTATAAAGCTCCGAGCGTTAAATTTCTAACACCTCTTTTCCACCCGAACGTCGATATGAATGGTTATATTTGTTTAGACATATTAAAAGATCAGTGGTCGGCTTTATACGACGTTCGAACAATTCTTATATCGATTCAGTCGTTATTAGCGGAACCGAATAACGATTCTCCGCTCAATTTACAAGCTGCGCAAATGTGGAAAAATCAAGATGAGTTCAAGAAAAAAGTATTAGAAGTACATGCGAAAAAATGTATGTGAAATTGTGTTGAAGCTTAGAGTATATTATTTTAAAACTTTTAATGATGTAAAAAAGTATTTTAAAACATGTTTTTTGTAATGTCGTCTTTTAATGTGGATATTTCAAATAAATAATATATGTACATTTTTTATATAACATCTTAAGTAGTAGATTTTTCATTTACATACATTCAATATTCACTTTAGCAACATGTATTATATAATCTGTTTTATAAATCAATCAAAATTAAACATTTCATATAATTTCAAAACATAAAATTCATATATTAATGTATATGAACAAATTATAATCATTAAAATATTTTATCATGACTTCATTTAAGAATTCATTTTAACATATACTAAAAGTGCTCGATAAATAACAATATATATTGTACTTTATAGAGATCAAAATAAATTTGGATTACAGTTCATATGTTCTCTTTTAGATACAGAAGTATACAAATGATTGTGTTTATAGAATTTTCTTCTATGTATGCATAATGTTAAAACACAATTTATTTTTTATTAACATGAGCCATCAAAGATTGTAATCATAATTAATACGTAATGACATAAAAAAATAATTGACATCACGAATTTAAACCAAAATAAGATTTCTTTTTAAACAGTCTCTTTTGTGTATTTATCAGATATTTTTAAATTCAATTCGACATGAGTAGTTTCATTTGTAAAAATCATTGAAACAATCTTTTACTGTAGTTAATTTATATAAAATTTTACCAAAACTTTTGTATTCCAGTGATCTTATATTTTTTCCTACATGCTATTTATAAGTTTAAAAGAAATTACATATTTTAAAAATTATAATGTATATATAAAAATGGGATCCAAAAAATCTCAATAAATTAGAAAAGATCATACATGAAATACAATCATTTCTATTAAAAAACACTGTTCATAAAAACGTGTAATTAGTTTTAAATAATAAATATAAATTGTTTTAAAACACCTTTTGTGTTTTAAAAGACCTTTAAAATAATATTAATATAAAATGCATCTTTTTTTCTGTTTATAATCCGCTAATACTGAAAAATCACAATATAGATTGCATTGCCATCAAAATGCACACAGGCAACAATCCATAATGATTTAATGAACATTTTTGATTACAAAATATTGTTTGTAGGGTGAAAAAAGAATTCATTTATAAGACAGAAAAACTGTTTTCCTAATTATGATGAATATAAAACAAAACTTAAGTAATTATTTTCATTACAAAAATTATTTTCTGGTTACTTATGGTGATTAATGTTATTCTTTTATTTTTTTTATTACAATTTAATAATCTGTATCTAAAAAAAATTATATTATGTAAAAATATGTGTTTCTCTATATATGTTTCCGGAAGATAATATTATACCAGATTACTTTATGTACTGCTTACTGTTACTGATATAAAATTTAGATGGTTCTTACAAAAAATTTCAAGATTTTATTATGATTAATAAAAAAATTAATGTTATACATATACTACCTAAAATCAGAATACAGTAGATTTTCCTATTTTTTCTTTGGTATTGATCTGCCTTTTTTAACTGTTTATATCCCTCTTGCACTTGCAACTGTGTCACTTCAACATTATAATCGATTCTATCTAAAACAGTACCTTGATCGGATACCATCTGTGATAAATCTTTATAAATATCATTTATTTCAAGTATCGTTTTAACTATCTTATTTACTTCCCTCTCCCGTTCAACTGCGACACGTGTGTTCTCTTCTTCGAGCAGAACTAAATGTTTCTGAGTCATCTGTTTTTGCACTTGTGAATTAGCTGCTCCGATAAAAAAATCATCGATACTGTTCGACTCTGAGAAAAGTACATCAGGGCTGTTCGATGACGGCTCGAAATTTAACGATTCAAAATAATTATTCGTGTTTTCTTCTCGTGAATTTAACTGTTTGAGATATTTACTCTGCGTGTTTCGAAAATTCATAGACAGGTCTTGTAACTTACTTGCTAAAGCTTGAACTACATTAAACGTTAACTTTTGCTCCTTCCTCGATCCTACAATGTAATTTAAGAAAATCTTTGAATGTATTTCCACTACACATAAATTTGTTCATTCACCTTCATATATTTGATTTCTTATATTCTGAATTAATCTATGTGTCGAATTAAATAATCTTGAAATTTCTTGACTTAAATGTTCCATTTCAATCTCTTCTGGGTTATTCTCATCGAAAGTCGGTCTATTATAATGTTTCATGTGTAACGTTTTCAATTCATTTATTTTATCATTTAATTTCGTTAAAGAATACTGTGCATCTTCAAGCTGAGAGATCCATATTGGAGGCATTGTGTACTCCTGCCCGTTGCTTATATTTACATTACCATCTTCAATATTATTTAAATTAACAAGAGACATATTATCCGAGTTGCTCTGTAAAATTATCATTTAATTATGATTATGAATATATATATATATATATAACATAGATCACTTCCAAACATTCACAGTTAAATTTAATGTTCTAATTGTAAGATTTCTCCCGCGACAATTTGTAAAAAAATATATATTCATACAAGATACAATCAAACTAACCTGTTCTGAATAAATATTTCTTCGTTGAATTGCATTGTTGCGCATTAAAATAAAAACGTCTGTTAACGAACGCGTAACCATTTTTGTTATATTTAATATCGACTGTATGGAATAACTTACAAACTACTTTATAAAAATAAACTTTAAACGTCAAACAAAGTTGACATATTTACTTTTCTAATAGGACGATAACTATTTAAGAGCAAATAACCCTATTAGAATATTATGAGAGTCGCTTAGATTCAATATTATAGAAGAGAATAAGATCTGTTATATAAATATCATAATTTATAAAAAAACATTCATTCATTCATTCAAAATTAAATTTTAGTTAAAAATCTTACATTGATTTTAATTGCATTGAATCTGAAAGTTTGTATTATTAAAATATATTTACATTATTTTATACGATAATCTGTAACAATGAGTTAATAGTAATTATATATTTGAATTGAAAGTTTTAATTAACGTTAATTATATATAATTAAAATTTACAAATTGAATTTCCGGAATCAATTTTATAATAATATATCATTCGTTATTCTAATTCTATTAATAATAATGTTTTGTAAAATTTACATATATATCATTTACAACGTTTGTATGATATATATATATTTTTAAACATAAATTTCATATTGAATTTTAATCAATTCTCAAACATTATTTATACTAATGAAAATAATTAGAACATGGTCACATTGCTATATACAAGGCCGTGCAGGGTACAAGGGCATCAGGGGACTAAGATAATTGCAAGGCATAATGAGGCCTCTTTTCAATGTAATTTTCCATCCAATACTTTTAAAAAGACAAAATATTTGTATTTAAACATGGCTGTTCTTAGTTCCTAGAATATGTGGCTAGATTAATGTTTCTTGTCATATCCTTTAATAACAAAAATATGTACAATATACTTTTTTAGTTTCTTAATTTATTAGCACTGTTCTAAATATAGTCTTTTATTAAAATAAATATTATTTATTAGTAAATGATATCAAATTATTGCTGCAAATATTTTTACATTTGTAATTTACCTAATAAAAATCTATAAATGTAACTTTGTCCATAACATTTTATATTATATAAAATGATTATTTTTTGTGTAATGCACTCGCATTAATAAACTGTATTATATATTTGTAAATATTAGTCAATCATATAGTACATGATAATTAATTGAATATTTTAATAATGAAAATAGATATAAGGTCTCAGTAAAAATCGCAATGTAATAGTTCTACTAATGTATTTGCACTTAAATTACAGTATAAACATACAAATTGCATACAAGTACTTCATTATTTGTTCATATATTTATATATGTGTATGAAATTTGATCACTTCAAAAATATATATCTTTTATCACAAAAATCTATTTTAATTAAGAGAGCTCTATTTTAACAAACAGAAAAGTAAGAATAGTATTAAAGTACTAAAATTTGTAGTTAACATTAAAACGAGTATTAATATAAGTGTAATGACTTATTGTTTAATTTAAAATACTAGAGTAGATATAATTGACATTATGATTATTGTTATATTGGCAGTCGACTTGATTATCTTTATTCATTTATACTTAAGGCACTTATTTTTCGAGATGATATTTTTGTAGTGGGGTGACAACATTTATAGTATAAAAGCATACAGATAATACCTAAAATGAATGGAATTGTTGAGCAATAGATTAAGGGGTTGAAATAGATCATCGCTTTCAATTTATCATTAGCAGTTAAAAACCAGATCAATGACGCCGCTATATTTTCAATAAAGCAGCTTAAATAAAAAAATAGGTATTTATATTTAGTTTTGCCATCTGAGAGTGCGACATAAGTAAATATATAAACTAAACCAAATATCGAGTAGAATAGAAAATCTAAATACTTCTTATGATCACAGAAATTAGATTTTTCTGTTACGTTCAACCATATCGTCATGCTTAACCAATGTACAGTCACAGCGATACAAGTTGATGCAGGAAAAACACTGGCCAGCACAGATATCGAAAGAATCCTCGACACTGAAAAAAACAGTTATAATCAACACTTTCTAGTTTGTACATGATATATTACCTGTCACTAGGATATGCCATATAAATTGCATTACTGTTCCTTTCCAACATATATTCTCTTTTGACTTTTGTGCAAATCTTATTGTTCTATGATACGAAGCCATCGACCAAGCCATACTGACGAACGAACTTCCGATCGAGCCGAGATTGTGTATCACTGTAGGAAATAATTTTATATACTGTGCCTGGATATATTTATTTTAAATGCTATTTCGATGAAGATTTTTATTGCAGTTGACTTACATGAAAACATCGATATGCCACGACCGTAAGTCACTAATAAAATTGTTATTTGCAAAATTTGTTGCGGTGCGGCTTCTAAAAAACATTCTATTACTCGAAGTAAAGCTACATCCGAGTCTTCTTTTAACATCAGTTCATAATACTTCTTCTGCTTCGCATTATCATTATTTTTCTCGGCCTGTCTACATTTACGAGCGTATTGAAGAGATTCATAGTAGCGTAAGACAGGTGCGAGTTGGAAAAGAAGTATGAATATACAGAAAATACTTTGTTTCGTAGCTTTTCGAGATAAACTGTCTCTTCCGTCTAATATATACCTAAAAATAAATAAAAAATTCAAAACATACGATAGAAATAAATGCGTATAAAATTTAAATACTTACATTCGTATACTAAATGCCGTGTTGATGACTGCAGGGACGAGAATGAAGATACTCGTCAGAATAAAATAAAGAAATTCATCGTGCATTAAATACTGAATCGCAACATTGATATCCAGTACGATATCGATTATGTGAAAAGCGATCGAGAAATACGGGGCGATTATGTCCCATAGATTCACACTATAATCGATCGGTGGTTTATCGGGTTCATCACCGTCTATTTCAACACGCTCGTGTATTGGTACTCGAATACCAAGAATAGTCATTTTCATTAATTCAAAAGAGTATTTAAATAAATAAATAATAAATTTAAATAAGGAAATATCACATGTAATTATAATATAGTACCGTCATAACTTAACATTTTTTACTATGTATTATTGCGTCAAGAGAAATTTGTATTTAAATACATGACTTTTAAGAAAAGCATTTTTATTTTTTACTATTTTTAGAAAATTGGTACGTAGCACTTGGATTTTCTTAAAAATTGTTCTAGTTGTTTCTACACTAAAATTAATTTACTTTATATAAATATTAACATTCACTATTAAACATAATTACATTACATTTACTTAGATTATGTTTTATACATTCACTATTGTTAATAAAGGCATTTTCAGTCTCATGATCATTTAGTAAATCACAAGAACAGTTTCCGAATAATATAAGTGACTAGCTACATCTACCATATTTAAATTAGTCAGCAACAGGAGGAAGCTGCGGTTCTTAGCAAAAAGAGTAGAGAAATAGTGGAAGTCTATGTTCCAAACGAAGATAAATTACTTGACGTTCCATTACACACAAACACACACGTTGTCACAAATGTCAAAAAAGAATATTTTTGTTTGTGATTCAAAACAATATACAATTCAAGTTACATTGTTCTATATTTAAAAATCAATCCGTTTATAGTTTTTCATTTCATAGTTATCGATATGTTTTATCTCGGAGAACATTATCAGTAATTAATAATTTCTTTTGTTGGAAAAATAATTCACAAATGAGGGTTAATGACTATGGCTACAAGGTCTTTAACTGATGTCTTTGTTATGATGCGTAACAATGCGATACAAAGTCGACGAATTTATCACGACCAGGTAATTATATATGAAATAGATAGTAAATAAACCGCCATAATTTTATTATCATAACTATTTAGAGTACAAATGCAAATGAGATAGCAAACAGAACTTGTACTAATCATCATAAACAAAACTATTTACCTCCACCGTGGATTCATGAGGTAGAACAAGCAGAATTCGAATTAGCTAAACTCAGTACGAAAATCTCAGAATTAAAATTACTTCAATTAAAAAATATTAACCGACCTTCGTTAGATGATACGTGCAACGAGGAAAAAGAAATCGAAAATCTGACACATCAAGTAACATGCATTCTCAATTCTGTGCATAAAGTCATACAGCTTATAAAAAGTCAGCAGCATGTTGGAAATGATAAAGAAAAGAGACTGAAACAAAATATTCTTAGGACTTTAGTTTTAAAATTGCAGGACCATATGACAAGTTTTAGAACATGCCAGAGTAGTTATTTAGAAAAGATCAAGTCCAGAGAACAAAGATTAAATTTTTTCGATGGAAATTTATCTGCATCAGGTGAAAAAGTCAGAGTTTCCCAAGTAAATAATAATTGCAGTAAAGATACCAATGAAAAGATTGATAATGATTTTATGATTAAGATTCCAAATTCTGATAATACACTGTCTGGATCAGACAGTGTACCTACAAACATTAGTTCTGCTATATCGAATCTCTCACATTCTATTTTAAATGATAAAACAAGAAAGTCAAGTAAAGAGGACTGTCACATCAGCTAAATATCTCTATGTATATATGTGCCTATAAAAATAAAGTCATTTAATGAATGGTTATTTGTTATAAATAAATAGAATGTAAATGAATGAAACAAATATATTTTCACATGTTAAATAGTGTTTTATGTTTAAAAAAAGTAAACATTTTTCTTTTAATAAGATTATGGTAAATAAAAAATGCACGTCATTTATTATACAAATATTACATGTGTGCACCTACAAAATATAAGTAATTTAAGATAAATTTTGCAACATTTCAAATATAATGTCTCGTTGGACATAAATAAAAGCCGATCAATCCGAAGGATTTTGTATTACAATTAGAATAAACTCTTTATCTGGTGCAACCATAATCTCATGCTTTTTCGATCGAATTCGTAAAAATGTTAGCTCATTCGATGGATCTAAATCTCTGACTACACTTCGCGCTTTATCTGATAATTGACTGATCAAACCGGCATACTGAACAGTCGTTGAATTATCTAGTGTGGTTTTAATAGGTATACCTGTACAAACAAATAAAATATATGTATTTGTAAAGCAATTCGACAATAAATCTTTTTAATTAACACACCTTCCGCATTTACTACAATTGTACCTACAACTCCTTTATGAGATTGAATTCTTTTCATTGTTTCTTCTACTTCACTTGCCTAAATAACATTTTTATAATTAATTAAAATAAAAAATAATATAGCATATTTATAAAACAGTTCAGAAATTACCATAATGTCTATTTAATAATTCAAAAATTTTACAAGAAACTAAATAGGAATTTAATATTTGATCAATGGATTAGTCAGCTGTCAATGGATTTTTGTATAAATGGTGCGATTCTCAAACTTTTTTTCTAGCACTTCAAACGGTTTAAATGTTGCAATTTAATAAAAAAAAATATTTAAATTTTAAATAATCTAGCTTTTAAATTCAGTCCAATGATGCAAAAAAAAACATAATTAAAACATATTTGTACAATTGGAAATATTTTTAATTATATGTTGCAGTCATAATAATATTTTTCTTTATTTTTTTGTCTTTATTAGTTCTTGTAAGTGTTCCGTTGAAGAAAAATAAATAAATAGACTGTAATTTCATTTTAAATTAAAATTGATGTGATATAAAATATACATTTTTTTAAATTATTGACAACAATTAATATCTGATTTTTGTTGCCAATAAAAATACATTGTTTTATTAAAATAATAATAAAAAGTGTGTTGGGTTTTTAATGAATATTTAAGTCAATCAAAAACCATACTTAGAACAAAATCAATTAATAATATTAATAAAAAAAAAAATTTAATTGATTTTCCAAATAAATATATAAATTTAACATTAAATAAATCTCTGAAGTCACTCTACTCATTATTTAAGAATTTCTTTGAAATATAGTACTACTTTTGAAATTATGTTAGGAATCAATGTTAACAATTTTTAAATAATTTTTTAATATGAAACTATAGACGAAATTATAAACTCAAACGTAGTACATGTGATACATGTATTTATATGCAAAATAACAAAAACAGCATTGTTAATGCAATATTAAGATATTATTTTTTTTGTTGTAATTTTTTTATATGAAATAGAAAGTTTATTATAAATGTAATATAAAATAAAATATTTTGTCATAGAAAATAAGGTTAGGTTTTGATATTAATTCATCTTGTACATAGTTGTATTACATTAGTAACTTTTATCAAATTTTACAGATTTAAATTAAAATGTCAAAGAGCTTACTATCTGAACAAGGTTTGAGAATAGACGGACGAAGAGAAAATGAATTACGAAGGATTCGTTGTAAGTTAGGTGTTTTTACAGAACCAGATGGTAGTGCTTATTTAGAACAAGGTTTAACTAAAGTACTAGCAGCTGTTTATGGCCCTCATCAGGTAAAATCACACTATATAAATAATCATGCATCAAGAAACTCATATATTGATTTTTAAGACAAAGGGTCGGTCGAAATCTCAACATGATACCGCTATTATAAATTGTCAGTATAGCATGGCCACTTTTTCTACTTCTGAGCGTAAGAAACGACCAAGAGGAGATCGCAAATCTACTGAAATGTCGATTCATTTGAAGTATAAATCAGAATATGTTTTTATCGATGATATACGTGATATAATTTCTTTTTTTTAGACAAGCGTTGACAGCTGCTATTAAAGTTGAACTTTATCCACGGTCACAAATTGATATATACTTTGAAGTCTTACAAGCTGATGGTGGAAATTACTGTGCTTGTGTAAATGTTGGCACTTTAGCTCTGATAGATGCCGGAATACCATTACATGAATATGTATGTGCATGTACTGCTAGTTTGGCAAACAATAGTATTCCTTTAGTCGATATTTCTCATAGAGAAGAAATAATCGGCGGCCCAACTTTAACAATTGCATGTTTACCCGTTTCTGGTAGAATTGCATTGATGGAAATGAGTCAACGGTTTCATATCGATCATTTGAAAAAAGTAATAGACAAAGCGATGCAAGGTTGTAAAGACATTCAGGTTATCTTAGATTTAGTTGTAAGAAGACATGTTGCTGAAGTCGGGTCTGTGGCAGGATGGACAGATTCAGGAAAAAATGTCATAGGATAATAAAATTATGAACTACAATTGTAAAAATTTGTATTATGTATTTTTTGTTATAAAATAGAATCAGTTATCAGCAATTGGTCTTTAAATAATTTATATCAATAGAACTAAACAGGGACAGACAATACACAAAGCCTTAAAAATTAATATTCTTATATAAAATTGTTTGAATAATATTTTTGTAACCAATAGCAAAACAATACTTCAAAAATTACATTTATCAGATATAAAATATTACTCAGGAAGGCACTGAAATAGATTTTATAAATAAATCGGTACTTAATTTGCAGTAGCATCTGGATGTCTTTCTAGTATCATACCGACTCCCTGTAAAAAAATGTTAATACACGCTTAAATCACATTAAAAGAAAATTCAAAAGTATCTGGACCTCAAATAATATAAAAAAAGATTTTGTATTCTGAAACGAAATTCTATAATTCTGAAAATTACAGCAATATATTACCTGTCCTCCTGCAGCGCAAGCTGTGATAAGACCGAACTGGCCATCTTCTTTCACCAGTCTATGGGCCGTGTGCATCGCCAATCTAACTCCTGTCGCTGCAAACGGATGTCCGATACTAAGAGAACCTCCCCACGAATTGAATTTCTCTAATGGTGGAGCTCCGACTTTTTTATCACGATTCATATACGTTTGAGCAAACCAATCTGAATCCATAGCTTTAAGATTTGCTATTATTTGACCCTGAAAAAATACCATTTTTATTGGTAATTTGTTTAACAAATAAATGAATCATTTGATATAGTTTTTTGATGCAAGGTAAAAAAGATGATTGTAATACATAAGAAAATAAGCATATATTAGAATTATAATAAAGAGTACACGGTTAAATCATAAGAGCAAATCATGAATATTTTTTAAATCAATGAATATCAGAAGAAAAATTTTAAATTAACTAAAAAAATTACAGCTAATATAAAATATTGACAAAATATATTTAAATATACTTACAGAAAAGGCTTCATGAACTTCCCAAACATCAATGTCTGTATTCTGTAAACCAGCTTTTTGTAAAACTTTTGGTGTAGCATAAGTAGGTCCTAATAATAGCTGATCAATTGGATCTTGTGAGACATATACAAAATCTCTTAAGTAAGCTTTCGGTTTTAACCCTAATTCTTTTGCTTTTTGTTCAGTCATAATAAGACAAGCAGATGCTCCATCAGTCTATAATCAATGACATTTTTATAAATGTATGTACATAAATAAACCATACATAAAACCAACACATATATTTATATGGTATATTTACCAAGAATGAGGCATTTGCAGCAGTAATAGTTCCATGTGGTTTTACAAAAGCTGGTTTAAGTTTTGCAAGTTGTTCAGGTTGAGATACACGAATTCCATTGTCTTTGTCAACTAATTTTTCAACACCTTCCACCTGAAAATTTCATAATAATATTGTTATAAAGTTTTATTCAACAAAAAAATAATTTATAGACCTTAAATGGTATCAAATCTGTAAAGTGGCCTCTATTCTGTGCTTGTTGTGCAAGAGTATGTGATCTTAGTGCATAATCATCTTGTTCTTTCCGTGTTGCACCAAAACTTGCAGCTAATCTATCAGCTGAATGTCCCATAGTTTCACCAGAACTGAATTCAGCTACTGATGGTAACTGCAATTCGTATTTTGTTTTACAAACTATCAATTAAAAAAGTTATCTTTATACATACTTCTGGTATAAAGAGATTCGGACGTAAACTTGCTAAGAGACCTAATTTCTGACCGACGGTTTTTGCTTTATTTGCACGAAGCATCAATGATCTCATTTTTCTGTTGTGTCTAATTGGAACATCAGACATAAATTCAACTCCACCCGCTACTATAATGTCATAAACACCACATGCAATCAAGCCAATACCTGAAAATATAATTGAATTTAATGAGAAGCAAACTATTAGAGAAAAATATATGTAGCTTAAACTATCATTATTTAAATAATAGTTGATGATTAATCAAAACTTAGTATCATTCAGTATTTCTTAATTTCAACGGTTAGTATAGAGTATTCATTCAAAAGATAACATAATACAGATTTTTTGTACATTGGAATTCTGAAGACGATGGAAATAATATCTGAATGCATATAAGCAACAATAAAAAATGATCAATAAAGATTTATTGAACATTTTTTGCGGTTTGTGAGGTGAATATAGAATTCATTTGTGAAAACATACCAGTTGTTATTGCTTGGTTTGACGAGATACAAGCCATTGTAACGGTATGAGCTGGAGTTTTATCACTGAAACCTGCAGATAACGCAGCTTCCCTAGCAATGTTTGATGTTTTGACTTCTTGTATAACTGTACCGTAAACAATGTATTCAACCATTTCACGTGGAACGCCAGTTTTTTTAACCAAACTCCTTTAAAAATAATTTTGTTTTTTTTTTTGAAGTAAAACATTATAAATAATACATACAATAACGCATGTCGTGCTAAATCATGAGGCATAAGTTTCGAGTAAGTCGTGCCAGAGAGTAAGAATGGTGTTCGCACTCCATCGACTAGAACGATATTTTTTCCAGTTTTATCAACTACTTGTTTTTTTACTTGCAGACATGATCCAACAGATAAAGTCCGTGTGATAGCTGTTTGAGGGAAAGGTTTATTTATATCTTTGGATGTTCAATATATACAGCATTTATATATTCTAAATAAAATATGCATTTTAATTAAAAATATCATCTGTAATTATTAGAGAAATTAATTAACAATATTTAGAGCTGAATTTTAAATATTTTGCTAAAAGGTACAAAGTTCAAAATAATATTCACCCACTGATCTTTGAGACTGCATGTTGCTATTTTAGAGTTAAAATATATATTAAATATTATGTTCATTGTACATTACCGTATTTATTTTGCACTATTGGAGAAGTAAACGAGCTTTTAATAATATTCCTGGTTATATGCGAAGCCATATTTACAATACTGAGTTAATTCGAATGACGATGTGTCAAGTTCAACTATGTAACCAATTACTGAACTTTCATACAGTGATCGCAACTTACATATGTTGACTAAAAATTGCAAGATAATTATATCTCTGATAACTTTTTAGCGCAATGTTTAACAGTCACTTATGAAAAAAAAATATTTTAAATATATCATTTAAGTTATAACATATAAATAAAAGTTTTGAATTAAATTTAATAAATAACAAAAAATTAGAGATTTCTCCTTCTACTTAATGATTATTTGAAAATATTGTAAATTTATAAACGAAATTCATATTTCGGAAATTATTTAAATAATATGCAATTTTTATCATTAAATAATAAATATCGGTTTAATAAAAAAAAATATTATTTTTGCCAGTTACTTTTGCATAATGTTTGTAAATTGGGTAGCATATACTCAAGGATTATTGTCCTATAAAAATAATTTCTATTCCGTTAAAAAATTAATTTTTAATAAAAAAATAATTGATTTTGAATAAAGAATTCTTTACAGTTTAGGCATTACGTGTGTGTGTATATATATATATATATATATATATACATATATATATATATATATATATATATATATATATATATATATATATATATATATATATATATATATGAGAAAGAGAGAGAAAGAAAGCAACCTATTAACAATAAAAATGATAAAACTATTTAATTACAATTCGTTTATGTATTTATCTTTATTTTAAAATTTCTATTTATTAATCATATTATTGAACATATAGAATAAAAACAGACAAGAAGATAAAAAATTTTTTTAAATATATAAAAAGTAAATAAAAGATATCGTAGAGATTATAATAAATTAGAGATTAAGTATATATAAATTAGAGATTAAGATTATAATAAATAAGAGATTATAATATATATGTCATTACTATTTCTTACTCTCTCTCTCTCTCTCTCTATATATATATATATACACTAAAACATTTGTAAACAACTGTAAAATCCGTAGAGGCAATAATATGAAAACTATTTGGATTCGTACAGAAATTAAATATCGAAATCAGTTTAAGCAAAAATATTATTGAAGTTGATAAAAAGGCAGTAATTAATCGTTCTCTTTAAAATAGAAAGTTTATAGTTAATATTGGCATTAAAAAGAAATACCTTAATTATTTTGATGAAACAAAAGGCCGTAAAAAGAAATAGTTACAACTCAAATATCTTTGTCAGTAGTTTTAAAGATTCTAATGATAATTATGCAAAATTAACAATAACAAATGTATTTACTTTGAATCTGATTGACGAGTGAATACAAAAAAAAGATCAGAAGGAGCAAGTGAACAATCAATATAACAATTAAAAACGCTCGATGATGATTTATTGACATTTTTAATTAGAAAAACATCAGTGAAAATGGATTTAGTCACAATACCCGAATTATATTGTGATATTTCTTTTCATCTCTCCTGGCATCTTTCTTTAGAGCTTTACTCCATTTTTTCTTTTCACAAAAACGTATATTTTTTATCACAATTTCTAGTCGTATGATGAATGAACATTTTCACAAATTGGTTGGTTGGTTATTGGGGTTTAAGGGAGTTCAACAACTATGGTCATTAGCGCTCGATCTCCACAAATTCATTCTGAAATTAACTTATTTGAAATTAACTTATTCCCAATTCTCCTTATGGTACTTCATTTTGTTATTCAGGTGGAATACCTAATACATTGAACTTCCCCGCAAATTCATTATCTTAATATTCAAAAAAACAGTTTTAATTTGACGATTCACAATACACTTTCTAAAATTGATTTTCATTATTTTTAAACAATATTCCATAAAATTAATTTCCACCCAACTATCTTTATTGCATTTTATTCTTGAGTGTTATTTGGACTGATGTATCCTCTTTGCAATCTTCTTAAGAGACCATTGTTGATAATTGTATAGTATTGATTACATTATATTTTTATCTTGGTTTCTTTGGTTCAAAAAGATAATAGGACGTCAGTGCCCATTATGAATCTTAAAGTCTACTTTATTTGTAGACATTTATGGGATATTAAGTATCAAGGATTTTTTTAAACAAAATGTGACCAGGAATTATAATTTTAAGTGACAAAGCAAATATATTAATATTACTACTTATAATAGAAAATTGATCTGATAAATGGTCAATATTTTCACTTAGAGTAGTTTCTAATGAAAATAGTCCGACACTGTGGCTAAATTATTTTTTTACAAATGAATTGTGTCCTCGGTGCTCTAAGATGATTACATCGTCAGCAAAATGCAGATAATCAAACTATAAAAAAATGATCAATAATGATTTATTGAACATTTTTGACTGGAACGACAGTTCGTGGTTCGGAAGGATGAAAAAGAATCTATTTTCGAAAGAGTATGTAATATTCTTGGAATGCATTTTAATGAAGAACTAAACAAATTTATGCAGCTGAAAACTGGAAGTCAGTAATTGCTGACATAAAATCCAAATCTGTCTCAAGGCCCAACCATGGCTGTAATGTTTGGTATCGCAGCCGGTAGCAACATTCTAATTTTGTTAATTAATTAGGATTATACATATTGCTGTGAACGCATAGTCGGCAGAGTGGTGATGTAAACCACACAACAGATTCATTTACATAAAACCCGGCTTTATACATAACCGAGTAGAGAATTTCGCCCCTACTATTTATAATTAAAACGAGACTCACTTACACATGAAAATGTCCATACAATATTGTTGTCTCTGTCACACGTGCATATGATCAATTAAAAGCCATGCCTTGCTGTTAGCCTGTTCTACATGATTATTATTATTCATTGCATATAACAGGGTAATTTGGAAAATTTGTACTGAGTTAAAATAAGCTCCTTTGCAACGAAAATAGACTGTGTATTAATAAATTGCAGAAAGTTCATATTTATTAATGATGTAGTTTTCGTACTGTACAATAAAAATACATCTAGAAATGCATATGTTCAAGTAATATTTTTCATTGTTGTTATTTTTCACCTAGGAAAATAAAAAGGACTTTTTTGTGATTTACAACTTTTCATGTATTGAAAACTTTCATATGTTTCACGCAGACACTCGAACTTGTGATAACTTTAATTTATTTACACTGTTTCAATTATAATATTCTTTATCATAAAAAGATTACTACTTGATGTACAAGTGCATACTTAAAGTAAAAAATAATATTTTAATACAAAGTTTATTGTAAATATAAAAATAAACTTTTCTTATATTGGAAACAATATTTTATTGATCATTTGCAAATGAAGAACTATTTATAAACAAATGTTAATAAGAAATGTTTTCGAATTTAAATTTTCACACAGTTAATATTAATATCAGACGAGTTTTTGAGAACGGATATTTATTTAAATATTGTCAGTTAGAACGGAAACGAAACTAATTATATATTTAAAATTATGTATTCGGTTCGATAGTTGCATTTAAAACCTCTAACTAGAAAATTATACAAATGAAATTCAACATATCTATATCTGTCTATCTATCTATCTATCTATATATATATATATATATATATATATATATATATATATATATATATATATATATACACATACTGGTTACAAAGTATCCTAGTGGAGAGAAACATTTTCATACAAAAATATATTTCATCAGTATATAAAATATTTAAAGCTAATTGTGAATGATATAACATCCATTTTAATACATCAAGTTTATCTCATTTTTTGTCAATTTTAATTTAGAAAAATATTCTTCACATGAAATAAACACATATATAGAAAAGAATTTCAAAACAGCGACACAATTGATAGAAATTTGTAAAAATACCAATAATTCCAAACCTACATCAAACTCGAAAAAATGAAAATGTTGTCTTCTATTTTACTTCATTAATGCTGCTTTTAGCAGTTTCCAAGTTTTTTCTACATAGATGAATTTCCACACGGATATCTTTATTAGAGACTTAATCGAAAAACTGAGTTAAATACTTCCGATGTCTTTCTGTTGAAACAATCAGTGTTTGCCTGAATGAGACTAAAACGTTTTGCACTGGAATGGATATCTAATTCTTAATGAAAACAATAAAGGCATTCAAACACAACCCTTTTTCAAAAATGATTTTTTCTCTCTTCCAACAAATTAAAAAACTTTTTCTTCATCATTAATGTTTAATAGGTGATTTATTTATCATTTTTGGTTGTTTATGCGTATTTCGATGGCGATGCTATCTCTCCATTGGTATCCGAGGCGATAGTAACTTCACTTGAGATCGTTTTAAGAATGATTGCATCGAATACGCTTAAGCATCAATCAAAAATGGCCAATAACAATTTATTAAACATTTTTGCGATTTCTGGAATAAGAGAAATATTCATTTGTGAAAGTAACTGTAGCCACAGTACAATGATTATATTATAATAATCCTTTTTACTTTCTCTGGAAGCATCAGTTTAGTATTCTTTATTTGTTCTAGCGCCTTCTTTAAGAGATTTAAACCTTTTCTTCTTTGTTTACAAAAGTTGTTCATTAAAGAAAAATTAATGAATCAACTTTACGAATTCATTAATTTAATCTACAAAAAAGAATTTCAGTTTTGAGTTTCACAAAATGATTTCTAATGTTTTTAAATACCTTTCTACGAATGAATTTTTCTCTCCCCTCACAAGGGTTTTCTTTCATCCAAAATGATCAACAAATGATAACTGTTAAATTTTAATTATTGTTTATACATATTTACATGATCACTTTTAATCTAGAAAAATACTTTTCTCATGAAGAAATTGATATACAATTTAAAAATAATCCTTTTAAAGAACAATACGTTTGGCAAAGATATACAAAAATTTCAATGATTTCAAAACCATAAAAAACTCTTGAGTTTCATTTAGGACCTCTATTTAGAAAAAAATCATTATAAAACTATTTCAATGTATAGAAACATTTCAATATCGAAAATACATCAGTATACGGTCTATTTAAATCTAATTGCGAAAATCTTCCGGTGACATTAATTCCATTTTAATATATTACTTTGGATCAATAAAGATAAACCATTCACCTTATACAAAATAACAGACGCATACAAATAAGTAACGTAATCTCGAAGTGTATTCAACCGATTTTCAGCTTTGGGTCAAAAACCTTATTCTACATTAATGAATTAATCTTCAGACCTTGGATTACATGTTATTTCAAAACACATTACTTATACATTGACATTCACGTGTAAAATTGGATACTTGATAGGTATTGTTTCAGAATTTAAAGTGGATTTAAATAGCACTAGCATTATATCTATATTTGATGATGTGCACTGTAATTAGTTATTCTAAATGTTTTCAATATTATACAAGAGATGCTACATATATATATATATACATATATATATATATATATACATATATATATATATATATATATATATATATATATATATATATATATATATGTATGTATGTATCTATGTACATAATTTTGTTATTATTTATTTACAACACATACAAGTGTGAGATGAATTTTCCGACCTAAGAAGGAAAACTAAAAAATATTGAGTGAAAAATGAGTCATTTCAAGACTCCTGTCATCCTTACATGTCGATTCAAATTACTCTTTAAAATAGGAGTTTGTGGCAGCAACCAATCTAACCTACATTTTTTACAAGCGAGAAACTTTTTCAGGTTCGGAAACAAACTAATCCGTCGAGGTTAAGTCTGGCGAGTAGGCTGTATGTATGAGGCAGTAACTCAAAGCCCAATTGATGAATTATAGCCATCGAAACAACAGACTTGTGACAAGGCGCATTATCCTGATTATATAGAACTTCTTTTTTGTTATCCGGGTTGTTTTTCTTGAATTTTCCGATGCAGCTGGTCAAATAAATGGGCGTAGCACTCTCTGCTTATTGTTTTACCTTTTTCAAGATAATCGATCAATAGAATACCTTTAACATTCCAAAATACGCCATAACCTTTCCGGCAGATGGAGATGCTTTCACCGTTTTCGGAGATAGTTCGTCTTTGTTTTGATTATTGTTTGGTCTTCGGAGTGTAATGATGAATCAAAGTCTTGTCCATGATAACGATCCGATGCAAAAATTATGTTGGACCGCACTTTAACAGCGCCAAACACTGCTCGGAGATGGTTATACGATTGCATTTTTGCTCTGGTGTGAGCAATCGCGGCACATATCGTGCAGAGAGCTTTCTCATGGCACTACTTTGTATAATATGTGATGTGCTCGCACTTTCGATATGCCCACAGGCTCAGCTATCTCTGACCAACTTCAATCGATAGTCGTTCGATACAAGTTTGTGTACTTTTTGGACAACTTCTTCAGAAGTAGCCGTTTTTGGTCTGGTTAAACAGCGTATAGTCTCAGTACTCGTACGGCTACGTTTCAAACCCGTGACCCATGTATTAACAAAACGATTGAGTAGACTCGCCTAAAGAAGAATCCATCTCAACTTTTATTTCGGTTGGGAATAAACTCTTAAAAACGTATTCACTTTAACAGATCAAATGCAAACTACTTGACTGATTTATAACATTTCAAACTCAAAATTATAAAGGATGGTACTGCACAAAACCATAGACAATTCGCGCTATCAGCTAGGCCGGAAACTTCTCATCCCACCCTCATAACTAATACATTCTCTTAAGACTTATACAAAATTCATTTTAGTAAAAACAATAACGACACAATATTCAAGGAGGATATAATAATCAACCCACTTATACATAATGTATTTTTGTCACCTTTTTATATATATATATATATTATATCTTGTATGGGGTTTTTGAAAATTATTCTTTAGATACAGGTAATGTAAGTGTAATCTTTTAATTATTCCATCTTTTCAAGTATGTCATCTTTTTGTGTTTTTACTAGAGTACTCTTCATTACATATAGTCATAAAAATGTATCAAGATATGAAAATATTGAACTTGCTTTATGAAGATGACTTTTAGAAATAAAAACTTACCGGTTATAATTATATCCTCGATGCTGTTGCAAGAAGCAGTATACGGACATTTCTATTTTGGATAGGAATGTGGAAACAGGGGATGTTTGAGGTCGGATTTCACTAAAAAAAAATAGACAATAAAAGAAAAATTAATATTTATTCACAGAAAAATATGAACATATTACAACAGTAAAAATACATACCACATAAATACGTAAAATAATGAGAAGTTGGTCCACTCCAAGGAACCTATAAGAATTACCATTACCTGCTTCTAATTACACTTAACATTTTCAAATTATTTGTAAAAACAGTTAATCGTGTCAATGCTTTTGTTATATTACAATTTCATGTCTCTTTGTCATCATTTAATTTTTTTTATTTCGTTTTTGCGAATTCACGCATTTAAATTTCTGAAATGAAGTATTGAAAGGTTTATATATTTAAAAATCCTGTAATACTTTTCTGTTTATTTTTATTTTTACACACGCACAGATATTTTTAATTACTATTACAATAAAATTATATAGCGGTTTAGGCTGTTCACTAATTAATTGCTGCAAAAAAATTATTTATTATTTATCTAATTTAAAACATTGATTACACAAAAGGTCCTATTTGTTAATTACTTCTTAACTACTGATTACTCAATTTATAATATTAATGGAATAGTTATTATTAAGCAAAAATGTAAAAATTTATGTAAATTAAATACACATGTAAAATTGTATTTTTAAATATGATTAAAAGAAAAAAACAGGTATCTGAATATAATTTGTAAATGCTTTCAATTAAAAAAAATGAATATAATTATTCGTAAATAACACATTAAAAAATATTTTTTTCTAAACATTTAAGTTTCACTCTTACATAAGTTATATGTAACTTAAAAATCATATTTATTACACGCATTGTATTGTTTCAAATGTCTATTTGTATGTAAAGTTTTTTTTTAAGATTGAAAAATCACATCTTTATTTTTCGTTTGTATGCACAAGTTAATTAACATATAACTTGTAAATATATTATTATTTTATTATTTAATTTCATTTCAATCACTTTCTGCGATTCGGCAAAACATTCTTAAATTTTTCAAAATTTTTGTTTTGTTTAAAATCATAAAAAATTTTAATTACACTGTTGTTTTCTATGTGTTTCTCTCGTATTTTTCTTTTAAAATACATACATAGAGCAATGAAATGAATTAACAGAGTTTATATATGAATTTAGTGTTCTTTTAAAAAAAATACTTATTAGGCTAAGTTAGTGAACGTTTAAAGATTTTTATAGCTTTATATCAAAAACTGTTCAGAAAGTGCGTGTACACATTTGAAACAAACACTTGAATGTTCACTATTTTATATCAATTGTTACGTAGATTAAATAAGATTATTACATCGTATTTAAAAAGGTTATAAACATTGTTTCGGGATGAACATGAAAGTAAATACAGTTAGAGATAAATGATCTCCGTTTTAAGGATCGTTTAACGTGCGGATAAATATGTTTTTTGTTTTGTTTTGTTTTTTTTTTGGTATATATGTATTTTTTTTTTATTTTTCAGGACGAGCGTACGGAGATGTGCGATAACGCGTCGACTCGTGGTGCCGAGAGCTTGAACTAGACGACGGCTTGTAACTCTTCCAAGAGCGGCTTGATTCTTTGCCGCCAGAGCAAAATGGGAGAAATTAGATTATTTAAGAACACATGTTAATTATATACATATTAAAATACTGTGCATAAAGTTTTAGCAGTAAATTACTAACAATGTTGAAATTATTCACATATATTAGAACGTCGTTTAAAACATTCGAATTAGTGTTGATTTAATGCGACAATTTTTACGGCTGTCTGCACGACTACTTCCATCAGACAATATCTTGTTGATGAGTCATAAATAATTATAAAGATTTTAAATAACAGCACTGAGTTATCTGAATGTCAGCATTTTCAAAACATTTTTTTTCAGTTACAGTTCATTACTGTAGTTAAAATGTGTCTGAAGACACGTTGAAAGAGTAATATCTTTCACAAAGACCAGTCATATCGAACGCCACAGATGAAAGATGGGTCATGATAACTGGTTCTCACAGGATACTCAACTCTATAGTTCCCCGTTTCACTCTCTAGGGAAGTGCATCGACCCGCAGGCTAAACTAAATGGGGGTTAGTAAATATGAAGATAAATTGTAAATGGCAGTAGATTTAATATTGATAGATATCAGTGGAGAATATTGTACGGTGATATTTTCTATAAAAATACAGGTAGTGTTAAGATCATGTCTACAGCTGTGATACATTGGTGTAAAGAGCAATACGGATCTATTACAGTACTTCTCTTATGAAAATTAAACACGGATAGACCACTAATAATATCCTTGATTAATCACAGTACATTTTATCAGATATTATGATGTTGGAAAAGAACTGTAAAGTATCCATAATTTGTTAGTTTATTAAGAATATACCAGTGAGCATTCGATGTAAATTATCCATAGATTGCGAATACAATCTATGATTCTCAACAAGAGTTTTTCTGTCTGTATTCTGAAGATGGTAGAATTGTAACCAAAATCAAATTAAAGCATTAAAATAGATACTCAATTGTTAGATATTTTGATGAAATAAAAACTGTGTCATGCTGATTTATTTCCAAAATATACTTTGAAAGAAGTATATGCTAATATTTAAAATAAAAAGAGAATGGTATGAAGGACAGATATAGTTGTTCTTTTGATTATCAAATTCGTTTCAGTATGTTTGGTATAGTCTGAGATTGTAAAACAAAGTGGAATTTTAGAAATATTTTCAAATGGAAGAATGGTAAACGAGGACATCAAACTAAATATAGTTGTAGAAGGAACGATAAGAAATGATACAGAATGTTAACAACAATGATATAAAATGGAAATAACTCTTTTGGTAGATTCATGTTTAAGGTATGAAAATTAGGGAGTATCATTGAAATAATCGAACAAGTGCCATTAGAAAGTATGAAAAGAGAAAGATGTAAAATATCTATATAAGAATTGTGAAAAAGTACCAGCTCAAGAAATTGAACATAATGTTAATGGAAAAAAAAAGGTGAGAAAGTAGGCATTGAACCACATGAAGACATTTTCAATCGACTCGTATTTTTTTTATATGCAGATGAATTGAAAAATCATTTATATAAAGTGCATATGAAGTTTAAAAACATAAAAAAATATTTGTATACTACAAAACAATTTTTCCAATCAGAAATATTCAATAAATAATTATTGATCACTTTTGATCGTTGTTTATGTATATTTCAATGACGATGCAATTATCTTCAGAGAGATAAGGTAGAGAAAATTACAAATTATGAAAATTTATAGAACATCTAAATTAGAGACAATTAGAATTTTCTATACATTATTTCACTATCGAAATGCGTATAAAAGTAACAAGAATAAATAATTAATAATCATTTATTGAAAATTTTCAATTACAAAGAATGTTTGGGATGGGAAAATAATTTATTTGTGGAAGTGAATTTAGTCACGATCCCAGAACTGTATTGTAATGTGATAAAGTAGCTAGTGTTTGTAAAAGTTATGGGGTCAAGCTAGATTTAAGGAAAATAAAGTAAAAACAGAGTTGATATATCGATGACCTTAGCTATTTATCTCAAGAATGAAAAGGTGACATTGTACGTAAATACAAAAAGAAGATACTTCTGTTGATCGGTGGAAATAAAAATAATGAAACTGGAAACAATTGAATTTCTGATCTTTTTTTTTCAACAAAAATCAAATTGATAAAAAATGTAAAATAATGGAACTATGATATTTTTAAGAAATTCAGGTAAATTCTTAGAACAGTAACTTAATTAGAAATATTTTTTTGAAAATACAATTTTTATAAAATATAAGTCTTTAAAATATCCTATTTCAAAATCAATTTTTGAAATTGATTTGATCAAAATTGACTTAAACTGTATACAAATGCAAAACAGGTATGTCTGGTTATGATTTATATATATATATATATATATATATATATATATATATATATATATATGACTGTTATAAATACATAATACAAGAAATCAAGTAGACAATGGCACGGAATTTTTTTTTATTTAGTAGCCATTTGGAGACAGTATTAACGTTTTTACAGAGAACAAATGCTATAGCAGTCATAGATTTGATAAAGATAGTGGGTAATAAATGTAATAATAATTATGTTTTCAGTTACTATAAAATAGCTAATTGATATAGAGATTATGTTTTTTCTGGGGGATTATTTTACCATTCCACCATTACCATGATCGGGTAAATAATTACGTATGGTCTAAATACCGAATTGAAATGAAATATACGTTTTTTTATGTTCATTGTATTGATCTATACATTTCCTACCAATATCAAAACAAATGATCAATATCAAAGTAATTATACAATTAATTAATCTATCGTTGTTTGTTATAATCGGTCAGACAATGTTACCACTAGGTAATCTTTTACTATTGGAAACATTTTAAGTACTTAATTTTATTATTTCTGATCGGTACTTTTCATAGATGTTCACTATTTGAAAGGTACAACTACGATCACAGGATTAAAAACTAATACAAGAAAAAGGCTGTTGTAGGGGTCTCGGACCCCAGGATAGGCCCAACAACACCAAGATGATCAAACAACACATGATCAAATACCCGAAAAAATTTTTTTTGATCGGTAAAGAAAAAATAAATTCAAAGATGCAAACTGGTATGAATAAAAAGTTTGTAAAAGTAAACGATATACAGATGTTTCATATAAAGCATTATACATAATTTATATATATATATATATATATACATGTCATTAAGGCTAATATAATAGTCCCATTCATTTCGTAAACAAAATAATCAACTCAAAATATACGAAGTAACTAAAACGTCATTAAACTGCAGATTGCTATATCAGTTAGTCCGTCAAAAAAATATATAATACTGTGATTCAAAATTCGTGCATATTTTTTTAAAAAAATCTTAACTGAAGGAAAACCAAATTCTTAACAAGATTTACAACAGACGTTGAAAGATCTTTTTTCTGTGTTTGAATACAACAGATAATGTTTTATTATATGTTTTTTTAATACCTGTAACACTGTTAATACGTTGCTTTATTTTTTATTTTTGATTAAAAAAGTGTTTGGTTTTCACATTTAGTTTTGGTACGAACACCATTCTTAAGTAGATGTTGAAGATTAATTTTAAATTCGATTTACAATCTATTTACATATGTTTTATCAGGTACGGTTTATGATAATTTGTGATGAGTTATTTTATATCTTAAAATTATAAACCACACTCCATAAGACATATAAGTAGATCTCATACACTGACTTTAAGATAAGTTCCGCATGGTTTTTGTAAATTTCTCAGGAGACCATAGCTGGTTAACAACCACACATACACACGCATACTCGAGTAATATGCACTTAAGCACAGGGATCGGATTCATGTACATAGCAGTCTATTAAATTGTAAAAAAAATTAAAGAAAGAAATTAACATTAAAAATATTCATTCGCTTATTCGGCTTTAAAATTAGTCTTCAACATACACTTGAAGAAGGAACTTGTACCGAAACTATAGTAGAGAACAGACAACTGACCCAGAAGAACGAAAATTAATAGAACAACTTCTTATTATATTTATTGCAATTTTATGCAATAAATATAATGAGATTTTTGTGTATGCTATGGTTTTGAGGATGATAGCATTGTCATCGAAATCCCATAAGCAACAATCAAAAATGAGCAATAATCATTTATTGAACATTTTTGATAAATTTTGCGGTTGAATAAGAATTGATTTGTGAAATTGCGACAATAGTTTGTAGTTCTTTCAATATATGATAATGTTTGTGAATGAGTGTTTTTAAGAAAGCTCATAATTAAAAAAAGATGATAAACCTGATAATTTAATTGATCACGTGTTTTTCTTGTAGTTAAATTACTCTATGGGGTAAATACAATACGTCTCTAGTATTATTTTCTTTGTGACTTGTTGGATAGATGAAATTCACCATGAATACCATTGTTATCACTTTAGAATTACTAATAAAGAACTGACTGTGATAATGTGATATGTTATTGACTCTACGATTGTTTATGTTAAAATTGGGATTTAATTCCGCTGGCCAAAATAAAAATTTATTGATATAAAATAAAGATTTATTGATAAGTTCTTATTTTGAATTTTTTGTAGCCTGCCTGTTGGATAGTTTAAGTGGATCATGAATTCCATCGTGGTCATTGTATAATCACTAACAAACAATTGACTGAAAATGTGTGTTCAATATGCCATGAACAGTAGGGCTGAGTGAGGGTGTTTTGGTGAGGGCCAATTCAGTTATTTAATTCCGTTGATATAAAATAATAAAGATTTACATTTCGAGTAGCACGAACTTTGAATCTTACATATTTGATAATAACATTTCACAGATTAAAAAAAAACGAAATTGGAATATTTTTATCAGTTTTGTAAAAAAATATGCAAATATTATTTATGGTCTGCAACAATTTTACAGTAAAATGTCAATAAATATGACAACATACAGTTCACTATTTATTGAAAAAATATATATACTTTATATTTTTACATATGCGAAACAGATAAGATTCTAGAGAAATAAAAAAAACGGGCTGTATATGCATAAAAAATGATTATGCGTTTTAGATAAGAAAATATTTTCTGTACAAATCGATAAAATCATTTATGACTCAACCAAATATATTATCGTCCACTGTTTTCAATATATAAATACTTTTTAAGAAATTTATATTTTTGCACTGTTTAATCGAACCAATATTTTATATTGGATATTAAATGAAGTATAATAAAGTGTCGTTTTCCAAATTCATTTAATAAGAATATTAAATCGATTCCGTCAAATGTGTACGTAAATTATTTCTTTTGAAACATTTTTTTTTTATTTTACGGACATATTTAAATTATAGAATCCATTTTTTTAAAAAAAATATTTATCAGAGCACATCATTTTGACGTTATTCATTCATTTTTTTTGTTGCGAAAATATAAAATTACATTATTAAAGCACTGTTTTTTTAAACTAATTTCATGTACCATAAAAATTGTAGACGTTTCAGAATTTAAGATTCAGTTCAGATTTACACATGCGCATTTTATATCCTTTACATTTTGTCTTGTTTCTACCGACTATTCCTACAGATTTATACTTTTTTCGAAATACAAAACATCTGATATAAAAAATAGAAATATATATCAATTTAGAAAATAACTCAAAAGACATACATATATATTTAAAATCTCACTATAAAATTTCGTTTAAAAATCGAATGTTATTATTTACACTAATTTATATAAAACAATAAAATTTCATTGTAATTTTTCACTAATTGACACACTGAATCACACATTTAATATGATTTAAAATCTTAAAAATATTAACGGTCGAAAAAATTAAAAGAACAAACAACTAATCTCTAATTAAATGGAATGTGAATACGACGTAACGTAAAGGAAATGAAATGAGCATAAAAACATTGTTTTAATAATTGTAGATATGAATGTTTATACACTTTAATAAGAAAATTCTCATTTTTTAAACTTGTTCCACGCTGAAAGAAAAATTTCAACTAGAAAGATACAAACAAATATAAATGTTAAATAATTCTACAGTCACCATAACTCACTCATTTGTACACATATTCAATACATGACATGCACTCATATTAACATGCAACTAAAATTATTTAAAAATAAAATTAAATCATACGTATAGTTGAAAGGAAAATCAATTAAAAGTTCCTGATAGTAGAGATAGCTTGAACGGATTTTTTGTTTTCACTTCGAGAATAAAATATCAAAGATTTATATGAAGTGACTGAACATTTATTTGAATATATCCGAGGATTTCCAAATTATACATATTTTGATTGGATTTCTTGATACAATAAAAATAGTAACATTAAAATCAACTACGTCTTTTGAAAAAAAAGTGTCCATGGATTCCATTTCAATAATCTGTCAAATGAAAGTTTTTCGCTTCTGCTTTTAAATAAATTTTATCAAAAAAAATATTTTTGAAAATAACACAACTTAATTCTTATTTTATAGAAAGAAGTTATGAGAAAAAAATGTAAATATTCTGTTAACAAAAAAATAATTAAAAAATATAAAAATAATATAATTGTTCGTTATATAAAAAAATAATTATTTTCTATTGTAAAGTTTCAAAATTTCAAAGTTTTCATAAAATAGAATAGTCAAAATTTGATTATGAAAATTATCAGTATATAAACAGTTATTTTATAATCTTAAATTTTTAGTCAGTCTCTGGTCTCTTTCTATATTTGATGCAACGAAAGTCTAGTTGATGAATCTTCAAGTTTAAATTTGCTTCAATTTTCTTTTTTCTGAGAATAACTGTATATCCTTCTAATACGACCATTCGTGATAACTGCAAATCAATTATCACTTGTTGTTATTAAGGGAAACAATTAGTATAACATTAATTAAATATTTGATTTTAGTGTATGAACATAAATCACTGTCTTCAAAAACACGAACATCTTATTATGAATTCTATTTTATATTACAAATTCATTTTAATAAGATTACTTTCGTGAACACTTCAGAGTTCCGTTTGACGAACTGAGAGATGTGATCCTATCAGAGGACTACGGAGGATAGCTCTACATTTAAGAGAAAATCACAAAATCAAGTTAAGGTAAGTGACGTAGTTCTAGTGCTCGGTACTAGTTTTTTTAGGTAACCCTAAAGATCGTGCGGTTACACAATGGATAATATCGTTTTAAATTGCACCCTGGAAGTTGAACTACGTGAAGCGGTTATGTTTGAGGGCCAAGAAAGATGTCTCCAATAGTTGAATGTGAAAAGCTGGATATTAATTAGACATTGAATACTTTTTGTATTCCAGTCGAAAAGATGATGCCGAAGTCGCAAGAATGATTTGTTCTGCTTTTGGGGAAGCTGTTGTAACGCATAAAATATGCAAATTTTTTTTCCGATTAAGAATGTCCTGGACAATCGAAAAAAATTAAGAAGAAAATGTTGAGCAGCTGTTAAATGGAAACTCTGCTCAGAATAAACAGCAACTCGTTTAATAAGTCGAGAGTTAACCAGTAAGCCATTTCCTATCGCTTACATTGGCTGGGAAAAATTCAAAAGCTACACCGATGGATTCCACATGAGCTCAGCCTGGAAAACCATGAAAGAAGATGCGATACGGTTACGTTCTCGCTCACCAAGTTCAAAAGAAAAGATATTTTGCATAAAATCATAACCAGTGACGAAAAATGGGTTTTGTACAATCCTAAGTATTGAAAACAAGGTTCCTCTCGGTGAATAATCGACATCGACTCCGAACCAAATATTCATGCTTAAAAGTGTTATTCGGTGGGACATTAAGGGTATGGTGAGAGTTGTTCGAAATTAGTCAGCCTATAAATCAGAGCGTCACCAACAACAGCTCATCAGTTTGACAACATTCATTCAATTTCTATAAAAAAGAGGCATCAAATTAATTTATTCACCAAGTGTCTATATGTATATACGTGTATATATATATATATATATATATATATATATATATACGTATAACATACATACATACATACATACATACCCATATATAATAAATAATATCTCATTTATCACAGAACTTTCTTTTGTCAAATGTGTTGTGGTGTTAATTCGTTCGACAAAGCGAATTCAGTTATAATATATAATTATAACACTGGGTCATTCCCATAAGTAATTGGGTATTTTTAAGTAAGTGAAAATAGATGATGCTGTACTTTGCAATTATTGCAATAACGTATCAGATGCATATGTTGCTCAATTATACATAATGCTTTTTTAGTCTTATTGAAGAAGATTAACAGTGATGAGGCAAATTTACAAGAAAAAATATTAATAATCATGGTAGTGTCGAAATAGCATATTAGATATATTTTGTTTTGGGAGTTTCGTCATTGCAACAGCTCTACAACTACAGTGGAAAAAAATGTTATTTGTCTTAGCCAAGGAAAAAGATTCTTTTAACGATTTCGGTCCGGGTACTACAGCCTTGAAGATGAAGAAAGGTCAAGATGTTCTCAAGAGTTTGATAAGATGCTGCGAACAATAGTGGAACAAAATCCTAGTTCAACGGTCGAAGAACTAGTCAAGAAATTTAAATCGGCGCATTCGACAGCACTTGAAAATGACTGGTAAGGTTTCTAAGCTGGATTGGTGGGTTCCGCACGAGTTATCGAACGTTAATTTAAAATAACATGTGGACATTTGCACTTCTCATCTTGGCCGATTGCAAAATGATCCGTTTCTGAATAGAATTGTTACTGGTGATGAAAAATGGAATGTTTATAACAATACTAAATGCCAAGGACTGGGAGGAGATAACATTTTCAACTGCGAAAGAAGGGCTTCATCCAAAAATGGCTGCCTGTTTAGTGAGATATAGAAGGAATTATTCATTACGAGCTATTATCATAGAAGCGAACAAAGGAGTTGTATTGGGAATTGGTACGGCTAAAACAATCCATTGATGCAACACAGCTAGCATTTACCCAACAGAAAAAGCGTATTTTTCCCCGCGACAACACGCCTGATTTCACATGACAGGCGAAACCCTTCAAAAAACGGAAGCAATCTGAGTGAGAATGTATGACTCATCTATCATATTCCCCGGATTTACTAATATAAGATTATGATCTGTTCCACAGTCTTCAAAATCACATCAATGGAAAACGGCTTAATACTGATATCCGGGCGGAACTCGACTCTTTCTTTAATACAAATCCCACAAAGTTTTAGCGTCAGGGTATTAAAAATGTAAGATTAAGATGGGAAATATTTGCAAATAATAACGAAAAATATACTGTGGATCAAAATTAAAACGCCACTTTTTTCTCGCTGTGTCAAAACTTGTTTTAAAAAAACATAGAATAACAATGAGATTAACAATCTATGGGATGACCAAATACATAAGTATTAATCAGAAAAACAATATTTGATACAAATTGGTTATATTGAGAAAAACCTACGTTAAAAATAAATTAAAAAAAATATATATATGATAAATTAGTTATTCATTCAGGTATCAAATTGTTACATTTTGATCATTAGTAATTATAACCAAAAATTTAATAGTGAATATATTTGTATTAGAATTCATATAACAAAATGTACCTGTACTATTGTAAAATTGAACAAACTACGCACCTACATAAAATATTATATACATAAATTCCCGAATACATAAGAATAAATGTTACGAATGATTTTTTTGTATGAAAAAAATGTGAAATTGTCAAAAAACATTTGTTGAAGAGATCCGAATATCAACAAACTAAAAAAATAATATGATTGAACACTGAAAGGTTAAAATTACAAGAGAAGAAGAATCAAATATACACTAGAATTGTTGGATGATGGATATGAGAGATACTGGATCATATTTCAAGTAACATTTCGACATCGAAAGTGTAGAATGTGGGAATGAAATAAGAGGACGTCTTGAAACGAATTGACAAATATTTGTTGAATAAAACGTTACGCGGAAATGTTTTTGGTTTCGAATTTTTATATATATATATATATATATATATATATATATATATATATATATATATATATAAATATAAGCATAAACATTTATATAACAGTTCACAAACATACAATATCTTTGATAATTTATACTTCGTGTTAAACATGAAACTGAAAATAACTGTGTATGGGGCTTGAACCCACACATTAATAAAAGATATTAAATTAGTTTATGTGAAAGAGAAGAGATATAAAATTTGACTACGAAATTAGAGAAAATAAATTATCGACTACTCAAAAGACAATTACTTTACTTTAAAAAAAGTACATCTCGATTTCTTACCAGCATACGGACCAGACGATTCGTGATGGCGGCTTGAACTAGGATAATATTCTGATTCGTATTCATCTTCGTAGTGGTGGCTAGAAATAATTTTTGTATGATTATTTATTAGTAGTTAATTGATGTGAATGTTTTTAGATTTAATTCGTTTTTTAATACTGATCTTTACTTTTATGAAATAAGACTGAAAAATGACAAGGTCTTTTATACACACACTTTTTTTAATATTATTATTTTATATCGATGTAAGAAATGTTTTTTTATTTTTATTCAGAACAAATTTTTTTTTTAAAAAAATTTTCTTTCATGTTTTTCGCAAAACATTACAAAATACTGTTTGGTTATTTTCGCACGATTCGAAAAATAGTCATAAGTGAGACAGTGGTTCGTTGAACAATTATTTTGGGGATTAACTCCGGAGGTGTAAACATCATTATCTCTCATGTCCATGACAGATATGAGCGGAAAAAAGTTACAAATCCGTTATTTACATCACTCTAATGCTTTATAAATTAAATGATTGGAATTATAGTAAAGCTCACAATCTTTCTTTTGGCACTGTGATTAAATTCATTCATGAAAGTAAAAGAAAATGTACTTTTTTTCTTGTAAAAAATGTACTTTCAAAACAAAATTGGATTTCTTTTAAATTATTTTCATTACATTTATGACTGATTTCCACGCAATCGATTTGTCAACTCTGCTTACAAAAAAGTTTTCATTCTTGAAAGCAAACAATTCCTTAAGAACTTTTTGAGTATCTTTGAATGATGTAAAAATTAATTTCATTTAAGAAATTCTTCACAGATGCGAACAGTCAATAATCTGATAGCGTAATATCAACACAACGTAGAGAGGATGATATAGTAATTCTTAACAACTAGTAATGAATATTCACATTTTGAATATTTGCTATCTGATCATTAAAATAATGCTATTATGGTTTACATCACTAGACAATATTTATCTTGTTTAGTCGCATATTTGTAAGGGATGATCATTATAAGGTCAGACAGTTTAATTTGTGGCAATTATCTCTGATTACTGAAACAGATGATCTTGGGATGTTTCATATACTATATATGTTCTTTATATTTAAATTATTTCTGAAACTAAAAAATAATTAACTATGCCGCTATTCAAATAACCGTTTTGGTAATCTTGCGTGCCTCTTGTGTGCCACTTGGTATCAAGCATTAACGCGATGACGCCTTTTCTGTTGACAGGTAGACATTTTCTTTGAATTACTACCTTCAAATTGTTATTCAATTTGGGTACAATAATAATTAACAGACAGTTTTTCTCACTTTTAAGGAAGAGCTCGTAGTCCATTTCTCTTTTGTGATCCTTTAAATAATGTTAAAATTATCTGATTTAAATTTATGCCTAATTTTGTTGATAATGCTAATTACCTGTGTAAGTTGTATGTTTTTTTTTGCATCACATATTTATAAAACATTTTTTTTTTGATCGAAAATGATTTTAATTGATTATTGATCATTATTGACTGTTCATCATTCTTACAATGATGAAGTAAAGAAAAAAATGATAGAGATTTAACAATTTTTTTGTAGAAAATTATTTTTTTTTACTATCTACAACCAAACGACCCACGGGAAGCAAATGTTTTTTTTTGCAAAATGAAATTAAAAAAACATGAAGAATATTTCTTGTTCTTCATTATAGCTGTTGTACATCGCACTATTCAAATCCTAGATGCTATGTATCAGTTACGACCGGTTTAGATTTTCATCTACTTGTAGATTTCGAACTTTTAAGCTAAATTTTTAGACGTGCCCGTAAGGATTCGTATAGGGAAAAGCGTATTGAAATCAGATTTTTTTCACTTAGAATATATGGTAGTTCATAAACATTGACTTTTCAAATTAAGAGGTTTTAAGTAATCTAACACTGCAGTTCGATAAAATCCGAATCGAAAGCTTATGCCCATAAATATTATAGAAAACTTTTTTGCAATTATTACACGCAGTACATCATTAACTTTCTAAGAAGTTCCTGATATGATCTTATTTTTGATGTTAAAATCGTCAGAATGAAATTTCGTAAACAAAATTTGAAATTTTCTTCCCATCAAAGGCTTTATCATATGTTTGTATATAAAGTAATTATATTGTTTCTTTTTGAAACTCGTATACTATAGCGTCTCTAATATAGATTGTCTTATTACATGTTATTTGTTTAAAAAACATTATCTTATAAACTTATGAAGGAAGAGTAAACACTGCTTCAAAAAAAACACGAGCATTTTCAACTGTATTTGAATTTTATTAGGCTGATAGAAAAATAATTGCGGTTTATAGCCTTCAAATTCATATAAATTTTATACATTTTTGATTCTTCTATCAGTTTTAAGTGATTCCGAATTGTTGGATAACTAACGCTTAACTTATGTGCAAGCTCTCGAATTGATGTGCGTGATTCTGATTTAATCAACACCTTCAGTTGGTCATTATAAACTGAAGGACACCCACATCCGTCTACACCTTCAAGATTCTCGTACCCAGCACGAAATTTTGTGGAACCATTGCATCATATATTCTTTAACAGTATCCACATCAAAAACCTCGTTTAGTTTACGTGCAGTTTCTGCTGCTTTACCACCCGTTTTGAAGTCACAAGAAATTGCTTTCATTTGCTTCTTTTCCATCTTTAATTCAATAACTCAATTTAAACCAAAATTAATAATAAAATCAAGTCGATGTTACCAAAATACAGATCGAAAAATGCACTTTAAAATGGTATTCACATGAGCACGATGAAATGACACTTGCATTGAAAAAAATTAAGGTCAGAATTCAGAAAACAAAAATCGCAATTATTTTCCTATCAACCTAATAGTTTGTCGTATTACATTATATTTGTTTTAAAAAAAAACAATATCTTATAAATTTACGAAGGAAGTGAAAATATTACTTTAAAAAACACACATTTTCAACTGCGTTTCATTATGATTATTTGAACCTATCGATTATTTATGTCTTTGAAGTGTGTTGAAATAAATAAAGAAAAAACGAAAGAAATTTTCTTTACACTCAGCATTATAATAAAAATGTACATATTCTTATCTATCCTAATCTAAAAAAATAAGTATTTTTTTAAAAACAACAATGAATGTACGAAAAATATTTCTGTCCTGATGTTTATTTCTGTAAAAGTTCATAAATATGAAAACATTAGTGTACATATTTATATATATATATATACACATATATATACACATATATACTCACACACACTTTTTTATGTACATCCACATTAGAATCAATTGAGAAGAATTTTAATGTGCGAAAAATTTATCAGCTCTTACATTCAACAAAAATGTACTTTGAAAATAATGGTTCTTATTTTAGAACATAATATAATTACGTTTCATTTTTAATTACATTTCGTGCCATTCTTTCCATTTTCGAAAAAAAGGTTTCCACTGTAAACGAGCCGTATGAATTACAACCTCCCGAGTACTACATACAAACTATTAAACATTCGCATTGTCGACGTTTTCATAAGATGAAATTAAATTAGAACGGATGTATAAAACACAGTTATGTTAAATAAAATCCGTTTCACGTTTCCGATTCGATCCATTTCAACTAAGTACATGTATATATCTGTTTGTACTGTATTTACATATTACAGGAAACGGAATCAATACAAATACTAAGAAATAAATGTTTACTATTTAAGTAGTAATCAATATAAATAAAGAATATCTGTCCTTACTTTGACATCTTCTGGAACAAAGGAAATCGGAAAATTGAGGTATGATACAATCAAGGAGGATCACAAATATCAATTTGAAAGGGATGAAAGGACTGGATAAAAATACAGTATTAATAATACATTGTATTGAGAATTTCGACGAAAGTCTGAATATTTTCAACTTGTATCTACATATATATATATATATACATATATATATAGATAAAACAAGATGAATTTATTTTTATTCTTTCCATATATATATATATATATATATATATATATATATATATATATATATATATTCATCTCGTTCGCATATTTGATGTATTTATTTGAAGTAGTTCAGTGTTGATTTTTCACTGGATAAACTCAAGCGATTTATTTAGTAAATTGTTGTACAAGCTACTGTTTATCTTGTTTTAAATGTTTGTGTAGTTGTAAAAACTAATGGTAAATTTAACTGTCTGTATAATACTTTATACAGTAGAGTTCGAATGAAGTCAGTGGATAACAACGGAACTATCTAAAATAAATTTATGAACATGGAAGATAATTTACTAGCTTTCAATGAACTGTTATTTTATTTTACAACGATGCCAAACTTAAAATTCCAAGAACTTTTGACTGTTATTTTACAGCGAAGGAGGGCATATATTGTAGATCGGATTTTAAATTAAATATTTATAAAATACTTAGTTATTTTAGACTAAGATCTAAATTAAAGTATATTAAAGATTTGAGATAGTCGTTCTTTCAAGATGATATATTTGGTGTTCGGTAAAAAAATTGTCATTTTTTTCATTTTAGAATTATATAAAGAATGAATATAGATTTTTCGTTTTCTTTCGGATTCTATTCAAGTCTTAAATAGTCTAATAATGAGAGTAAAATTCACTGATACTTAGATAGTAAATTTGAAATAAGATTTCTAAGAACAGAGTATTATTTTTTGTTATAGTGGAATCTGCTTATTATGATCACTTTGCGACTTGCAATTTATGATAATAGTAACTGACTGATAAGATTAAACAGATAATAAAAAATTATCATTATTGAACTTTATTACAAACAATTTTGACATTTTATACAGTCTTCTTAATCAGTCTTCAAACAGATCACAAAATTAAACTAGAGAAATCGCAACAGGATACACAATGATGCACATGTTTATCCCCACTCACTGCAACAATATGTCTTGAAAAGATAAAGGGTACGCTTTAGGGAAAGATCTATTTACATATTTTCTAAAAATTATTTTAACGCACTTATGTAAAAGATAAAAGGTATGCTTCGGTTCAAACGAAGTTTCGAAGAAAATATCCATTTAGTACGAATTTGCTAAGAATTCTTATCGTTTGTCCCCAAATGTAATTATCAGAATTGATAATAATGGCCGAAGTTTGATTATAATAGGCGGATTATTTTTAACTAACTTTATATTGAGTGTTTTGGTATTGACTGATTATGAAAACAACAGCCGATTGATAACATTTTCCCTGATTATAACCGGATTTCCACTGTATGTATGTATGTATGTATGTATGTATGTATGTATGTATATATATATATATATATATATATATATATATATATATATATATAATTTTCTCACATAAAGTGCGAGGATGAGCTAAAAAATTCTGTTTATTTAAAAAATTGAAAACAGACACAGACAAATATCGGATCGTCTATAGTGGCATGGAGAGAAACGCTGCAAAATTCTAAAAGATGTGTTTAGTTGATTGAGCGTTTAAATAGTATTTAAGGATCTTTAGAATTTCAGATAAACAATGGTGGATACAGAATAGCTCATTCAAGATGCTTACCGATTTAGTAAACATACAATTTTTGTACTCTGTTCAGTGCTTATAACCTAAAAATACTTATTTTGAAAATAAATATGAAAAATTAGTATCAGAAATATATTTCTTTCAATTTAAGATAATTAAAATTATTTTTGTGATATCTATGTAATATTTTTTCAGGATGTATACTTTTAGTTATCACTGAAGATAACTAGGGACACAATTGGTTTCCCTGTAGCAAGTTAGAATATGTTTTCGGTGTTTTGCCTTTCGTAAGAGGGAAAAAGACATCGAGTGATGTTTGCTCTTGTTAATGCAAGTAATATTTTCTTTAATATTACCTACCTATTCAAAAGGTCGACATTTTTTGAAGAAAGAGTTCTCTATTATCCCCTTAGGGTTACAATTTCCTCTTAAAGATGGATGATTTACTTGATTGGACAAAAGTATAGAATTCAGAAAGTAATGTATATAACAGGATCTCAGAGCTCCCAAGGAATAAGAACTCCAGGATTGTAATAAACCAATATGTCAATTGACAATGGTCTTCTACAATTATGAAGTGTAAAAGTTAATTTAAATTGAATCAGTAATTACTTTGTTTAAAATTAAAATATTTTCTTGTCCTTTTAAGACTTGGAAGTGACAACCCTAACATTTAAAAACACGATATATTGTTATCAAGTAGATGGCATAATCTCATAAAGCAGTAAAGAAAACAATGGCGTCAGAAAAGCAGTATATTAGGCATTGAAAACTTTTCGCATTTCAGTTGAAAAAATCGTACCGAAACCAAAGGAATGATTTGTTCAAGGAAAGTTTCGAAGGAAAGTTTTGAGACACATGAAACATCTAAAATTTGTTAAAACAGTGGAAGTGGTTTTAAAATGCATTATGACTTCATCATAGACTCAAAGAAGTCTTTTTTCCAACAAAGGTTTCGTCAGCAAAGTTATAAAAAATTACTAGAGATATTTTGCAGATTGAAATGTATTCTATTTTTCCGTAAACGTTCATTTTCTATAAAAAAAAGCACAGAATTAATTTGTACATCTAATATGTACTAAGACATATCAATTATTCTATTAAATATTTTCCTTCTTAGAGTACTTTCAAGATATTTATTAGTATTACATATTACATTTGACTAGATGAGAGTATTAATATTTAAAACTGTTTCAAAGTCAGAAGTGCTTCTTCGGAATATGTTTAAAAATCAATACAGTATTCATAGTTTTCTTTTAGAAAATATACATGCGCTTCCAAAGAAATTAAAAGAGCTGATTCATTAATAATATAAAATTAGATAATATATATTTGTTTAATTTCATATTTATCAAACTGATTAAATTGCTTGACATATTTTTATTATATATACAGTTGGTTCAATAAATGTAAGTCGAAGTTAAGTTTCTCGCCTGTAAAAATTTATTCCCTAAACTTATCTTAAAATTGAATTTAAATGTATAACTGTAACAGTTTTTTTTTCTATAAAATCTTAAAAAATATTTGAAATAAATTTAAAGTTATTTTAAATTCTGTCACTGAATTTTGGGAAATGAAAAATGTACCTCACAAACCTCAAAATAATTTAACATATTGATAACTATTTACAACTGCAGCATGAATTTCAACTGGAGAGAAACTAGTAGATATCGACCACAGATAAATAGATACATTATTTATTGAACCCATACATTATTTATAGACATGTTTCTTATTTAATCTTTATTCTAAAGTATATATTTTTTTAAATTGTATGTTTTTAAATATATCATGCGTTGCCATTTGTTTTGGAAATTTAAACAAAAATTCTTAATCTATTAAAACGGTCAAGTTCCAAATTTTTAATCCACGAACATTAATATTTATATTTTGTTAAAATTTCAGTTTTTTAATTATTTTATAACCACAGTTATTTTGTGAAATGCTTAAAATTATTTTTACTTATCATTTTAATTTACGACTAAATATCTCTTTTTTATGAAACAAATTTGATTTAAAATCGATTATAGATGAATCCTCTTTTTATCTTAACTGAAGAGAATTCAAAGAAATTAATATCGCTTTTAAGAGCATCCGAAACATGTACGAACAATAAATTATTATCTCGTTTAAAATATAAATCAGTTTCCGTTTATTAAAATTTTTCAGACGATTTAAAATTTTAAATTATCACGAATGTACCTTTTTACACGTTCCCGAACTATTTATGTTGATGCTTGCTCGAATCAATATAAATTACTATTGAATGAGATTCAAATTTATTAAAATCAACAACAGCCAATATTGTTTGATATATAAATTTAAAATTGTAATCAGTTTAAAAAGTTATCAAAATAGAACGTTATAATGCGTGTACATAATAGAACAACATGTAAATTATGAGAATGATTGGTAAGCTTCACGATTGTTATGGTAAACATCAAGTTCGATTTGAATGGAAAGAATGAAATTCATCGTACGCGCGCTGCTCGAAACGATATTTTTTAAAAACAGTAATGGGTTCATTTACAGCACGTTTTGGACAGAAAACACGCAGTGTACATTTATCATTAAGCCATGCAAGTTTCAATTTGTATAACGAGTACTCGTTTTTAAGTACGAATGATTAAGCTGCTCTTTGGATTTCTGAATGCAATTCTGTTCGTCGGAATAATTTTTTAAAAGCTTTTTTTTTAGTATTCCGTTGTCCGTACTGAATTTAGAAAAGTCGACGTACAAAATATGTTCGTAAACAAAACGATTCGTTGCACGTTTTCAAGCTCCTAAATTATTACACTACCCACTCGAAATAAATAAATAAGTTCTGTAACATTTGAATATACTTAAAGATAGTCAAATGCTTAGTATGTATGATGTGTGTGTGTGTGTGTATGTGTATGTGTATATATATATATATATATATATATATATATATATATATATAATTTAAAAACGACCTGAAGAACGGTTAAATTATAAAGGATGTATTTTTTTAGAAAATTATAATTGAGATAAAATTTTCAAAAATGCATTTTATTGTAATATTATAATAAGGTGCACACATTTTATCATAATATTATAATCGTAATATTATAATAAATGATAAAGTAAATTTATTAATTTTGCAGGCAGCATATAGTAAAGAAATCTATGTTTATTTGAAAACGCAGTGACATATTAGGTGTATAAATTAATTCGGTGCTTTTTTCTATAGAAAATGTATGTTTATGGAAAATGAAATACAAATTAATTTTCAAAATATCCCCCATTATTTGTATAATTTTGTTCCATCTGTCAGGTAAGTGACGAATCTCTTGTCGAAAAAAGATGATGATGATCCTGTGATTTCGACAGGATGTTTTTCAGCTGGAATGCGACAAGTATGCAATGTCAAATATGCTGCTTTTCGAATGCCATCCTTTTACTACTGTTTCGTGAGGTTATGCCAACCGTTTGACCAAGATATATAGTGTTTTTAAAAGTTAAGATTAACGGTCAAAATTCCAAAACGACAAATAAAATATTTTCATTTGAAATAGAGTTGACTGATTCAATTAAAAGACACCAAATTATTTTTTACACATCTTCAGAGCGCTAAAAATCTATTGTTTGCAAGTTGAAACAAAAATTCATCTATGAATGTGAATTTAGCTGTAAATTACTTTTTTAAAAATAAAAATGGAAAAGTTACAAATCTAATCTTTAAATTGCAACACAAATTAAAATCCAAAATGTTAATCAATAAAAAAATATTCTTTTTAAGTGAATATGAAACAGACATGTCAGAATAATAAACATATTAATAGAGACAGAGAGAAAAGAAAATGGTGGCATGTTGAAAAACAAAATCAAAGTAAAACATAATCAAAATAATTAAAATTTTTAATTTAATTGATAAGAAACATTCAAGAATATAAAATGTTAATTAATTAGAACTACACGAAAAAATCAAAAATACAGAAAACAGAAAAATTAATATAAAAATATTTCATCGAAGAGCATAAGAAATATTTAATATATTGTCAAATCTTAGAAACAGATGCTTCATATTTATGGATTTGGTGGAGAACGAAAATTAATATTATTTCTCGACTTTATGGATAAATATAAAAATAAATTGTTTCCAATAGTGTTTCTCTTGTAAAACCAACAACTGGAATTTTAAATTTCTAAATATTCATTAGTTGAAATAAGATAATAATTTTAAGTTTTATAAAAATGTTTAATAAACCCCACGAATTATACTTTTTTTCTAATCAAAAATGTTCAATAACTGATTACTGATTATCTGAGTGTTACATGTAGGGGTTTTGATAGGGACCATCCTCAGAGAATGAAAGGTACAGACACAGCAATGAAATCAGACTTTTCGTTGTATTAGTAATTTGAAGATGATTGTTTTGAAATCAAAATGTACATAAAGAACAATCAAAGATGATTCATAATTAATTACTGAATCGTTTTGATTAGAAAAATATATATGGTTTGTGAAATTAGTAAAAAAAAATCATTTATGACAGTGAATTTAACCAGTTCCAAATTTTTGCAAAAATTTCAAGTTTATGAAATTTAAATTATGAGTAACTCGTTAATAATAATTTTTTTACTTTAAAATAGTAATGCGTTAGATTAAAAATTTGGTCAAATAGAATTACACATTGATTGATAAATTGATAATTGTGATTATTATGCATTATGAGTTTTTATCCTACTCTGATTAATTGTTTACCTTTTTGGTAATTTAAGTTGTAAAAATCTATAAACCTATAAAGTTTTTGTATTTTAAACCCAATGAATACAACATAAAAATTTTGCAAAACATGCCTGTTACTGAAAGAAGAAAATCTACAATTTTAATTATTAAAATTTGGAAAAATGAAAGATTTGTTTTAAATATAAAAAAAAACGTACACGCTAATTGTTTGAATAAGTGATAAATAATCGAGTATATTAGTAAAATTTAATGTACAAATACTTCTTCAAAACAATCTATAGAATTTGAAATTGTTTAAAAATACTTAGAAGTTTCGAAACTCGGCGTTTGGGTTCTGCACGAGTTAACGGAAAGCATTCTTGCACATCGAATAAGTATTGCTGCATTATTATATGACCGTATTATGAAACTTACTGAACTTAAATCGTGACTTTCTTATTTTTATAGAATTGTAAAACCTTTTATGAGATAAAAGTGTATTGTCAATATTTTAATCGTGTTATATATATATATATATATATATATATATATATGAAAACTTTCATTGTCACTTACAGAAAAATCTGATTATGTAACACTAATAAATTATATTTGTTTAACAGTCCGACATCTATCTATCTATCTATCTGTCTGTCTGTAAGTATATATATATATATATATATATATATATATATATATATATATATTACACACACACACACACACACACACATATATATATATATATATATATATATATAATTTGTACAAAATTAAACAAAAAAATATTCTACACAAATCTACGGTGTAACTAAAACCTAAGTGGATTCAAGAAATGGTGATGAACTGTTAGATTGACCAACACAGCCCCCAGATCTGAATCCGATAGAGAACTTGTGGGGAATACCAAAGCGGAGGATACGACAACACTCAATAATATCAAAAAAAAACTCATTGAAAACTATCATTGATGAAGAATATTATTAGTGACGAGGGTCGCAGGCTAATGGCAACAATTCCAAAAAGAATCGCTGCTGAAATTAAAGCGGAGTGATAGGGGCAATGAAATATTGAAATAAATAAATAAAGTTGATTATCGTTAAACATATGTAATTTTATTTTTACCCAACACAATCATATTTGAAGACACGTGTATAATTATGGGGTGCACAATACTTATGTATTTCTTTCAGCTCACTTAATTATTAAAAACCAATAATATTTATTTAATAAACAACTTATGCTTATTTTAGATAATGTTCTTTTAATAAACTGCAAAATTATTTATAATGAAATATTTATTATATCATATTTTTAAGAGCGAAGTTAAAGACGAATTGTCTGAAATATTGATTTTTAATAAAAACGATATATATATATATATATATATATATATATATATATATATATATATATATATATTTATTGTTTCCTGAACTAAAATTGAAAATGAAAGGACTGAGTAGATTTCTAAAAATCATCGGCCAACCATCCGGAGGCTATCTCGAACAAGAATTTACAGAAACTTATTTATAAGTTTCATTGTCATTCTATGAAATGTATTGTTGGTGAAGATAGAATATATTTCAAATAATAGTAAATAAGAAGTTTAATTGCTTGAGAACAGATATTTTTTTAACCAGTCTGGAATATTTACGGACATACTATAACATAACATATAATACTATGCATACATTCGCTATTAAATCCATATTAACGTCAAATACTTCATGAATACCTTTTTATTCAAATTAAATCTTAATTCTGTACTTTCAATTTGAATTCATAAGTAGACAAGTCTGAATAGATAAAATTTTGATTCAAAAATGTTCTAAAAGTAAGAAAACATAGAAATTCTAATATAGCTTCACGTAATACTATTTATCAGGAGGCACATAGTTAATTTGTTTACAAAATTCTGACGTTCGTGTGAAACAAAACAAATACACAGAGTGTACACACACACAGAATTATGATAAACGCACATATTGTGTGTGAGTATAATTTTAAATTTACACTATTTTCGTACAAAATGCGTATACGATAAGTGTCGTAATAACATAAACAGCGAGCGAGAACGTGTTCCATTAGAATAATAAACACATGTTATATCTGATAAAAATAAAATACTTTGCTTTAAATTAAACCGACGTTCACGTACACTGTTTCTTTTTTTACATCGCGAATTCATTTATGTTTTGTATTTGTTTGTCGATGAATGCATGTATATGTGAAAAGGCTCTGTAAACGAATCGGTCATTTCAAAAACTACATGTCATATTTTACTCAAAATTGTGTTTTTTTAAATCGGAATTAGATCCTTGAGGGGAGCCCTATATTCAGCATAAAAATTACATTATCCACGGTGTGCCTAGCTGTTGAATCTGGTCATTCTTTTTTGCCTAATGACCGTGACTGTGGAGTTATTAAAACTGTAAAAACTGTACGAAAGTATAATAGTATATATGTGCCAAAGATAATGTTAATATGGTTACTCAATTCAGCATAATTTTTTTATTAAAAGAAGAACAAACTGAAAAGATTTTTGAATTTAAAAAAATAGTGGTCTCCATTTTACAACTCAACATTGGTTTCAAAAAATTTCATAATGGAAACGAAAGCCTTGATGATAAGGTGGGTTGTGAATGTTCTTCAGTTATAGAATATGATTTAACAACCATTATTGAAGCGGACCCATATAAAACAACTCGAGAGGTGGCAGCAGAACTCACTGTCGATCATTCGACAGTTGTACAGCATTTGAGTCTAATTGGAAAACAAAAAACCTGGCTAAATGCGTGCCGTGTGAACTAAACGAACATCAAGCAATTCGGCGATACGAAGTCTGCTATGCGCTTCTTATGCGTAACAAAAATGGTCTCTTTCTTGATCGCATTGTCACGTGATGAAAAGTGGATTCTTTACAACAATCGGAAACGTTCATCACAGCGGATAGACCGAGAAGCACAAAAAGTCTCCTAAACCGAAGCTTCATGAAAAAAAGATTAAGATCACTGTTTGGCGAACGGTAGGTAAGTGGCATCATTCACTACAACTTCTTAAATTCTGATGAAACAATAACAGCAGAAAAATATTATCTGGAAATTGAAAAAATAAATGAGAAGTTACATCGTTTACGGCCAGCATTAGTTAAAGAGGACGGATTCTTTGTGGCCGACCACACGTCTCACAAATGATTTTAAAAAAATTAAATGAACTGAGTTATGAACCCTTATTTAATCCGCCTTATTCCTCGGACTTGTCTTCGACAGATTATCATTTTTTAAATATTGGAGTAATTTCCTACGAGAGGTTTAGAAAGATCAAGAATCAGCTCAAGCGTTTTCAATGAATTCATTAATTCCAGGACTCCAGAATTTCATCTTGTAAGAACAAATAAACTTGTTTCTCGTTGGGAGAAATGTGTGCAGGCCAATGGTCCTTATTTTGAACAAATAAAATAACTTTTAACTGATATATGGATCTTTATACTCGATACGTAAAAACCGCAATTATTTTTGCATCAACTAAATATAATGTTTTTTAATCAAGAATCATAAAAAAAAACCTTTTTTAAACAATTTATTATACATTTATTATGTATTACTATTCACTGCAAAAGCAACACAAGTCAAAAAAAATATGTTGATTTTTTTATATATTATAACATTTCATAGGACAACTATTAAGCAAGTAACAAATTCAAGGCCTACAAAACATATGAACAAAGAAAATCTTTAAAAAATCTTATTATTTTTGTGTTACGCACTTTTCATTCAATCCTTTAACATTTCAGTTGACTTATGTAGTTTTTGAAATGACCGATTCAATTAGAACGGGATTAAAAAAAGAACATGTCACCGATTGATGTAAACTGACATTACACTGTGTCGTTTTATTAATATTCAATTATACAACGGATCGAACGGATTTCAGTACGAATAGTTTGCTAATAGGTCGATTTAAAATGGATTTAGAACGCGAAGACAGATCGACACTATCGGCTCAGTTCGGATCCATTTCATTTAGTCAGATGGGCGATCACGTTTTTGTATTGATTCGGCACCAGCCGTGTGTATTTACATTATACACCCGCGCTGCTTAATTCTCAGTAGAGAATTGGCAATGAGCGCACGTACGGTAAATGCGTCGCGTTGTATTTACAGATTGATTTTCAAAAAACCATAATGATGTACCAAGTTCAATATTGACGCACCAAATAAATGTTTGTATTGAATCATAAAACGAAAATGTTTTTGCTATACTGTAAACTTTTATTTCGGGATGGTCTAAGCAGTGTATGGAAGCACGGTAAACAAATATCCGCATTATATATGAAATCTGCATCAATCGAACACGTTTACAAATATAATGGAACACCGTTTCTAACAGTTTCTCATAAAAAGGATCACTGCGTGTGTGTGTATGAATGGGGTTCGATCGTCGATGCTTGAATGGGAATGATTTAATTAGTTGGTGAGAATTTTTTCCATGTGTCGGATTTGACCTGATATTATTTCGATCGACAGTGGCGCGATTAAATATTTATACTGATAAATTGAAAAATGTCAATGTTTTCAAATAAACATATTCATAAACAAACAGTATTAATTGACTTTTTAGTACGTGCAACAACAACACTAATTATTTACTTTCCAGTAATAGTGAATTAAAAAATATGTACGAACTGTTTATATCTATTATTATTTTTAACTTATATGAATTTCTCTTTCTTAAAAAGGAAGTTATTAAGAAAAAAATATGTTTCTAACGGATATTTTATAACATATATATATATATATATAATTTATTTACAAATATTTAATGTGCCAATACTGAGTAATTGAGAGTTAATTCCGATATCAATTTAAACACTAGTCCTTAAACATCATAAATAAAATCAATAGACAAAAAATACAAACTACATTACATTCTGCAACATAAGATATCTTAAATATATTTGTATTCGCAGTCAACTTTCATGAATGTACTTTTAGTAACATATTCTACTAGAGAATCATGACAAGTTAATCCGTACACAAAATTTACAATTGTAGATAGCATGACAGGAATTCGAAAAAGACTAAAACTTTCCGCGTTAATATGATTTAATCACTTCAGGATTTCATAATTTCGTTGCGAAACAACCGGAAATAATTATTTTTTTTCACAGATTTCCGTTCAAACATGGACACAAGCCAGATTTCGCATTCGTTGAAATTTGTTATACTTATCAACATTTGTTTCAAAGTACGAAGACGCTAATTAGTTTGGAGTACTTTGTACACTAAATCTTAATAACGGGAAGTTTTCAAGGATAACACTTTTCATAATTATCTTAATATTTCATATTTTTTCCACGACATTGGCCCCATTTATCGAAACGAATGCGTGCGTATTTAATATACAAACAGTTATACAGTCTTATTTGTTTTATAAAAAAACTTTTAAAATTAGTTTTTTTTTTTGGAACATTTCAATTAAATAATATGTACGTTGTCAGTTTTTACACATGTGATTTTATTGTTAAATTGTTCAGGTAGTTTTGGATTTTAAATCATCTATAATTGGATTGTAATAAATATTTATATTTAACCTAGATCTGTGGTGTTAAACTCATATATGAACATGGGCCATCAAATTCAGTTTAAGAGAGTCTACGGGCCCCGCAGACAACATAGAGTACCCAAAAAAAATTACCAAGGCAAACAATTTCTTATTTATATTCGAAAATAACTCATTTGAATTTTACAGTTAATTCTTCTTTAATGAATTTATAACAAATTTAAAAATACATTAATATAAGGTATTATTATCAAATTTTAGAGCGTAATTGGACTGTTCCTTATCGGCAACGAAGAATATATCGGTGACCATAAAACGGTGTCTCTTACAATATACTTTTATAATTTGCAATGTTTTAAAAATATATTTTATATTTTTTTCAATTCCATTTCATTATTTTAATAAAATCAACTTCAAACTTTGGACCGTGGGCTGTATTTTAGTCTTACGGGCCGCGAGTTTGACACTACTGACCTACATGAATACTGTTCAAGAACTGAAAATGGTTGCGACAGATAAAAATTCAAGTGGTGGTCTAGGTCCAATATCTCAAGATGAATTATAACCTAAATTATAATTGTTTTAATTGTAACAATGCACATTTTTATATATTAATAATTAATATAATTTAGTATATAATGGAATGAACAACTTATGATAAATATTCGTACATAATCACAAACATCAAGTAATTAATTCATATCCAAATATGAAATAGTATTCTATTAATTGATGAGTGACTTATTCAAATAGCAATTACCAGAAATTATCAGATTACTGCAGGGTAGTTCAATACCTCCTCCAAGGAGTTAGTAGTTTAGTAAATTAACAAGATTCTCTCCAATGAGCAACTGAGAAATACTAGAACTGTAAATTGAGAAATGACGGGAGATGCAAACATTAAGTTCCCTTTTAAGAAAGATAGGAAGGCAAACAGTTAATAATATTCTAATTACATTGTTTTATATAAATATTTATCAACCTGTGTACTTTGCTTATAGATGATTCAAACACAGACAAATGATGGTTCTATGTGATTTTCGTCACAACAATCTCTCTATAATCTTGTTAGGAAAAATATTGTTTCTTTTAACTACCCACGATAAGAACTGGGAAACTTAAAGTGGTTCGTGGGCAACAAAAGATCGAGAAGCACCGAAGAATGCATTAAAAGACTGAAACTAGAGAATTAATCTTTTTTTTCTGAAAATACATGCTACAGTTGTAATGCAGTTTTCATTTTATATAAATTTAAGAATTTAAATTTATAATTGTCATGAATATTATCTGAAAAATGTATGTGGACATTTTTAATAGTTGTCATGATGATCTTACTTTTCGATTATCTCAAAGTCTGTTTCTTCACTACCATTAATGTTACAGCACATATACCATCTTCAAGTAGATATTAGACATTAGTCTTTAATGTTTATCTGAAGATGGTATACGTACCGAAACTAGTAGTGAGAATAGACGGTACAAGAGGAAGATGATCCCGATAACGTACTGAAGTGATCACAGGTATAAAAACACACATTATAATTTTAATAAAGTTGATTTTCTAGATACTTTCAATATAAATCTAAATAAACATTATATGCATTTTTTTTGTTACTCTTACTCCGGTATTCTTGGTTTTAGTTAAATTACTTGAGTCATTCTAAGATAGCTTTTGATACACAATCGTGTACCTTAAAGCTACGTGTGTTTCGTTTAAGAATAGAGATCAATCGTAACAGACAGACTCTACTGATTCAACAAGACAATACGTCTATGGGATCACATGTATAAAAACAGACAAGTGTACCTTTTTGGTTTCTATTTTATATTAATTTACATGTACTGATTATGATTAAAAGTAATACATGTCGTGTTTATTACTTCATCCATACGGTTGAACACATAACAAATCATGTTTTCGAACGTATAGTGAATAATTTTATCAATTTTAAAGCCTTATAAACATTTCATATTAGACTCAGAAAGAAAAACAAAATACGGTTTTGTCCTTATACAACCGCTTTTTTGTGAATACAAAATCGGACGACGAAAATTAATGAAAACAGAAAAGTAACATTCGCATCAAACAATCATCGAACACGAAGAAACACGTAAATCAACTGACCTGCTGGAATATGCGTGGCTGCTGGGCGGCGGAGGCGGCACGTATTCCACGTACGACCTATCATGAACGTTATGATGTTCATACGAGTCTTCGTACCCGTAGCTCTCTTCCATGGCGATACGGGCCCGGTCTAAGATCGACATGATTTTAGTTTTGGCAGGCATGACGCGAGGTGTGGTGGGTGCTGACGGGGGTATCACACCGCGTCCCCCGGGCACCACTGCTGGAACAGCAGTGCGCATCGGACGTGCGACACGGGGCATGGACGACGCATGTGATGGACCGCCTATTGAGGACCAGTTATTTACAATTCTTTGTTTTTTTTAATTTAATTAATAACGACATAAAATAGATATTTGGATTTCAACGACCAAATATGTGAATAAATCAATTTGGAAAAATCGCTAGATGCCGGGGTGTTCTTTTAAAGAGTGCCTGATAAATAGGATCCATATATAAACTGATTCAAGAGGCGACTGCGATTCAAAATGGTGTACCACCGTTTCTAATCAGTTTATTTATGAATGGGTGTGAAAGGTGGAGGGGAATATAATGTAGATTCACAATCGAACTCGGGAATTTTTGGAAACAAATACGATCAATATAATTACGGTATGTTATCAATACCGATTCGTTATTTAAGATTGTATAATACTGAATAAAACACCAGTGAATTACCACTCCAAATATCTCCGATTTCGAAAATAAATTAATAAAATACAAGCATATTTTTAGAATTTAATAAAGTCCATTAAGCAATGAGAAGTAGTTAAATTAGGCATTAGTTATTTTTAATGCTATAAACTTTAAAAGAAATTTGTTTTCCGAGACAACTGATTATTACTGAACAAAGGACTTAATACATAAGCTACGTTTCATTATTCACTGGTTTACTGGTCCGTCGTACTAACCACAAGTCCACGTCTGCCTCTAAGAATGATTTAAGAACTGTATAATCTGTGATAGTAAATGTAGTACTAGGTTAATGTCGTCGGTGTTTAAAAGTATAGTAATGTCAAATAAAGAAAAGGAAAACCTAAAAGAAAATGAACTGAAAAACGAAATTAAAATAATTAAAATGAAAAACAATCGATGATGGTTGCAAAACTCGTATTATTTTTTTTTAAATCAACAAATATTTAATGATTTTGTTGCAATTACGATTTTTCATAAATAATTAATGTTCACCTTCAATTATTTTATACTTCGATTTGAAAACAACATAAAAATATTATGTGCTTCCTATTTTAATTTTAATTTCAATAAAAATATCTGAAAAGGCAAGTATTCTATTATATAAAAAATATTTCTTTAGAAAAATATTAATTTTTCTAATTCAATTATACAAAAAATAATGTGATTATCGATGATTTAAATATATCTTCAATTAAAATTTTAGAACTGTTAATAATTTGTTTTTTAATTAATGAAATATATATTGATGAAAAATTTGTTACTGCTGACACGAATTTTAAAACTGTTTTTAAGATTAATTTTATGCAAAGTGTTTACTGAAAAATGTTTTAAATCCTAGCAACTTTCATGCATCTTTGAAAATGCATATTCAGATTTCTTTCAGTGTAGTGTTTCTATATTGATTATGAAATTACGATTAAAATTGAAAATTTTCTTATACATGGAAAGAATATAATTCTGATTATAAAAAAATGGACTTGATATTTTCCTTTAAGTATTTTATAAATATATCGAGAGAATAATTTGAAATTATATGAAACATATTTGAAAATATTCTAAAAGTTATCTATCACAATTCCGATTTTACTGGAGGGTTAAATAAATAAATAAAAAAAAAAACGTCTCTGAACAGAATAAAAGTAAATGAATTTTAAAAAGCAAAAAAGAAAACAAAAAGAAATAAAAAAAAACTACTGTCAGTTCGTCACGAACCTCTAAGTATCCCACCTGAAGGTGGTGCACTTCTTTTGTACCCTCTAGGCGACGGTTTAGATTCTTCTCCTGTAGTAGGATCAATTGTTGAAATAATTTCCATTTCACGCATTTGTTCTTGTCGAATATTATCGTTGTTATCTGGGATAAGATATTTTCTTACTTCGGCCAAAGCGTACGCAACTCGCGCGTGCGCTTCTGCTGGCGGTCCTGTAATAAAAAAGAAAATATAAATGCGGTTTAATCTATTCAGAAAATAATATACTTTAGTTGAATTAGTTTGATCAGCTATTGAAATCTAATAGGAGACACTCGCTCGTATAAATATAGTTCTCTCTCTATATATAATATATATATATATATATATATATATATATATATACTTAACAGGAGATTGCATTGAAAGCCGCTGTTCACATGTAGATGGCTCTAGGTGAGTATGCAATGGACAGTGACAGACAGATGTCTCTTATGTCATTTTGAAGTGTGAATATTTCCTGCTAAAATTCAACCATCAAATGCTATTTTTTGTTTACACAAGTGTTTTTCTATAATCGAATTAAAATGGAAAACGATAAGTTGTTTTTCCGATGTGTACTTCTACACTACTTTGATTTGAAAAAAAGTGCAACTGAATCTTATCGATTGCTTGCGAAGACTTATGGTGAATCTGTTCCAACAGAAACAGCATGTAGAGATTGGTTTTGACAATTCAAAAACGGTGATTGTGACGTTCACGACAAACAACGCTCAGACCAATCAAAAAAGTTAGAAGATGAACAACTCCAAGTTCTATTGGCAGAAAACCCTACTCAAACACTTAAGGAATTGACTTGACAGCTTGAAGTCGATAAATCAACCATTTCATGACATTTACAAGCCATGGGAAGATCCAGAAAGAAGATAAATGGCAACCATATAAATTGACCGAAAATTCCATTGCTAAATGTTTAAACACCTTGATTTCTTTGCTTTCAAGGCGTAAAAAGAAGTTTTTTGTGGTGTATCATGACCGACAATAAAAAATGGATGTATTTCGTTAACTGTAATGCAAGAAACCATAGGTTGATCCTGGCCAACCACCAACTGGTCGACACCAAAGCGAAACATCCACGGTCACAAATCAATGCTCTCTATTTGATAGGATATGGAGTGTCAAGTATTATTAGCTGTTGAAACCGAATGAAACAATCAATCATCGTCGAATGTTATCGACAACAACTGGAGCGTTTGAATGATAATTTGATGCAAAAACAACCATTAATTGCATCAAATCGCCGAAAAGCGATTCTTCTCCATGACAACGCTCCGCCCCATGTTGCTAAAGCCGTGAAACAAAGGCTGACGGAACTCGAATGGGAGGTTTTCCCACACCCAACGTATTCTCCGGACTTAGCCCTAAGCGATGACCATCTGTTCCGATCGATGCAACACGCTTTTTAAGATACACATTTCCATAACTACGAAGAAGTCAAAAATTGACTGATTCAAAATTGGATTGATTCAAAAGACAGACCATTCTTTCGTTGCGGAAATCAACTTCTACCAGAAAAATGGGAAAAAGCCACAGCTCCCTGGGGCAAATACATTGATTAATGTATTCACACATTTTGTTATTGAAATAAATGCTCAAAAACACAAAAATAGAGGATTTCAATACAACTTTGTAATATTTACACAATTTTTGAGGTTTTTATTATTAAGTACCCATTCTTTTTTTTAAATGTACGAGGGTGTGATGCAAACTTTCCGACTTAGGGCGAAAAACAACAAAATATTCGACGAAAAATGATTTTATCTTTTGACTAGTCTCCTTTTAATTTAATACACTTATTCCTGCGATATTCAAGAGACTTTATGCCATCCTTACAGGTCGATTCATCCAACTCTTCAAAAAAGGTGTTTGAAAGGCAATCATGACAAAATCAAAAGTATACTTTTTACCGGTGTGAAATTATTTCAAGTTCGAAAATAAACTAAAGTCCGACGGAGCCATGTATGGCGAGCAGGCTTCATGAGGCAGTAATTCGAAGTCCAGCTGATAAATTTGAGTCATCGCAATAACAGACTTGTGACAAGGCGCATTATTCTGATTATACACAATTTTTTTTTGTTATCCGGGCTGTTTCTCTTGAATTTTTTGATGCAGCTGGTTAAATAAATGGGCGTAGTACTCTTTATTTATTGTTTTCCCTTTTTCAAGATAATAGAACCAAAGAATACCTTTCGCATCCCAAAATATAACCTTTCCAGCGGACGGAGATGTTTTCACCTTCTTCGGAGCTGGCCCGCCTTTCGCTGTTTACTGTTTTATTATTACTTCGTCTCTGGAGTGTAATGGTAAATCTAAGTCTTGTCCATGGTAACGAATCGAGACAAAAATTCTGATGTATTGCACTTGAACAGCGCCAAACACTTCTCGGAGATTGTCATACGATTGAGTTTTTGCCTTTGGAGTGAGCAATCGTGGCACCTATTGCACGGAAAGCTTCCTCATGACCAAAACTTCACATAAAATGTGATGTGCTCGCTTTTTCGATATGCCCATTGCCTCAGACACCTCGACCACCTTTAATCAACCGCCATTCAATACAATTTTATATGCTTTTCGGACAATTTCCTCGGAAGTAATCGTTTTCGGTCTGCCCGAACATTATGCATCCTCAGTGCTCGTACAGTCACGTTTGAAGTCCGCGATCCATGTTTTAACTGTTGAAAACGATGTAGCAGACTCGTCTCAAGTAGAATCCTGTTCATCTTTTATTTAGATTGTAGATAAATCCTTAACAATGAAGTATTTTATCAATGCGTGTACTTCGGCTCTCTCCGCTGTTTACAAAACGGAAAACATCTTCACTTTGACAGACTGTCAAATGCAAACCACTTGACATCAATTTATGAAACTTTAAAGTCAAACTAATGATGGATGACACTGTACGAAACCATACACAATTCATGACAATTTGCACCATCTATCGGCTAAGCCGGAAACTTTTCATAGCATCCTCGTAATATATATATATATATAATCATCATCATCAATAATCATTGAATAAATACAGTGACGCAAATATAAACTGTTTTTCTTAAGACAGAAAGAAGACTCATAGAAATGTCAAATAACAATCTCACCCATCAATACATTAGAAATGTATTCTTTTTCTGATACTTTCATATCTTGTAATTACTCTAACACACTAAAAGATATTTAATTTGTTCTTATTTATCTTTTATGTACCAACTAAATATTACAGCAAAATTCTAACATTCTAATTCTAAAATTCTAAGGATAATTGATTATGCATAAATATCACATTTCGTATTTCCATTTTTGTTTAACTTGTTTACATTTTAAACAAAATAGATAGGAAAAAACATTTGCATTCCTCATATTAACCTTCATATTTTTTTTCTTTAATCTCTATTCGGAATTGTGGCCACATATATTTCTTACACCAGTTTATATTTCTTACACCTATATTAAAAAATACTACCGTTTTTTTAGAGCATGGTTTTACATTCATATTGTCATGTAGAGTATTCTCGGACTTGTGATTATTTTATGGACGCCTTATCTTTTTGTTCGGGAGAGTACGTAAGTGTGTATTTAGTTTTTATGTCGACTTTTTTGTTTTGAAACAAGATTTATTTATTATCTCATTAAGCCGTATCACGGAAACTAGAACAAATATTTATTTTTCGCTATTGCGTGACCTGTAAATTCCCTCTGTCAGATAAGGATGGCATTAAGTTATTTTTTCCTCGGAAACAACCAACATGTATTTTTTAGGAATCTTAATCTTATAAATCCTGAAAATCTTATTCTTTTTTTATTTATACTAAACAATTAAATAATCACATCTTTTCTATTTGTGTGAATTAAAACCCTCGTCGACGCTTACGACATATTATTTTCATATGTAAGTTGAAGTCTACCCAATGAAATAAAAAATGTGACACACTATCAATTTTAATTTACGAATATTGTAAATTATTACTTTTCTGACATACAGAATTAACAACGAAGATCTTAATTGAAAAAAAAAACCGGAGTGAAACTTATGATACACAGTTAAAAATATATACTTTGTCGTTTAAAGCACCGTAACGTTTTTTTTTTGTGTCGAGTAGTGAAAGCTTTAATGCGTGAGAAGGTATTCATTTACATTCACTTTAATGTAGCACGCAATGAATTTTACATCAGTTTGACATATTAATAGCAGCGTAATATTTCATTAGAGTTACGAGAACACTGTACGAATTTCCATTCAAACATTAGAAAAACAGAACTGAAAATTTAATAACATCACTTGTGGCCCGTCCGCCTAAGAGATAATAAAAATATGAATAATATAATAAAATACGTACAAGCATAACGGAATATCAAGATGATATGAAAATTCCAATTTAAGATGAATGATTGCATGAATGATAATGAGAGGCAAGTTTCAGTAACAGAATACATGAAATCAAATTACCTATTCAATTGCACACATATTGAAGTAAATTAACTAACGCCATCTGCACGACATATACGACTGAGGGATTATTAATCAACCGGCATCGTAGGTATGCAAAACGATGATGAAATTCTAGTTAATGTATCCATTATGGTCGGGCTAATGACTCCTCAATCCTTTCCTTGCACTAACATCACACACAAGACGTCAACATCGTTGCTGGATTTATACGCTTGCGATATGATTTCAATATTATAATAATATAATTGTAAAGTAAAATGTCTGCGCGCGAGAAAGATCAAACCGATGATAATTTATATTCGGATTTAATGAACGGATGTGGGAATCGTAAAGAGGAAATTCGAAAATCTGTCAAGTATACTCAATGGAATTAACTTTGTTTGCTTTTGGACTTTATATAATTTCATATTAAAATGTCAATTTTTAAGAGAAATCAAAAGTACTTTTTCTTATAAATCCTTCTACAAATCAAAATCGGTCCTCCTCCGTGATTTTATTGATTGGCTGGTGGAGATCGTGTGGTCTCTATTCTGATTGATTGATATCAGTACATAATCAGTGTTCTGTTTCACGGTGTACAACGAAAGAAGGTATACGATTTCTGTGCAAAACTGATAAGAAATTTATTGAAAATATTGTAGTCATTGAAGATTTAGTGTAAAAAAATTGTTACACATTTTAACATTGTATTTTGATATGTTAATTTCTATCAACTTTTCCAGTAAACATTATAAGATTTACATTTTAGACGGAATGTTTGTGTGTATAATTTGTTGACTTTAATTATTTATTAGAGATGGTGTAAAGGCCCCTCTCGGGGTTGGCGAGCGTAGTGAGTACAAGGCAGATTCCCCTAGTAAATCATAAAAATCACATCAACATTTACCAATTTTATAGACTAATGATTCATTGATTTTGGTTTGGTTGGCTGTTATTTGGAATTTAAGGATGCATTAACAATTAAGTTCATTAGTGTCTGAACACAAACACAAAATAAAAGCAAATTCCTCCTTTCTGCACACTCGCGTTCGAGTCACACTTTAATTCGAACGCAAAATATCTTAGTATCAAACGTTAAAAGTACATCATATGTGATATTCTCAGAGAGAAAGGGGTCATATACATATATAAAAGAATCTTGACTGAGAAAATACATCAATCTTAATTGAATTAAATTAATAAATACAATAAGAGAGGTAAGAAGCTTTTAGCCCTTTCGATACTAATGGGATACATATGTCACAGCGATTTTCAAAAATTCCTGTCGGAAAAATACTTTACACAGTGACCCCCCTATAAAATAATGATGGGACAAAAGTTCCTAGGACTATATCTTTTGCCCAAGACGTCGAAAAAATCTTGGATAATAATTCTGATCAATTTTAACTACTCATTAATGCAATTAATTGCCATTTACCGAAATCAATCAAAACAAAAACAGTTGTATTCTAAAGGTTAAAATACAATAGATTTAAAAAATTATGATCTTACAAGATGTTTCATAGATTTTCCAGTGAGAACCACATTAAAATAACTCTGAAGTTTGTATCAGGTGTTTCTTTTTTAAAATGTATTAAATTTTAAATTATAGATTTTATTTGAGAAACTTTATAATGGAAAACTTATTTTCAGAGAGAAAATTCTTCAGATTTTTTCATTTTATTTTAAGTTAAATAAATCTGAATGTTTAAAAACAAGTATTAAAATTAAAACCAGATTCAAAATCCAACACCAGTCGCTAAAAGGTCTACACATGTATTACTTAGAACACTTTTTCCGCAATGTAATAATTTTAAGCTTTTAAAATTACTTATTACTTTTAAACATATAAAAAGAAAAATACACATACTAACCTAACGCACTAATTTCAACGTGCAAATCGTCACTTAAATGAGCGTATTTGGGGTCCAAACTGTTACGTAATTCTTCTTCTTTAGCACGATCTTTCATTGATCCACGACCTAGTACTGCCATTTTGCACATGGTTTCTTCTTGAAGGCGTTTCATTGAATTTCCTTTTGGTCCAAGTAATTTTCCAACGAAATTGAACTGAAATAGAAAACTTGTATTAATAACTCTTATATGAGTTCTAACTATAACAATACACATTTTTTTTATATTTTCCTTACTATACAATTTTAAAATAGATTGTAAACATTTAATCATCTTAGTAATTTGAATTAACAAAATAAAAGAAAATATGTAATAAGGTATTAGCTAGGAGCTAATTTTATGATATATTTGATTACTACAGATTCACATGTTTAGTATAATAAAATCTGTAATAGAAATGAATAAAGATTTATTTTTACTAATGAGAATAATAGTGCAACATCAGTCAGAGATGGACTTATAGTTTGAGGACCGTGCAATTAGCTACTTTTAGAGATTTTTAATTAAGTAAATAAGTTTAATAAGTATGATGATTAGGAATAATATGTATCTGACTTAAGAAATATGCAATTTTACTGACGCTCTAAATCACTAAAAAACATAATTAAAATGTTACTTTTTGTTTTATTAAACTTTGAAGTTTCTAAATTTTTCAGATAGCACGCATACTTCTAAATCCGCCTCTGGATTCAAAAAATATATCATTTAAAAATGAATGTGTTCTTATTGAAACGCATTTGTATTATCCAAAAATAAATTAAAAAAATATGTTCTCGGAGTGAAATAAAAAAACAACATTCTTAATAAAAAAAGCGATTTAATTACATAAAACAATTATTCTAAATGCTAACAAACGTTAACATTCAAAAACTTCAGTTCGCAATAATAAAAAATCCTGACGCATAAATTTACATACTCGAATTTGTATTCAAATAATTGGAGTGTGTATATTATAAAAAAAAACAAACATAACTTTTAATTAATAACTACAACGGGTTTACAGATTCAAACGTGAAATAAGAAATATCTTATTATTTGAAAAAGGTTTGTTTATATTTCCAACAATTTCTAATTAGTATACATGAATAACAAAAACGGGCCTTTGAAATATTTTATACGATTTATCAAAGTAAAAATAAAGAGATGACGAACATGTTTTTAAAGAAACATTAAATATATGTATGTATGTATGTATGTATGTATACATATATATATATACATATATATATATACATATATATATATATATATATATATATATATATATATATATATATATATATATAACGTCTATTACTTTATCTTTGACATCAATCTAAATAAGAAGTATTTTTCTATTTTTGTGAAATGGATAAATTTAAATATCGTGCGGTTATCGAATTTTTAGTTTTGGATGGTATGAATGCCCCCAGTATTTTTGAAAAGATGCGTAGTGTGTACGCTAACTTCTCCCCAACGTATGTTATAGTGTCAAAATTGGCTGATAAATTTAGAAAAGGCAGAACATCTATTGAGCAGTGGCAGGCCTTCAACGTCAGTTACCGCAGAAGAAATTGACAAACTGCACGAAATAATGTTGAGTGAGTGACCGGCGAGTGAAGGTGTACGAAATAGCAGAGGCTTTGGATATATCGACTGGCAACGCACGTTCCATTTTAATTGGGATTTGGGCATGTCAAAAATGTCGGCGAGATGGATGCTGCGAATGCTGACTGTGGACCAAAAACGCACACGATACCAAATTTCAAAAGATTGCTTAGCCATAATGTAGCGTAATAAATACTTTTTTTACGTCGGTTTGTGATCAGTGATGAGATTTGGATTTATCACCACATACCAGAGTCAAAAGAGCAACTGAAACAGTGGACTAAGAGAGGAGATAGGCCACCAAAGAAATTCAAAGCTGGTCTATTGGTAGGCAAAGTTATGGTTTCAGTTTTTTGCGATGCGCTGGGAATTTTGTTGGTGGATAATTTGAAAAAGGGAAATACAATCAACAGTGCTTTTTACTCTACCCTCCTGGAGAAGTTATAAGCCACCATTGATAAAAAATGACACAGAACACATCGTAAAAAAATCCTGATTCATCACGACAACGCTCCGATTCATTCATAGATACAAACATCCGCCAAAATACAATCCCTTGGCTTCGAATTGGTTCCTCATGTCCCACCTTCACAAAACCTAACCCCTTCAGACTTCTTCTCTCTTTCTAGAACTAAAACATTCCCTACATAGATGAGGAGGTAACAGCCGAAGTAGACAACTATTTCCAAGAAGTTGAGAAATCACATTTTAACACCGGCATAATGGGACTCGATTAATATTGGATGAAATGCATTGACCTTAAGGGAGATTACGTTGAAAAATAAAAAAAGTTCTACTGCCCTAACTATTATCTTTCTATTCACTTCTACGATTTTTTTGAAACCTCCTCGTATAATGAAAAAAATTACTTAAATATCTTTTCAATTCCCTTCATTTTTTGATACTGTATGTGTGTGCATACATACATATTTATATATATATATATATATATATATATATATATATATATATATATATATATATATATATATATATATAATGAAATAGTAATAGAAAAGAAACAAATATATCTGAATTACATTAGATGTTGAAAGCATTTGTATGACCAGATAAAAATCTCAGTAGCAGACAGTCCCATGCTTTCCGTTTTTCCACTCATGCCGTACACAATAGCGATGTTTGCCTACCACTCTAACTTCTGACGAAAATAAAAATTTTCAAGTGCTTTTTAAACAAACTTGTCCCGTTTCCTAGTGTTTGAATTTAATCTATTTTAATTACTTGTTGCATATTTAATACGTAAAAAATTGCAATATAATTTCCCATTTTAATTAAAATCAGTCGTTCATTTTACTATTTACCAATTTAAGATCAAAGTAACTGCAAATATATTATTCTATAATTATGTATGTATATATGTATGTATATATATATATATATATATATATATATATATATATATATATATATATATATAAATTCCTGACTCATCTAAACTTCCGTAAACTTTGCAATAAAAAAAATATCACCGATACATTTATTACATTTCTGTCAGAATCGAACGAGAGAGGATGTGTCGGTTTTTTAATACGTTAAAAAAATATTTTTTCCGGTTGATGGCTCTTTAACTATCCCTGGAAAAACAGTTCGCCGAAGTATACAAGTGTTATTAATACAGCAGATGGTGCTAGATATTCGTGCTAAAGTTAGCCTGTTTATTTATTATTTGGTCACGACTTGTGACCTTTAAGTTGGTAGCGTGAACGACGATTTATGTTGTTTTGTTATTTCTTTTAAGTAAATGACGTGGAAAAACTTTTTCCCGCAACAGTTTTAATTGATCGAGTTTTAATTAATCGACTTGCTTGCAACACATAAAAAACTCATTTGTTAATATATCAATCTTAAAAAATGTATTGTAAATTTGTTTAAAGAATTTTTATAAGAGAGAGAGAGAGAATTAATGTTCTTTATTCAATTAACATACCAGGAAAATATAAATTATCTGATTTATTCTGTACACGAAAAGGCGATTTAATTTTTATGATGATGAAAAAAATGTTTTCTTTACAGGAAGGATGCTTTTCTCGGATTTTCCTTCAAATTTATTAACTTTTTAACACCAATTATTTTTTACACATGACAAAATGAACATTAGTTGTTTTTTTTTTACATTAGTAAATGATGAGGAGTAAAAGTAAATCTAACAAGGAAAACCTTTCTTTAAATACTTAAAAAACACATCGTTTAAACGACAATTATATAAAGAAATATTTTTTATTTTACAAACTAAATAATTCATTTATGAGTCATTTATTATAACAGGATTTTGAAACCAATTTGTTAATATAACTCCAAAAAAGACAAAATATTCAAAAATAAATTTTGATGACTTTTAAAACATAACTACACAACACATTTATGATAAATAACTAGAATGAATTCATTTTGTAAAAAAAATACATCTTGTAACACTAGTTTATCATTTAATGAGTATCCACAATGGGGATAATTTCGTTAAAGACTTAGTATCTCCATCTTGTATCAATATAAACGATTACAAATATAAAATTAAAATTATCAGATCAGTAAGCAAGTACTTTATACATATAAACTCTGTTTGCTGAACTACGAGAAAAGATTCAATTAGAAGGGAGGCTATGAATTTTTTTTTTTGGCAAATTTTAAAGAAGTGTGAATCATTGTGTTAGTGTCTTTTTATATTTGATCATTCCTCGGAGATAGGGTTTCCTCGAAACCAGTCTCTGTCCTCATATTGTGTGTCGTCAGTGTATGAATGCGGTGCCTGATTCGTGGAATGTGAGAAAACTTTTAAAAAACCAACATAATAATGGTTACTAATATACGTCCTCTCCTTGGAGTATCCCCTTTCCACCCCATGCTCTTTAATGTCCTCGCCAGTCGCCATCATACCATTGGTAACGATATTCGTGGCTCGTCAAAGTATAATTGGCTGCATACATTTGTTCTTTCGACGGCTCCGGCCGATCTTTTTGTGAAGTGGCATTACCCTTGCCGTACCGAGCTGTTCTGATATTTCGCTGTCGAAAGTCTTCGTGTAAAAAAATACAGCTCATATTTATATATTGTACAATCGTCTTTATATCTGCCTCGTTGTAAAGTCGTTACGTGGGGTAATCTCTTGGATTGTCCATCGCCATCTTCAGGATCTTACTTTGAACTATCTGCAGGATAAGGATATTTGTCTTGGAGGTGTTCCTCCATATCGGAGAAGCGTACATGAAGGTTGACACGATCATCATCTTGTAAATAATCAGTTTATTTTCTAGTCAAGCCGTTCTTCATGACCATTAAAGGGTACAACATGGTCAGGGAAGCGTACGCTTTTTTACGAGCACATGCGACATGCTCGTTGTACCTGAGCTGCCTGTTCATGTGCACACTCAGATATTTGACAGAGTCCCTCCAAGTATGGTTGCTCAGTTTATTTCCAGTCGCCATGGGTCTCTTTTCTTGCCACGGTGGAAAATAATGGCTTCTGTCTTCGCCGCGTTGATCTTGATTTTCCATCTTTGGTAGAATTCGGCGATTTCGTCAAAGGCGCCCTGGAACTTAGGCCCGTTGTCCTTGACGGTTCTTCCTGTGATGTAAATGGTGGTATCGTTAGCATATAACACCAATTTAACAACACCTCCTTGAAAGCTACGAAAAGTTACGCCACTTCTTAGCGAAAATCTCGATCCAAGAGATGATCATATGAGTTCTTGTAACACCACAATTTTGTATGTGGCTTCAGAATGGGAAACACATTCTTGTCTGTACTTTCATTCATATGGAATCCATACAAACATATGTATTAACCGATAGCGCACCTATGAAGGGGGGAGCCAAGGGGCCATGGCACCTCCAAAGCACCTATATACACAGAAAGAGATTAATGTAATCCCCTATCAATATCCCCTATGTGTACACAGAAAGATTAATGTAACCATAACTGAAGTAATTCAAGAGCTTTGTGAAAAGAAAAGAAAACTTGACTTTATTCTTTAAAGAAATTTTTATAATCACCTAATGAATTTTATTGAATTCACATTAAAAAAAATATTTTATCTGTAATCAACTCACCTCCCTCAGATTAAATCTCGAGTGCGCTGGTATGAACTAATGTGTTTTTAGCTTTAGCCCACATTTTGTGGCGACAAAAACGTTTGTGCAAACCATCCTTAGTGCTTGCTATTTGCGTGTATGAGAAAGGAGTAAAAGCCATCCAATTACAAAAGATAATGAAATTGTAACAGAAAATTATAAATTTCGACATATATAACACATTACGACATATTAATATTTTCGACAAGGTGTAAGGACAAGGAATAAACTAGTTTTGAATTTTTAAATCATTTTTCCTTTTATTGTATCTGTCTTCATTAAAGGAATAACTTGAAGAACATGTGATAGATTCTAGATTTGTTTTGAAGAGAATCTCTGCTATCAACACTGATTTACCCTAGACAGTTTATTAACATGATACATTGTTATTATTCAAACATTTTTCAAATCAAGTACAAAACTTTTGTAAATCAGAGACATGTCAGTAGATGAAATAAATAACTAGTTCGTTAATCTCGGAAAAAAACGGTTATATATCGATTCGACACGAAATTAAATGATGGAAAAACAATATGACATATATAATTTCAGACTCTTGTAAGATTCCGTTTTTAAAAATCGACTTAAACGTTATTTTCTCAGTAAATCTCTTGCCGCGCATCGAATTACACACGTATTCAAGACAGTGTAAATGTAAATAAAACGGGAAGAAATACTGCGTCGTGGAATCATACTTACAATACAGAAAATACTAATTAGAAACTTGATGCGGGATTTGAAGCTGTATCTATAGCGCGACGCTTTCGTCTCGATTGTAGCTCCATTGCCGTGAATGGAAATTATATAGTGATGACATGACGCTTAAATTAGATATGATGTACAAGTAATATTGATATTCCCATGGGACGTAATTATCAGTTCCTCCGTATTAGGGGAAAGATTTCTTTTTATTGTTAGTTATGTACTGAGTGATATCAGACTGAGTTATATATAAGTAGAACAATTTATTACTAGTAGCAGCTTTTGAAAAAAGTTATAAAATTTTTACACTGAAAACGAATATTTAATGACTTGTATCAATCTTTTCTCTTTTATAAGTGAGGCTAGTAGATTTTTTTGTTACATATTATATATATATATATATATATATATATATATATTATATATAAATTTATATTTTTACGCTTATTAAAAATTGGTAATTAACACTTTCAAGTGTCGTTTTTTGATAACATTTTTCAAGTTTTTGTGCTGAAAATGAAACGGTATACGATCTGATTTTTTTCTTTCCAGTTTATATTATTTATGTACTTATTTATTTTTACTATACAAAATACACGATATTAATTCAGATGCTTAATATTACTCAAACGTATTTTCACATAACTATATATCTTGGAAGATTTCTTCTCTTATTTCACAGTAATTTTTCTATTAAATATTTGAAGATAAAATTGAGCGTATTGCTATTATTCTAATTGTATATTTTTATATCAGTGAAACCGGCAGTGCTTTCATCTTTTCGGTTTATCTAATAAGTGCATGTTCTCTATTACTAATTTCGGTACGTATACCATCTTTAGGTAAATATTATCGACTGTCTCTTGTAGAGAGAACATACATTCAGATATTTCAAAAGGATATAGGCTGTCAAGACATCGCAGTGTATTATTATTATTGTATTATCGTACGGGATATAAACACGAGGAGTTAAAAAAATAGACATTTAACATTTTGGAGCCGGGGAAGAGAAAAGGATGTTAAATTTTTTTAATGATTTTTTTCGATTAATCGGGCATTCTTTCATCTTGACAAAATAAAAATTGCAAATTTGTTGGTTACAAGAAAAAATATGTTAATTCAGATTACCCATTAGAAATTTCACATCTATCTGATATATCGTAGAAAATCATTGATGATATTCGGGGAAACAAATCTCTTGATTGGAAACATACAATTGTAAGCGAAAAAACTGATTACAATTCAAAATTTGCAGAAATAACATTACTGTTGAGTATGAAAAAGTTTGAAACAATCAAGTGTACACAAAACGGTTTCACAACGGTCACATCATGTATCTGGACTTTATATGCTTTCTTCAAATGACGAACTTTTGAAAAAAAAATATTATTCAACTCAATTCTCAAGTTTACAGTTTTTATAGATTTTCAAGTGAAAAACCGCGATTTTTTGGATTTTTGGACGACCGTAATTTTTTTAATAAAAGAAAGTTATAAATTTTGTCTCATTAGAAATAGATTAGTGACCTTTAAATATATCATCCAAAAGATAGCGCTGAGACCATAATTTCTTCGGAATATATCAATGGACTCCTAGGAATCCATTGATATATTCCATTAATAATTAATTCCATATAATCCATTGATATAGTGGATCTAGATCCACGCCCGGCTTCAAAAAGTTAATAGAGTCAATCGACAGTAAATGTTATAAGTAAATTTCGAGCATAATTAAATTAACACCGAATCTTAATAATAAACACCACATTTCTTGTCACTTTGTCCGCAACGTGGCCGTATGCCACCATCTAGTGAATGTGGTGTATAAGGAAATTTTCACAATGGTTTCAAGTTTAATTCATTAAGTTTCGTTCTTGGGTATTTTTTATGTTTTAATAAATTATGTTTGTAAAAACCAACAGTTTTTTTGTCAATGTTTCTTCCTATTTTCTCGTCAATTCTGACGCGTTATATACTAGTTAAAAGAATACTACTTGAAATAAAACAAATAAAAATAAAAGATCATATCCGAAAATTGGCAAAGCTTTACTTTTAAAATTATAGAAGTATGTTAGAAAGTAAATAGAAGAAATGTTTTCCTTTTTAAAAAATCAAATATATTTGAAAATAAGTAATAGCAAAGATATTTTTTTAAAAAAAAAACATGAAAGATTGAGACGAAAAAAATGATAAGATATAAAATAAAAAGGCCTAGAATTCTTTTTAAATAATATCAAATCTATAAATATTTGAAACATGAAGGACAGAAGATACAAACAAATATTCAGTATGGGCAAATAAATGTGATACAAAGATTATCTCAGCAAACAGAGATATTATAATAGAATAAAGCTGTCGTCTATGTAGGTTAAAAGGAAGTGAAGAACATCTAGTAAAAGACAATGCAGACTTGACTGAAAAAAGAATAGAACTGTAACCCAAAAAATATAATGAAAAGACAAGAAAATTAGTACAATGGTACAGACAACGCTTTAAAAAGGAAAAGTATGTGAAAGTAAAGTATACTACTTTTTTAAGAGGGAGATAGAGCTTTCATAGTTGTAAATTATTTTTTATACAGTTGTGAATAAAATGACAAGTTTTAAATTATAATAATATGACAATAATCATACTGAATCATTATAAGTATGTATATAATACATGTATATAGGGGAAACATGATAAGTGGTAAAGACATAAGAGTCGATGCTGTTTCTACTTTTTAAGTTTTCTACCAGTGATAGTAATTATATATTCTCAATAGCGCGTGTTTAGTAAAGATAAATAGTAAACTAATTCTTTAACAATTTTATACATTTACGCATGTTTTACATATTTCTCCATCAACTAAGCTTGGTCACTGGCTGAATATTTAAACAGCATTTAATATTTTTATATATTTATCCGATAATGAAGAAAAGTATTCTTGTAGGTAAATTCTTAACGGTGTATAGGCAGTAGTATTAAACTCATATACGAACACGGGCAATCAAATTCATTTTAAGAGATTGTGGGCCGCAGGCCAAAAAAAAAAATTACCCAAAAATAAATTTAGCAAGAGAAAAAAAAGGTTTTCTATTTATATTCAAAAATAATTAATTTAAATTTTACATTATTCATTTTTTCTTTAATGAATTTATAACAAATTAAACAAAAATACACTAATTTCAGTATTATTATCAAAACGTTAAATTAGAGAAATTAAAAAAAATATATTTTGACTAGAAACTTGGCATCTTTTGGAAGAAACTATTTTATAAATGCCGGGTGTAATTTTTTGTGATAATGATATTTTTACTATAGATGTTAAATGTTCATTTGTGAATCTTGACCCGTGTGAAACGTTATTAGTCTTTAAAACGGAAATAATTGTTCATATAGGTGTATGCATTAAAAAACATTGTCCTGATTCTTGGTACAAACATACAAGCACGTCAATAAAATGTTCTGGTAAATTCAAATAAAAATCTAGAATACAAACTGCATTATACTTTTTTTTAGCACCGTGTTGCACTGAATGTCAATCAATTCCATTTGGATGTTACTTTTCATTATTATTATTTTAATATTTTAGTCGTTTTGTTTTATTGTTTCAATAAAATCAACTTCAAGCTTTAGGCCGTGGACCGCGTGTGTGATACCACTGGTGTATACTAATTTTCATGTTGTAAGAAAATAGCCATTTTTTTATTTTAAAATATTATACCTTTCAAGAGAAAAATGATATTCTTAGATTTTTTATAATTCACTTTTTAAAATTCTTGATGTTTGTCTACAAAATGTTGTTTTCAGAAACGCATGTTTACTCTTCTAGACTTGCCCTTTATATGTATATTACATGTTTTTATGTATGTATGTGGGTGTAAATGTATGTTTATATATATATATATATATATATATATACACACCTATATATATATATATAAATACACCCACACACATATTATATATACATATATATATATATATTCATGCAATATTTCGATTTTAATTTTTGAAAATCACATAATAGTTTATAACAATATACATTGTGAATGTGAATTACGTTTGGTCAGAAATGAGTTGGTTAATCTCGTAAATGAGTGATAATTTTATTGATGTTTAGCACTTGTTAATAGGTGATTTGTGTAGTAATTGGGGTTAGGTGATGTTAATGTTTTTGATAAAAGTATGTGTACGCATTACGCATTAACAATACCACAAAATCAACCGAATAAACTACATTTATAATAGAACTGAAACTTTTGTTTTCGGATTATTGCAGTTTCATATTTTTCTTTTAATACTGAATAAAAAATTATTGTTTTTTTTTATCATTTCTGTGGTTAAAAATATACCTAAATGTAGAAATGTGAACGCCTTGAAAAATATAAAAGGTACAAAATGTCTTTCAGTATATAATCGATATTTATTTGACTGATAATCGTCGTTCGCAGGTCGACGTACGCATAAAAATCTCTTGCAAAACACACGAATTAAAGACACCGGTTGAAAACAGGAAAAAATAGTTCACATAAACAGTTTTGAAGAATGTTCGTTGTAATGGACGTTGAGTTATTACAAGATAAATATTTATTCGGAAAACTATAAAACCAACGAAAATACGACGATGGGAAAGCAATTTCGTAATGGACGTATTTTTAAATTATATTTGTCTTTTTATAATGAACGAACGATGTTTTTCTGTATCTTCATTGAAAGAACAGATGTGGGTTTTTATAGAAAAAATAAACTACATATATTAAATTCCAATTACATCTAATTGATTTTTTAGGATATATGTATATGCAAGTCTAATTCATTTCAAACGGACTCTAATGGAGAAGCTACACACACACAGTTCAGCACACTTTGCAGTGTGTGTATGTATGATGTGTATGGATATGGATATATATATATGGAAATAAAGAATTTAATGCCTGAAAAATAAAAAAAAAAGTTCTTTGCAACAAACATAAAAAAGAACTATACAAATCGCTAGACTAATTCTAATTCTACAACGAACTAACGACGATATTTCTTCTGTCGTTGTGCAATTCTAATATGATATTTTTATTTACTGGTGTAGATATTTTTCATTTATTTAAAAAATGGCTTGTTTTATGAAAATTTCTGCACTTATTTTCAATTACTTACTTTTTATTTACGTTCTGTAATATTTTGTTTTGTTTTAATTACTATAAAGTGTTCTTCGCTTTTAAATCGGTACAGAGCATAGAATCAAATATAATGATACACTTATGAGTAATTAATTAGTTCAATCATGAATTCTGAACTGAATATAACGATGCGGAGTGTAAAATGGTTCACAAAATAATTATTTGGTAAATGGATAATTACCAGTATCATGCAATTTAATTACTTTGAGAGGTTATAAGATGCCACAATTTAGTTTTGATACTGTGGCTATTCACGTTCACAAATGAATTTCCATTTACCTACAGTATACCAATTATACAAAGATAGTTTAAGATACAACTTTTTTGATCAATAATATTCAATAAAGGATTATTGACCTTTTTTGATTCTTGCATGTTTTTGCATATTTTGGTGGAGATCCTATAATCTTTAGAGAGCTTGGGTATAGAAAAAATGATTAATAAAAAACGATCATAATCATTTATTAAACATTACTGATCAGGAAAAAACATGGTTTGTAAAGTGAAAAATGAATTTGAGAACATGTACTCAAAGGTGACTAGAAGATACAGATAGTATCATATAATATAATCGAGAAATGTTCTAAGCTCACCCCCCTCTCATCCTCCAATATATATATATATATATATATATATATATATATATATATATATATATATATATTCAGAAGCAACATAAATCAAAATTAACTTAGCATTGGACCAAATCGTAAGATTTGTGTGGTTTTCATCCATTTTTTTAAAGTGGATGATTATTGCATATAATCTCTAAAATTAATTAAAACCGTAGCCTACCCCAACAACACTCAAATTATTTACAAACTATGGCACCTACTTTTTTTTGTATATAAAGTCGAGGAACAGCAAAGAAATCAATCACTGAAATGTACATGCTTTGTTCTAAGCACCGTTAGGATATAATTTTTGATATTTACTGTAATAAAGATCTATTTTTTTAGTATGTATCTTCTAAATTATTTAAAACATATAAAACATGATTAATAATAAGTTTATCTTACATATCCATTTAATGACATGCTTTTTAAAGTGTTAAATTCACATCTATTACATGAAAAATATTGACAATTTGTTTAAAACTGTTAGAAATGTAACTTTCGTAGCAAGAGATCGAATAAATTTGATTAAGTTGTGTTATTTACCTCCACAACGAACTCAACAAATTTCTAAGAAAAATACAGATAATAGACATTTCTGAACTTTTAATATGAGAATGTATATTTCAAGCAAAATACTTTGAATAAAGTGTTACAAGGTAAATTTACTGGAACTACAGCAGCAAGATAAAGTTTGATTTTTCTTTTTTTTTTTAAAAAAAAGTGATTTTTAAAATAAAATATAACTGAATGTAATTTTCAAAATTAATTTAAAAAGTACTTTATTATCTTTTACTATTCTTCACACTTTCGTGAATCCATCTGCGCACAACGATCGTAATAAAACAATAAAATGGTAGTTGATTTATTATTAGTTGAAAATTATTAATAATTGACTGAATATAAACAGTATTAATAATACTATTCATGTCAAACTAATAAGAATCAGTAGTAAAACATCAGTAGCATATTTATCTAGACAGTCTTACAATGTTTTTTTTTTTAATTAATCATTATAATCACACACACACATATATATATATATATATATATATATATATATAATATAGAATTTACGTTATTTTACCCATCATTCCACTTTCATATGCCCATCGACTGTAAAAAATAATTCGGCGCCTTTATATAAGTTATACAAAATAATGAGGGATATTTTGAGGATTGAAATGTATTCTATTTTTCCGTAAACATTCATTTTATATAAAAAAAGCACCGAATTGATTTGTAAACCTAATAATATTCTCACTTGTACATAGACTTACATGAAACATTTAACTTGTCTTATTTTTTAAAAAAATCCAGCCGAACACTCACCCAATACATAAAACAGTTACAACGGCTGTTAAATACACTCTAAATAAAAATTCTATACATTCAAGCAACTGACAAATTAAAGAGAATTAACCGCGACTTTATTGCATTCAATGCTGTCACATCAACGTGACATTTTTTCGTGAGATCAAGACATTCAACACATTTGTTATCTTGCGACGATAAGACATTTTACATTAAGCTAACCTATACTAGATATTAATATCTCTGCTAAGAAACGAACGATGGTTTTGAGGAGATTTTCACGAGAAAAAACTGATTCTGTAAGGTGTCATATTTGTTTAAAAATATCCTTTTGGTATTGGAATAGTTCCATTGTTCGGAGTGTATTAAATGTATTTAAATTAAAAATTACGATCACTAATAAAAAAAAGCAATCGCATCAAAAATGTTGTTGAAAAACGGACGTGTTATTGTCGAAAATATAACACTCAGCTTGAATACAATGCTGTTTATGTGTACACATTTCATAATTAAGAAAAAAAAGCCTCCGTTTCGAGCGCAAGAATAAATCAAACGCGTTGATTCTCTCTGTGTGAACATAAATAAAAGCGACGCACGTTATTTAACGTACCATTAAAGGGTTAACGTGCGACACGACATCCACTAACAAATTTGCCGCGGCGACATGTGGTGGCGTCGCGATGGATGATGCCCGTCAGGCGGAGTTAATGCAACGACCTGTGTAGCCCGACGTCTGTCTACGTCCTTAACAATGATTAATTTTTTTATGTTAACTTCACCGCAGGATTATTAACGTACAAAACGTTTACGCTAAAAATGAACAACGGTTTTTACACATGTGCGACTCTACTATGTATGTGTGTATTCATATATATATATATATATATATATATATATATATATATATATATATATATATATATATATAATGCAATCAACTTTTTGATCATTAACTTATTTCAAAGTTGAAAATCCATTTCACATCGAGATTCGTTGTCATATCTATTTTTAATATCGAAATTTATGCAAACGACAGGCACATTTCTCTCATATTAATTTCTTTGATACATAATTTAATAGATAGCTTATTTATAATATGTTCGAACACATGTCTAATAACACCTTCACTAATATGAATGCGAATGAATAAATAAATAAATGCGAACATTTCTAATCATATACACATATATTTTTATGAACAGGAAGTTGTAATATTTCATATTTAAATGATCAGAAAATATTCAAAAACTTAAGTGAACTGATAGATTATTATGAACAAATTATACATTAATTCTATCAAATGTTTGCAACGCCCCTGCTATATTTTAAAAATGAAATGTGTTTTGATATTTACGTAAAAAAATGTAGTTTGTTTTGTGAAATATAAATAATATCCGGTCGCTATTTGTCGAGACTTACAAATGCAATTATTTAAGCTAAATATATTTTTTAAGGGGAGATTGGTGATAAGAAACCTTGAAAATTTTTAAATATCCAAATGTTGGCATTATGGTTTTTATCCTTTTGAATCATTTTAGTATTTGTTCTTTACTGTTAGTTTTGGTATGCGTATTACCTTCAAGAAGAGATATTAAAGATTCACTAAGTCTAATATGTATTCAGTTTCAAGTATCTATCTGAAAATGATGTGTCGAAACTGTAGTGAATAACAGCTAATCAGGATTCAAATGGACAAAGACTATCAGGATAAGATATCAATGGGATCAAAGAGGTGTGTGTGTCTATACATACATACATATATATATATATTAAAAGAAAGATTGATTACAGCATCGACTAATTTTAAACAAAAAAGAGCATGACCTGATTTCGAGAGCTATTAAGAACTGAAATATTCTTCTTTAATCAATAAATTTGCTTTTAGTATTCGCTGATGATTCAATATTAACGTCTTGACAAACGAATTAATTGAAATTCGATATCATCAAAAATGCTATTAATCATTCAGCTTAACAAAGAAAAGAATATTGATACATTGCTAAATATTACAATTCAATACTAATAACCACAATTAAAGAAGAATAATTAAATAATAAATTAGACACTAATTCAATAGTCCTGTAGAGTATAAAATTTTTTGAAACATTCTGGTAAATGTAGAGGTATTTGACATTTTTTTACACTGTCAAGTCGTTTCGCTTCTTATATTATTTTTTGAACATACGTAACATCTCTCCAGAATGTTGCTTTTTAGCACTGGAAGGTATATGTTCAAGAAAATGTGCCCTCATTCGAATAGCCTATTTGGCTTTCACGATCACTTTCGTACAAGTTCAAAATAGACATGCTGCAGAGTTCGTTTCTATGGTTCACACTTTAATACTGAATATATATATATATATATATATATATATATATATAATTATTCTTGTCAGTGATACGGAATCTAGGACTTTAATGAAGACATTTTTGTCGTGTTTTTCAGGATGAGTGAACAATTAATGTGGAAAAATTATATTGTAAATAATTTTACATGTAAAAATAAAATTACTTAAAGAAAAATACATAAAATATGCAATTTAAATATTTTTAAAGCCTTTACTTTTATATATAACTGAAGAAAATTATTATTTAATACATTTAAGGGATCAAAATCAGTTTCGTAGATTAAATGAATTAAATGTTAAATACTATTAACAATTTATTATTCATCAATGAAGCTTTAACAAAGCTGCTTACGCACTGAAAGCATTGTCAATAAAAATGCTATTCTCAAATATTTGTAAAGACATATTACACACACAAGAAATGCTACCATTATTATCGATGTTTTAATAAGAAATAAGATGAAAAAAATAACTTGTTAAAAGATACTTAAAGTCTATTTTGGGAGCAACATATACTGTTATTTGCGCTTGTAAAGTTACAAGAGAGCCAACGTTGCAGGTATGTCGGGGTTTGTTAAGATTTGAAGTGAGATTTATTGATTGGAAATTTTAATTTCATAAAAGTTGGAAAGATTTCATATGTCAAATACAGATTTTCGTTGTTTAATTGAGTTTATGAATCTTGATATAACTAAAAAAGGAACAAGTAATTGGAAAATAACGAAAGGATGGTTGGTTAAATCAGAGAAACTCGTATTTTCATATTATGCGTTTTTGTTTTTACTTAAACTTTATACATTAAGGCCTGTTTCTTGCTCAATGTATATTTTTATATTAGAAACATGTTTATTATTAATATTTACAATTGGGCTTCTTGAACTGCGAATTGTGACTCTCTGGAATGTCTCAACAGATGTGAAGGGAGAGTTATATTTTATATTCTTTTCATAAAATATTAGCTATGAAAAGTTATGGAATTTTTTCATCGTTTATTTCATTTATTTTTATTGTAATGTATGAAAGTCAGCGAAATTCATTCAACATTTTAGACAATGGTAGTATCACTCAATTTGAAAACCAGTTATGTACGAAGTTTTTAAGTTGGTTATTTGGAGTTCAAGGAGACGTCGACAGTTAAGGTCATTAGCGCCCGACAAAGTTAAGTTTTTTTTTTTTTTTAGTAAGAATAACATTTATTCGATGTTGTTCACAGATTGTATTAACGGTTAATTAAAAAAATGTGTCATTTTTATATTAACACTATTAAAAATCTAATATTCAATTATTATTGATAGAAATAAATTTTAAGTCTGTTTATATATATATATATATATATATATATATATAACTACTGAAAATACAGAAATTATCTGATTCATAACTTATAATTGATTTGATAAAAATATATCTCAAGAAATATTTGATTATTGCACTATAATATTAAGAGGATTTCTTCAATAACTGTTAGATACATTAGAACTTCGAAGGTTAAAAGCATGTTTTAATGAAACAGAACATCACATAATGCACAAAGACATTTTCGTATTAGATATTTTTCTGAATATACATTTTATTTCAGTCACGAACGTGTCAGCTTGTTAATCGACGTTTCCATTTGCAATGTGATGTTGGTATGTCATCATTTTGCAATATTGGTAGCGTTGCTAATATTAGAATCGGTGCACAGTGTGATGATTCGTATACGTATTTTGCGTGTGCGTATATATATATACACACACACACATACATATATATATATATATATATATATATATATATGTACACATATACACACACACATATATATATATATACATAAATATGCTAGGGGGCTTTGCCCCTTGCTCGCTTCGCACACCAACCATCGGGCTAGCTGAGCTCATCCGCTTGACAATTATAAGCATGTCATGTAACCATAAGAAACAATAAACATATTTTTAATACTCACTTATGTCTATATAATCATTCTCGCAGATATATTGCAACGCGTTATATATATATATATATATATATATATATCTGTTAGAAAGCTTATAAAATTATTATCACAAACAGATTACTACGTGTTATTTTATATGTGATAAACATATTTAGGAACCAGAGAAAACCCGACGTTATAAATACCGATACATATATATATATATATATATATATATATATATATATATATATATATATATATATATATATAAATATAAAGGGAATTCCCCCCTGCTCGCTTCGATCACCTACTTGCCTATTATAAGCCTGTACTTGTAACCGAATGAAACAACAAACATTGTTTAAAAATCATTTATATCTATATAATCAACTCGCAGATATACTTCAACGTTGCTGTTATATATATATATATATATATATATATATATATATAGAGAGAGAGAGAGAGAGAGAGTCAGTATATCTATATAACCATTATCGGAGACAGATTGCGACATGTTATTTTATATATAAGATAAACATATTTGGATACCATAGAAATCTCGACGTCATCGAGTTTTTTGTGAATAATTTTGATTTATATATATATATATATATATATATATATATATATATATATATATATATATATATATATATATATATATATATATATATATATGTATGTATGTATGTTTGGTACAGCTGTGAAATATTAATCAAGTTTATACGAATATGAAATAAAATAATTTTATTTATTTTGTATTAAATAATAACATTTTTCATAGTTAAGACATTTACCGAAAAAGACTCCAGAATCTAAACAAAGTGTTTACTCACGAATTCACAATAAAAACCCGTTTTAAATAGACGATAGAAGTACAAAGAAAACATAAATTATAAACATTGTAAAAATCATTACTTCTGTTCTGTTTAAACGTTTTGTGAGTTTCTTTGTCTGCCAAAAAGATTTACAGCCACTATTGTTATCTGCACTAAGTGGCTGTAAAAAAATCTTTAGACACTGAAGCCTGCATTTAAGGATTTTACAAAAAAATATGTAACGGATACAAGGAAATAAAAATATATAAAAATAGATGTACTCAACATTTTTTTAATACACATTAGTACGTTTGAGATATGCCTTCAAGATATTCTTTATGTTCGTCATTACGAATTAAGTACTCAATAAAAGTAACAAGTGCCAAATGTTGGGTTATTTTTAATACTGTAAGTGTGTTTCAGGGAAATGAAAACTGCATAGTTCTTCGTTGCAAAATAAACATATCTTTCTATATATATATATATATATATATATATATATATATATATATATATATATATATATATATATATATATATATATATATATATATATATATATAACGACTACGTTGCGATATATGTGATAATAATTATATAGACATGAGTTTTTCAAAAATATATTTATTGTTTCATTCGGTTCATGTACATGCTTATAACTGTCAAGTGGGCGAACGCAGCGAGCAAGGGGCGAAGATCCCTACTTTTATTATACGAAAATAAATAAATATGTCTGTCTATATAAGATTATTTAATCATACATTTTTTAATTTCAGATTATAAATACATTAATTTCTTATAAATGACACCGTTCATATATTTATATTGTTTAACAATGGATTAATCTTCAAATACGTTTGATAAGAGTGTTATTATCTTTTTCTCTCTCTCTCTCTCTATATATATATATATTTGTTTTTTTGATAAGAAGTAAAACTCTTTAATGCTGTGTAATTAATATGTTGTAAGCACTTGAAATGAATTACAGTTTGAAACAAATTGATATAATAATATTAATTAGCTGTTATTTACTTTATGAAAATAAAGTGTATTTGCAAAATATAGATTAAAAGAGAGTGAAGATTCCGTGTATACTTTTAAAGCTTAAAACTCCATTATCGGATTTAAAACAGAAAAAATAAACTTATTATTGAATTACTGACCGATAATTACAGAAAGAAAAAAAAAGACAGGAACGCAAGCTGAAATTTATTTTACAACTCATGAAAAGTTTCTTTATTAAAATCGACCGTAATTTGTAATAACGAACCGAGGTACTCGCAGTTATTCGACACGAGGCAATTTCTTAGTAGAATTTTCTTATACGCTACAAACATATTGTGTGCGTAATGTTGTGGCCGGCCAGACTCATAAAGAAAGTACCCGTCCGTAAATTCGTACGGCTATGCGGTACGTTGGAGGGTGTTGGCGATGTAGGAAAAACCATGTGACAGTAGTATAGCATGATGAAAAAACTTCTACGCGTAAAACGAAACTTTTTCTGACACATTTTTGCGTGTGATGTACATGTAATTAGAATTGAAAGCAATGCTTCAATGATTCGTGACGCTGAACACCTGAGCCTCGGTTTATTTAATGAATTCGAAAACGTGTTTTGAATTAACGATACGAAAATGAACGAAAGTATATATTAACCATTTTTTCTATTACATTGTACTTTTCATAAATATGAACTTTATTTTTTTTTAAAAAAATTCAAACTTAGACGTTTAAGACACAATATAGTTCTGACATTAGTTAAATTCATTTTCACAAGTGAATTCTTTTTTCGCCCCACAAACCACAAAAAATTTTTCTGATTAAAAATGTTCAATAAATCATATTAACCATTTTTGATTGTTCCTTAAACGCATTTCGATGACATTGCCATCATTCTCAAAATGCTAGGGTACAGAAAAACTACTGATAATTTATTTAAAATCGAATTTTCTTCACATGTACCACTACTTATATCTAAATTTTTTTTTAACGCATCACTAACAGTCCACTCTTTCTTTCTGATTATTTCTCAATTACTATTGCAGGAATTTACTGTTTGCAAAACGTAACTACTGCTCTGATCCTGTTGACTGTTTAATTAAATTTATGCAAGTTTCTATTATTTGTTTATTTTTATTAGGTGTACAAATTAATTCGGTGCCTTTTTTGATAGAAAATGAATATTTATGAAAAAATGAGCTACATTTCAATCCTCAAAATAGTTCCCATTATTTTTTATAACTTTGCATATATGTTAGTTTAAATCTAAATTGCATACATTTCTATTTATAATAATAATCATCAAACTATTTTTTTTTTGCTGTTTCTGTATAATTTATTATGATATAATCCACGAAATGTGCATAAAAAGCGTTTAAAAAAGATCAATGATCAATTATAGAATGTTCTTGAATTAAAAACTTTTTTTTATAGTTTGTGGGATGAAAAAGAATTAATTTGTGAATCTACTTTTAGCCTTTTCCATTTAATGATAATTGGCTACTCAGACTTACTTTTACTCTAGGTTGCACTTGTTAATTACAAATTATTAATTTAAGATGCTATAAAAGTCTGTTTTGATATCTGTCGTCGCACTAATGTTTTATTTTGACGAATTACGCAAGTATTTGTCTACCATGACTAATTTAACTCTTAACGCATTCTCAGATAGCTTGTTGATAAATAGTTATCAATCAAGCTACTTGAGAACGATTCAAGAACTGAAACTAGTTGTAGCAGATAAATACACAAATAAACATAGTACAAAGTCTATCAGAAAAAATTTACCTTTACTAAAGTATCATAAAACAATACATTAGACCTTGCATGTAGTATAGAAAATAGCTTTTTTGCCTTTTTTAGTCTTTCAAGTCAACAATAGTTTCAAGTTACATCATGTTTTCATTGTATGCCTAAGTACTATCAATAATGATTTATAATTTCTATATCTGATATTCCGAATATAAACATTTTCTTTTTATTTTACTATATAATTTCAAAAATAATAAGACTTTTGTCTTTTGAATATTTATGCATAGTTTCCATTTATCATACTTTTATTTTTAAAGTTGAAAGTTAATATTACACGAAAAAGTCCAATAGGGATAAAGGAGCGATTGATTTTTAAATTTGTGAATATTTTTATAGTAACATAGAAGCTCTTATGTGAATAACGCTTTAAAATAAAAATAGTAGTTTAAAAAAATGTATTTTATGGTACTAAAAAAAACAATGAAAAAATGTGAAACTGAATATGAAATAATAATGTATTCCATAATTAGATTTAATTTCAAAAATAAATAATGAATGGTAACTTAAACATTATCTATCCAAGAAGATGAGATGATTCTAATTTAAACTTTGAGAGATAAAATAGTTTACGCAATAATCTCAGTTGTTAATTAAGACAAGAAGTTTATAAACTGCATTTCATTTTATCCAATTTATAAATGTAGAACACTGAACGAGTAATCCTTAAACGAGTAATATAACTATATCGATTAAGATGTGCTAACTACTACTTGTCGGTGGCGAATATAGAAGAACTGCCGGTGGTGAATATCTGAGAATTTGAGAGGAGAGTAAATATTATCTATATTAAAAGAAAATTATTGTACTGTTGTAAATGAGTATATATACAGAATTCGAATTATATAGAATTTAAGTTGTAATCAGTGAATTATAACCTTCAAAATGTAATAAATTGAAAATGTAATGACCTACTTGTTGACAGAAGGAAGGAAAAAAAACTTTTAAGAATTTTAATAATACTTTTGTGACCTTTGATGTAGTTTTTTATCCATTTTGCCTAACAACACGATTTCAAATTGCAATCGTGTTGTTATAATTATTATTTTTTCAAAGTATACAATTCAATATAAATACAATTGTAACTGCCTTAAAAATATTTTAAAATGAGCTCTTTTTCTCTTTATATACATATATATATATATATATATATATATATATATATATATATATATATATATATATATATATATATGGTTTTTAAATTTGTTAATATTTTTATAATAACACAGAAGCTCTTATGTAAATAACGCTTTAAAATAAAAATAGCATTTAAAAAAATGCATTTTTTTAGGTCCTTTTCTATGTGTTGAAAATGGTTCAGTATATTCTTGTAGCATAATTATAAACCTGAGATGAATAGTTGGTGTACATAGGATTAGTAAGTCTATTATAATGAAGTTAGTATTTCTGTATACAATTATTGGCTTTTTTATAATTTATATATATATATATATATATATATATATATATATATATATACAAGGTAAAACCAATAACAATTATTTTCAACGAAGTATTTTCGCCAATTCTACTTCCGACCATGAGACAGTGTAAAGTCGTGTTTTGTTATTGTTTTTTGTAGTGCGAATTCTGAAGTTATTTTTTTAACTGTAATACAATTTTATTGCTATACAACTTAAATAACGGATTTTGTATTTTCCGAACAGCACATACACTATTGTGTGCTGTTTTATTGCTGTTCAGGATTTAACTTAACGGAAACAACAAAAAAATGTGATACTTATGGGGATGTGCTGAAGGTTAATGAGTATCAACGTTGCTTTAGAAAATGTACCGTGGGTGATTTTGATAATTATCGAAGTGGACGAATGGATAACAGGACATCAATTAGTGGAACCCGACACAAAATTAAGCATATGGGAATTACCATAGACATAGGTCCTTGTAGTCCATTGTACAGAGACAGCTATATGAAATTGGTAAGGTTAATAACAAGGAATATGGGTTCCATGCTAATTACCGAATGTAAATAACGACCAGCGACGAACAGTTTGCGTATCATTGCCGATAAGATTACTTAATGATTCTTTTTTGACCAGAAATGTCAGTAAAAATGAAAAATGAGTCCTTCAATCGACCGTTAAATGCTCTAAACAGTGGCTTTCTGCGAAGAAAAGGCTGAAACCAACTATCGACCGTGGCAATGGCAATATTGCACGAATTAGACTTCGAATTGATTCCTCAACCATCCTATTCTCTGGACTTGGCCCAGTGCGACTTCTTCCTCTTTCCAAACTTGAAAATTTGGCTCAGTGGGAAGAAATTCTCGTCGAATGAGGATATCATCATCGCTATTAATGCATATTTTGCATAATCACTGGACCAAGTGTATAACCCCTCAATGGAGACCATGTTGAGAAAGAAAATAGATTTTTCCAAAAGAAAAAACGGCGTTTAACTTGCTTTTTACCGTACTAATAAAACGATCCTTGTGTGTGTATGTGTGTGTGTGTGTATATATATATATATATATATATATATATATATATATATATATATATATATATAATTTTCATCAAAAAACACTATATAAAAAACCAAATTATTGAAATCATTTAAATACCTGTTTAATATTACTCTTTTGTCTGTATTTTTGTACTTTATTGACGAACCTAATATATACGGTACGAAATTAATAAAGCTTCAAGTAAAAAACGGTACGAATTCATGATTTTTTTAATTTCAAATTGTTCAAAATTAAATAATTATAATTTGAAGATATTGTATATAGAAATGTAGATTTTAATAATAATAAAAAAAAGATAGATAGAATATATGCATTTCAAACCGTTCAATATAAGAATCTCCTTAATGAAAAAAGTATTTCCCTGACACTGCTTCTACAAATTCTATTATAAAAATCGATTAATAAATAACCGGCTGGAAATACTGTCGCCGGACATATACTTGTACGACAAAGTGAATTTTGCAATAACGCTTAAAAAAAATATTCGGTTTTCGCAACAAATGTGATCTGAAAAGGTTCGCTACTCGTGAATGAAAACGAAATAGGGATAACGAAAAAATATATACTGAAATGAATAATATCAACGTTAACGTACGTACTTTTCACGGTCTAATGCATACGAAAAGGCTCCGGAAAATATTTTTTTCCACGAAACACATATGTACTGAACAATTTATGCTGTTCATATTTAGTTCCATACTTGATATTAATATACATGTATGTCGTACGTTGTACGATTGGAATAATGTCCAATTATTTTCAACATTCTCTCTAAGGATATTTTCATTATACAGAAACGCGTCGAAAACATGTTCGATGAATAATGAGAGAAATTTGTTTAAAAAAAAACAGTACACAGTGGTTGTCGTTTTTGACGTCACATATTTCTTTATCAACAATGACTTTTGTAAACCTGAGAATTGAGCTTTGTGCGATGATCGATTAATACAGAATATTTTAAATATTTTATACTCATTTATTCATTATGTATATATATTTTGTATTTAAGTATTAATGTTTTGATTTGTTTTTACTCTTTAAAATTTGAAAATTGTCAAAATAGAGTTCACTACGTGTTCGAGGTACTGATTTCCGTAATAACAAAAACATTTACTTTTTAACCCTTATCGCTCCAACTATTCAGCGTGACTATCGACCTGCAACTCCAACTTATTCTCGGCATATTCTTGCATGCGAGTTTTGAGTGTTAAGAGTCTTTAAATGCTACTGTTGAATACTGATGATTATATTGATTCGTTTACTTATCTATTAAAAACCACATTATTAACAGGGAAATTTCAGTTTTCAAAATTAATTTATTCATAGGTATGAAAACACCCTGCCTTTATTTTAAAGGGTCAAACCCATGATTTATTCTATTGTAAATTAATGGCTTGAATTGTATTTATTTATATTAATATGACAAAGAAAATTAAACTGTATATTACCTGGAATACTTCCCGAAATCATATATAAACCGGCCACGCTATGCAATACACAAATCATGAAGTCACTAAGTCAGAAGTCAGTATCCAAATCACGCATTAGTTTTAACTTATAACCCTTGTATTCACTGTCAAATGAACGTAAATCACACAAAAAAAAATATTTTCATTATTTTAAAAATGAGTTGAGTTCTCGTTCTTTAGTGCCACATTAAGTCGGTAGTGTTACTTTCACACACATCTGTTACAATGACATGTAAATAATTGTATTCAAGTCATTTAAAACAATCTTTATTTATTTCAGAAGTAATATAATTTTGATTTGTAGTATTTATATATTTAAATAATTAGAAAAATCGAGAAAATCACATCGTTCCACAATTGTCTATTGAATTTCCGAAAGTTTCACTGTCAGTGATTTTGGCACTGTGACAGAAAAGCTAGACTACAAAAAACTGTGCGTCAGATGGGTATCAAAAATATTAACCGATGGACACAAACAGAAACGTATGATTCAGTTAACCAATTTTTGCAACGTCAAGAAAATGAAAGAGACGACTTCTCTAAAGTGGTCTCCTTTTAAAACCATTCTAAATAAATAGCTCGCATTCCAACGCTTTGAAAATGACAAAGACCTGAAGACAGCTATTACTAATTGGTTCAAGCCAGGCGGTGGATTTTTTCGATATGGGAATAAGGAAGCTAATGGCACGATATCAAAAATGCGTGAAATCCAATGGTGACTGCGTGGAAAAATAATGTATGCATGTAAATATTTTTTGCCTGTAATGAATCTTTTTACCATTAATGGCTTTTTTTCTATTTACTAAACGGACCTTATATTAAAAACGCGCTTAATATAATATTTTTAATAACTATTAATATATAAAATAGAAAATTGCTTCTTTTACATATTTTACAAGCGATTATACATAGATTTTTTAAAATATAATTTTATTTTAGTGTAACAATTATTATAATAACCGCTTATAAATTAATATGACATTAACAAGAAATATTCAAGGTCAAAACAACGCATGAATTATATTGGACCAAAAATTCATTCTATGGTATAATAAATTCATACTGTTATAAATATAGTATGTTGATGTCATTCGGGTTCCATTTTCGATATAAAAACAAAGACATTAATTCTGAAAGCAATCAATATAAACTCGTAACTTGAATATGGCGAACAGTGGTATATGCTAATGACAGATTCAATTAACATGAACAAGATTTTACTATGAACTGTCGAAACTATAGTTGATACTTTACTAATTGTGCTTTTAGGAGACGAACATCGTTTGCCTGATGCTTGTATTCCCACATTATTATTTAATGTGTTTTCATAAAATATATGTGCAGGTTACCCCGTTCTTCCTGAGATACTGCAGAAGATTATTGCTTTGACACAGTTTACTTAGTATTGACATGTATTTAAGGCTTTTATTACTTTGTCACCTCACTGACATAAACTATTGATAAAAGCAGAAAAGTGACTGCTGCAAACACTCAGTATAACTCGAAAGTGGTTAATAATATTTGTAACGTTTGTTTATATTGTAAAATTGTTAATTTACTAGAAAAGGCATTTTTAATGATATAAATAATGAATATAACATTAAAAATTTAAATAGGTAACAAATGTTTGCTAATTTTTTCACATGTAAATCCTTCTTGTAAATCCTCATACATTCACAAATAATTTTTTTTTCATGTAAATCCTCTCACGAATTGCAAATATTGACAAAAATGTTCAATAAACCATTACTGATCATTTTCGATTGTTTCTAATACGCATTTCGATGACACTTTTTGTAGTTTGTGGCACGAAAAAGAATTTATTTGTGAATGTGAATTTAGCCAGTGTTAGGTCTGTATTGTGGCAAAATATTCAATGTTAATACTCTAAATTTTAATATTTTATTAAGAGAAAATCTTACACGATTGAAAAATGCACACCGTTTTATCTAATTAGCGTCTAAAATGTTGCTATATAAAATTTGTAAATATATTCATGACGCATTTAACTTGTTGATTCTTAATAATTTTCAGAAATTTATTATTCAAAACAAGAATTAACAAGACGGTTGAATGACAATACTATACAACACGAAGGAGATTTACAATTAAACACAGTAAACTAAATACCTGTAACTGTGTTTTGATATATGTGATTTTATTTTTATATGACAAACTATAATTCTCGACAACAAATCAGTTAAAAGATCATAATTTAAAACTGTACTAGATAGATAATCAGAACGTATTCTTTATGTAAGGTGGGTGTATTTAGTAAGTGCTGATTTATACCAGTCAAGTATTTAAGAAATCTGTAATATTTTACTGCTTACTAAACATTACAGAGAACATGACATCTATTTTAGATTGTTTTTTAAAAATAAATAAATACAACAACTAAAACAATGCACTGCCAAGAAATTTACTTCCATTAATAAAGTGAACATTTATTAATAAATATTACAAGAAAAATGTACTTCGTTTTAAAAATCTGAAAACAATAAGAAGTTGATGAATATAGACGATTCTTTTTTATTTTCAGCTATATAGAGATTTCGAAATTATTCTTTGTCTCGTTTACCAGAAATTATGATTTGACTTTTTGGTATTTTTACACGTGCTTTATGAACAAACATGACACTGTCGAACAGTGAAAAAAATATTAAATTAACTACCAGTTATTTCAAATTCCTTGAGTGTACTAGTTTATGACAAGAGGAAAATTAATGTAAAATTTCGTTAATATTCCATTTACTGTTGTAAAGATATAAATTATAATTCTTTGATTTGTTTTCGAGTTTTTGAGTTGCTAGGTTGTAAAAATAAAAAAAACTATACCGACCTCTATAAGGCTAATAATTAATTATTTTTCACTTACATTATTTCTTTGTATAATCTTCTGTTTATTTTTTTATTATAATATGTAAAGCTGTTAATTTATGAACAATGATTTAATAATGTTCTAATATTATCAAGTTAAACTTACAAAATATACTGAAAATCGCAGTTATTAAAACTAGATATTTATTTTCATAAATATAACATATATTTATGTTTTTTATTCATATTCAAATATTTTGTTAAGATGAAACCAGGACATTTAATAACTGAATCTACATTAATGTAATAATATTAATAAATCCAATTGAAATTATCAACAGAAAAGAAAAAAAAAAGAATTTTAATTTCATGTCTAACGCACCAGCTATCATATATGTAATTTATAAACTTTTTACTATTTAGCATATAGTCATAAATTTCAAATTTTGAATATTTTTGTCTTATATTCTACCTTTAAAATTTTATTAGTAAAAAAAAACATGTTTATGTAAGACACAATGTGGTAAAAGTAGGTTTATATCAGTTAATAATTTTAAAAAATCTATATAATTATATCAATGTTTTATTCAAATTAAAGAGAAAATAGTATGGTTTCAGTAGTATTCATTTTTATATTAAAGATACTTGTGGAAAAAAAAAGATTTTTTTTAAACCACTGGACAAAAAATAACATATGTGCATACAATACACATATGATATCAGCACAATACCAATAATATTTACATAGCTAAAAACAATGTATAAATATCAACTTGAGTCACTATAAAGAATGTTTAAAAACACTAATAAAACAAAAAGCACGATTTTTTTATTGCCGTACAAATGATTACAACGATTTAACACGGATTTTGTTTCAAACTGTATATAAAGAAAAAAAATAATGGTCTACAAACAAAAAAACGACACGGATATTTGTACAGATTTTCATCTACAACACTAGTTGTTTTGTATTCTAACATTTTGTTCGGCTAAATAAATATTACGTGCATGTCAGTGTTTTGTACGAAAAAAAAATGTTAATATATAATAAATTTCCGAACGGAACAGTTGGTTAAAAGCATTTTACGAGCATTTTTTTAAATGGCAAAACTTGTCGCTTGTGAGATTGTCACGGCCTTGGAACACATTCTATAAATATCGTTAGTTTCAACTGTATTTATTTATATTGTTTTCTGTTATCAAGACATATTTCATTATAAATTATAGGTGTTATTGTTAATATATTAATTCATTTAATTCGGGTTATTAAATTTTCACTTCAACTGAAAATAACATTTTAAAAAATAGTCTTTTAACGATCGTCGCTACCGTTAAGTGTGCGAATAGAAATAAAAACAAAATCAATGTCGTGTAAAATACAAACATAGAAATACTTCGGCTTACCTTTGGGTGTTCGCGAACAGGAACTAAAACTTTTACTGACACCTTGATTGGTTTTTCTCTGTAAATGTCCACATATTTGAAATCACGGGCTGGTGCCTTGCCGATGGCTTGTACTTTAGCAACCTCTGTAACAAAGAAAAAAAATAAATAACTGTATTTTATAATTTAATTATTTTTTTCAAGTTCATTTGGTCTATATTTGACTCCCTATGAATTTTTGTGGCCAAATTTTTAAGATATTATTTGAGGTATTTTTGTCATACTCGATCTTTGGATTCATCTGAATTTCTGTTCACAATTACTAGTTTCAGCACGTGTACCACCTACCTACAGACCTTATATACTCTTGAAGAGATGGAGAATTTAAATCTACTTGAAACTAACAGTGAAGAACAAATTCAGCTGATTAAAAAAGACCAAGACCCTTAGAACAACGCATAAACGGAATCACATGTGTAAAGGCACACAATTGTAATTTTTTATTGCGATTATTTTCCAATATATTAGTTTTCTGTCAAATTTAATTTATAATTCAACTGAATCCGCTCTGTTTAGTACAAATTTGAATATTAGCACGTTCTCTGATCTGAGATTACATATAAAACCATTGAGTTGTCGAATTTAACGCCATGATTTCACTTTTTGAACATTGTTTTTTGTTAATAAACTAATCTGTTTTGAAATCAAAACACTTAGATTTTGCATAAAAGTTTGGGCAATAAAAGCAATGTGTACAAGCACATGCGGATACCGATTAATTTAAAATCCAGTTTCACTATTAATTAAGTATTGAGATGAATTGAAAATATTAAATTCCAATATACTATGTGTCTCAAAATATATATGAATTATAAAACTAATTATCAAGATATTGTACTCTTAAACATACTTTTGACTATTTCAATGCATATTATATCAATGTTATCATAATTGTATAATAATTGCTACATAATGTTATAATAATTGTATAAAACATTAAAGTTTTTTTCTTACAATAAAAGCAGATTATTGATAAAAAAATATTCTGATTTTTTTTAGTTTATTTATGAACGAAGTTTAAACCGCAGTGATACTTATATCAATACTTCTTTATACATTTAAGCGGTAATAAATAATATTAATCGAATAAAAAAAATTCGATAAATATATGTCGGTGTGAAAAAAGGAACTTTTTCTTTTACTAGAGACATCGGATAACTTCAATCAAGTGTATATAATCCAAATTAGTAACAATATAGTTCGCTTTGAGAACATATTACAAAACGTGGCCGTACACAGTACACACATTTTGTATTAAACGTGTCTAGTCTTTGTGGTCTGCATCTACTACAAAACCGATTAGCCGACTGATCTTTCATAAGTGCTCATTCAACTTATGTACAGATGAAAATCTGAATTTAATTTCCCACAATATACTGTTTCATATTGCGTATATATATATATATATATATATATATATATATATATATATATATATATATATATAACATTCATACATATGTGATTATATGCAATTATTATTCTGTGTTTGTTGATATTCTATGAAAATAATGGTATTAATTAATTTCAATAATAATTGGATATATATATATAAATATATATATATATATATATATATATATATATATATATATATATATATATATATATATATAGCATATCCATAAAAACATAAATACAAACATAAATGTTGTATATTAACCCATGAACAATAAACATTGTAAAAAAAAATTGGGAAATAAATGACATGTTCTTCATCCTTTTAGATCAGCTAAGTGTCCGTTTTTTATAACTAATTTCGATATGAGTCAGGATGGCATTCGTACTGAAATTTTGCAGAAACTAGTAATGGAGAACAAGCACCATTTTGCTGATCGAAAAGGACGAAGAGCACCAAGATAACGTACCAACGAGATCACGCGGGTAAAAAAAAAATATAAATTACAATCTAAATGAATAACATTTTTAAAATTAATTTATATTTTTCAGGTGCAATGCTTTTTTAATACCATATTATTACATTTAAAGAAAATATTTTTTCCGAATCTGTATTTTTTTCCTGAATTTGGTGTCTTCAGCAAGAAACTGAACTGGGACAGATATGAGAAATGTGATTTAATTATGTGTTGAAATAAATCCATGCCACAGAACCAATTTATCCAAAGCAGGCGAATTATTATTATAAAATTTACATATTGAAATTACAGATTCTCTTGGAAGATAATACTATTTGAAGTTGCTTATGACAATAATCGCTTTTTAAAGTAAGATTAATATAATTTAATAAATTAATAATAAGTTAAAGTTAATTATTGTTGGATATATTTCTTTAAAAAAAAAATGTCAAAGGTTTGAAACTTGTGAACATACTTATTAATAACCCCCTGAAAAAACACTTAATTCTACACAACTCAATTTTTTATTTGCTTCGTTGTTACACAAGTACGCATATATATATATATATATATATATATATATATATATATATATATATATATATATATATATATGGCGAAAGAGAGAGAGAGATAATTGCCTTCGATTATAAGCACAGCGGGATCGGCTATATATCCGTGCGAGAAAACTCCACCTAGGTTTTTTTCCTATATAAATGCCAATAATATGATCGTAAATTATATACGAATGTTATATATATATATATATATATATATATATATATATATATATATATATATATATATATATATATATATATATATATACAATAAAGCAGAACAATATAATTTATGAAATAAACATAATTTTAGAACTTAATTAAAACAATAATATAGACACATACAATACGAATGTATTTTGCATACACATAACATATTGAACATGTTTTAAAAATGCATTTTTAAAAGTCTGCATAATTTTTCTTTGAGAAACACTGGCTTATACGTTTATTAATAATGTTTCATATATTCTAAGGATTAAGTATATTAATAATTATACAAGTATATTAATGTTTCAAGTATCCCTTTTAAAAATGAAATTACTACCTTGATTTATTTTCCAGTTGCAGAGATGAAAGTTGGAATAAATACAAACAAAGAATGTACATAGAATTAAATAATTTGTACAAAAAACGAAAAAAAAAATAATTTTGTAAATATGTATGAGGTTTATGGAAATAAATATATGAAAAAGACGAGGTTTCTTTTGAACAGGTTTCGAAACAAGTATAAAAAACACAACAAGGAAGTGTGCCGTTTCAAACCGGTAAATCGTTTCAAATGGCTAACCGTACAATAAACAACGTGCCACCCTCGTGTTAAATAGGCCAGTTAAAATACAATAATAATGTCAACATAAACAAACTGTTCTTTAACCGCCCACCGTATTTATAAACACAGCCACTTAGAACAATCTTTAAATAGAGCACGTGCGTGTGTCTTTTTCCGAAAACACTGGTCTGCAATTCGTGGAAAAAATATGAATCGATGCAAAGCTCGTCTATGCTTTTAGTCATGCGAACAATTCTTGAAATTTGTTGTCCCACATCGTATCGCAAGCACACATAGAACATCTGGTTCATGTTGGGTGGATGCATCATAAAACTATTTTAATCTTGGACGTGAAGGAATTATAACAAGTATTTGACGCTATGCATGCACGCGGTCGGAATTGAATATAAAGAAATGTATGAATGTAATGAATGGTGTCGGCAAGCGATACGACAGTCAGTTATGTGAATAGAATTTATGAAAAAAAGGTATTAAATTCATACAACGGGAAATAAATACGTGAAATAAAACAAATTAAACGAAGACACTTTTTGAACAAAAACTAGAATTTACTTAATTATTCTTAAATAATGAAAATTACTACAAAAGCCAACTTCTCCGTTTTGTGTAACTGTAAAATTTCTATTTTGAAATATATTTTGTCTACTAAATATATCTGGCATATTTTTAACAATTTCTATTACTACAAATAACATAAATCCACAATCTTTTTTGTTAGATACATAAATAACTTTTTTATGGATGTTCGGAAATAACAAATTTTTGGCTCGTCGTCTTCCAATCTATTGTTATAACTTGAGACTTTTTCGAAAAATGTTATTACAAAATGATTTTTGAAAAAAGTATTATACGAATTGTCTTTTAATCACAATTGCAGATTTTAAAAATATAGATACTCATTTTCAATTCATAGCACATAATAGATACTGATAAAAAATCGAGACAAATAAACGTGTAAAGAGAGTATTTAAACAAAATAGCAGTACTAAATAATTGCTATAAAGTGTGATTTTTATTAAAAAAATATATAACAAAGATGAATACAGATAGTCAAGAAAAAGTAATAAATATTTGCTAGAATATAACAATTTTTCATAGATACTAACAAGCACCATTATTTAACTGCATTCAAATGTTGTATCAGTGATTTTCAACCCTATCAAAGGAAAATTCCCTTTTTTTATAAATGCCTTAAAACTTCTCCTTCTTGGTTCAAGTTAATTTCATGTAATATTTAGTGTTGTTTTAATCAATGTCAAATTTTGAAATAAAATCAAGATTTCTTGTCATATCAGTTAAAATAAACCAATATTTATTTCTGTAGTATGAACAATGTAAATATGAACAATAAAAATTATCAGAAGATGCCTACAATTATTCACTCAACATTGAAAATAAGTCTCACTGATTATAAAATTATTCATTATACATTTAGTAAGCATAGCTAGAGAAATGGTTTCAGTAGACATTACCGACTAGTGAGAAGTGGTTTTTGTTTCCTTGAAATTATTTTTTCTAGATTTATTCCGTTCCTGTATACCTGAAATTTTAAGTTATTTTCTTTCCTTAAGGTCAGTATTCTTTCTTTTTGTTTCTCTACCGCCAGTTTCGTCTTTCGACATCGTCATATGTGGACTATACATCAATATCCATCTGACGATGTGGAGACACGGGTGGAGAAAAAAAAAGAATAGTAACCTCATGGAAAAGACGATAACTTCAAATTGCAGGTACACTGGAATGGAACAAACTACAAATAGTGAGACTTAGTTGCAGTAATTATTAAAATATTATAAGCAAGGTCCTTTTTTAATATACATATTTAAACCAATAAAGTATATAATTATAAATACGACATTTAAGATTCATACAACTCAAATTACTCTATATTTGGATGTAAACTGGCAGGTAATTAAAAGTATTACCAAGAGATTAATCAGTGTGTCTAATATGATATACCAAAAGATTTTTAAATTGTCTATCCTGAAAGAGGGAACGACACCAATTAAAAATCACTATGCTATGCAAATATATTTTATAGTGCTCAACAAATAGTTTCCATCCAAAACTTTGTTATACATCATAATTAATATAATCAAGAAAGTATATACTTTTTTGATACATAGTTCATACCTTCAACATTTCATATATACAAATAATTTAGAACTCCTTAATCTATGCTAAAAACAACTGATGGAGACAGAAATGTTACAACGATGTGTAAATATTATTTTTTTTTTAAAGAAAAAACAAGTCAGATAAACGATAGCCAGGCATAAGAAGACCACAAAATACCGACAGACATAACAAGAACAAATTTTATTGCTCTCATTTTAATTAGATAATTAATATATCTGCCTGGTAAAAAAAAATTATAAATGTGTTTTACTGTGTACTGAAGTGACTCTTACTTCCCTTTCGTAGTAGAGTATCGAGAACAGAAACTTATGACTCAAAAATATTCTCAGGTTCGATAGATGTAGATGTGAAGATTTATCACGGGTCTCCGATAGAGCTGCTATTTTCATATTGAAAAAAACCATGATATCTGATATGCTGAACGTATCACACAGGACCCATTAGTGGCCTACTTTTTCATTGTATTAGACTGATAGGAAAATAATTTCGGTTTTTGTTTTTTAAATTCTAACCTTAATTTTTCCAATGAAAGTGTCATTTCATCGTGTTCATGTTAATATCATTTTAAAGTGTGTTTTCAGTCAGTATTTGGTAACATCGATTTTGGTTTTATTATTAATTTTGCTTTAAATTGGGTTATTGAATTAAAGATTAAAAAGAAGTAAATAACAGCAACTTTATGTATGAGTTCAAAACGATTGACACAGCAGTAGAAACTGGTCGTAAACTAAACGATGCTTTTGGTGTGGGATTGTTAATGAACGTACGGTGCAATGATGGTTTCAGAAACTTCGTGTTGAGGACAAGAGCCTTGAAGACGAGGGTCACGAGCGTCCTTCTTCAGTTCATAACAACCAACTGAAAGCGTTAGTTGAATCAGAACTACGCACAATTTGAGAGCTTGCACAAAAGTTAGGCGTTAGTTCTTAACAATTCTGAACCACTTGAATGAAAAAAAATGTATGTGAATTTGAAGGTCATAAATCACAATTCTTTTTCTACCAAGCTAATAGTATTAGATGCGTAATGCACCGGACCGATTAAGGAATAACAAAAATGCTTGTAAATGTTTAAAAATTGTGTTACAAATTTTGAAAATAAAAATTTATTCCTTATTTCTTTCATTAAATATTTTTTTATTTTAATAAATCGTTTTTTTTTTAAAAAAAAATGAAACAAACTGAAACCTTTCTCTGTAAAATTAAACTTTCTTAGATATTAATAAATCTTAACATGCAATTTGAAAATAAAAACCGACAGTTAAACATATATTAATTTTATAAAAAATGTGTTATTTTGCGAACATACTAAATACAAACTTTTTGCATATTTAAATTGAAAAAAGAATAATGATGTAAAGTTTAATTTTTATAAATATTTGTCTTTCCGATTTGTTTTCGTTCAGATTTAAACATACTACTTCATTACTTCAATACTTTTTTGAACTATTAATCTAATATTTGGATCATGTCTCGAATTTGGTTTTGAATTTTTGTTATAAAAAATTGATACTTCCATTAAATGACGTACAGCCTGTCAAAGATATCTTTCATAAAAACTGTTAAAAAATATAAAAAAGAATTTGGAGATGGATATACGCAATGTACAAATCAGGAAACATGGAATAATAGATAAATGTACATTTTCAAAAAACATAAAGTGTCAAATATATAATATATTATATATTTGATATCTATAAATTAAAATCCATACGATTGACAACAATAAAATTAGAATGAAATATTTAAAATAACTCACAATTTCATAAAATCGATAGCCACGCACGTACTAATACTATTTCAGCTAGCAGGCAACGTTACCGGTAATCATAAACATCATATAAAAACATCACAAAGAATGATACACTTTAATTAAATAACAGAGCATATTTGTTGAGATAATGAATAAAAGTTTGAACATTTACTTTGATGTCGATAACATGATTACAGCCGAAGGCGAAATAATTGGAAAACTGTTACAGTTCATATAAGGATAATTAATTAATTTGCTGCAGGGATGCTACCGTGTCCTAATTAGGACTTGAATAGTATTACCGTAAACGTGTTTGATCTGATTCACTATTACGTGGCGTTTTGTATAATACTGATAGAATGTATTGTGATGTTTATAAAAGTGAAATCACAATGGGATGAATGAATGATTCAAGCTTAGATTTCCTTTAAAGAAACACCAGCATGACAAAGATTGCCATTCATTTTCAGATTCTTTATCAGTGAGTCGAGCATATGTATTTTATTAATATACACGTGTATGTATATATATATATATATATATATTAGATTGGTGCAAACATAATTGCGGTTTCTATCATTTTAAGTTTGGCACAGATTTTTCTAGTCACCGTTATCTTTTGTTATAGTCATGTGATACACATCATTGTAAACAAGTAAATTAGCACTATCGATTTCAGCTTATGTTTATTGTGTTCATTCTTTAGTATTGTTGGATATAACCTCTTAAATTTGTCATGACAAAAAAGCAAATCAGTACGATTTTGTTGTATGAATATAAATTAGGATGTAAAGCATCAGAAATTGCCTGAAATATCAAATTTGTTTTTGGCGAAGAGTCAATTAGTGAACATAAAGCTCAACACTAGTTCCAAAAATTTTGTAATGGAAACAAAAGCCTTAATGATGAAGAGAATCGTGAACGTCCTTCAGCTATAGACAATAATTATTTAAGAACTATTATTGAAGCGAACCCACGTAAATAGGTGGCAGAAGAACTCAATGTTGATCATTCAACAGTTGTTCGACATTTGCGCGTAATTGGAAAAACAAAAAGCAGGATACATGGATGCAGTATGAAATAAACGAACATGAATCAATTCGGTGACACGAAGTCTGCTCTACACTTTTTTTAGTGATAAAAACGGCCTCTTTCTTGATCGCAATGTCACATGTGATAAAAAATGGATTCTCTACAAAAATCGGAAACGTTCATTACATGCTAGACCTAGGAGAACCACCAAAACAGTTTCTTAAGCCGAAGCTTTATGAAAAAAAGATAATGGTCGCCGTTTAGTGGTCGGCATGCGGCATTATTCACTACAACTTCTTAAATCCTGGTGAAACAATAACAGCAGAAAAATATTTTCAGGAAATTGAAAAAAAACATGGGAATTTCCATCGTTTACGGCCAGCAATGGTCAATCGATGAGAACTAATTCTTCTTCATAACAATGCTCGACCACACGTCTCACAAAGGACTTAAAAAAATGAACTGGGTTACGAAACTTTATCTCACCCACCTTATTCTCCGGACCTGTCTCCAACAGTGTTCATTTTTTTAAAAAAAATTGAGTAAAATCCTACGAGAGGTTTTCAAAAATCAAGATCAGCTTAAAGCGTTTCGATGAATTCGTTAATTTAATGACTCCAGAATTATACCTTGAGGGAATAAACAAACTTGTTTTTCGTTGAGAAATATATGCAGGTCAACAGTCTTTATGTTGATTAATAAATATAATTTTTAACTTATATGCGCCCTTATTCTTGATACGTAAAAACTGCAATTATTTTCGCACGAACCTAATTATATATATATATATATATATATATATATATATATATAATATTAAATTAAGAAAAGTTTCCTTTTACTTCAGCTAAAGTTTATTATATCCAGTTTATATGAGTAATAAAATAATATTCTTTCCCTTTTTCTCTCTCTGTTGCATAAATCTGTATACATGTATGTCGGAGAAGCCATTTCTAAGTATGCACATAAACGTAATATTCTACCAAATTCCAGCAAGACACATTTCTAGTTCTTAAAGTTCCAGCAGACACCAGTATGACAGAATACATGTGTTTTATGGATCGTAAACTGGTAAACTTTGTTGCACTATAAAACGGCATAAAAAGGTTAAAAACGAGAACAACATTCCTGACATACCGTCGAGAATTGATTTTATTTGTGAACACACGCCACGTTTGCCAGTTCGGGAATTTGGATACAGACGTGACAAAAAAAAAGTTCGTCGAAATATGAAGTGTTGACATTTTATATGTAGATTCTTTTTGATATATTATTCAAATATCGTTGAACGTAAGAAAATGTTATAGTTGTACGAATCTGACACGACTTGATTGATATTTACATGGATCTGGGCGAAATGAAAACGTGTACTCCGGAGACACCGAAATATAAACATACGGTAGATGAATGTTCGTGAATTGGGTAGGATATAAAATTTAGAGGTGTTTCTGTTCAGAAAATATTTTTTTTAGTCGGATTTAATTTATTCGTTACTAGAAAACTTACACCACTTAACCCTACTGCATGTCATCCATAAATCCAGAATTACAGGTTTTAGTTGTTTAGACGTCTCACTCTATTGTTCAGTTTTGAACCGAATTTGTGTTTAATTCATTGACAACATACTATATATATATATACACACATACAAACACACACACGCGTGTGTGTGTATTGTATGATCGACAACGTACCGAACCGATTTCATACGAAGCGTTTGTTGGTCAGCCCCAAAACCGGATTAAAACTAATGTACAATAAACACAGTAAAGGATTTAAAATCCCTACCGATTGCGGTGTATTTAGTATCGGTGTAGTTGAATCTCAAATCTCTGAGATTACATGCGAAAAGAAGATTTCATGTATTCTGGGAATATATGGTGAATTAGTGTCGATCTCAAATGTTGAAGTTCATTCGCTACTGATGTTTTATAATAATGTAATTAAAGTTTGAACATAACACAAAACGCACACAGAGCCAAATATATATATATATATATATATATATATATATATATATATATATATATATATATATATATATAATTAATACTTTAATTTAATTTAAATTAAATGATAGTGAATTGCGTAAAAAGTCAAATGAATTTGTTTTGTATCATTAAAACGTTACTTCAGTGAATGAATTCATAATAGTTTCCTGTTCTAACAAACTACATTTTGCCAGATGTATTCACCATATCTCTCTCTCTCTCTCTATATATATATACATATAACTATATATTTAATTAATTGACATTTAAGTGATTTTTAATAAACATGCTTACAAATATTTTATTTTATTAACGAGTTAAAATTAAATCAGACATCTAAAACGATTACAGTAAAACATGTCACTAATTTGTTAGGCTTTTGTTATTTTCCAGATGTTTTTAGAGATAAAGCACAGTAAATATAAAATACTTAGTTGTAGGAATGAACAACTGATTCACAATTGAATTTTTATTCATTCCAAAAACCACAAAAAAAAATGCTGGTCATAAAATATTCAATAAATCATAAATGATTGTTGCTAATGCGCTTTTTGCTAACAATGCTATCACTTTCAGAGCAGTACAGATTTTTCTACACCTTGAACCGAAAACAAAAAAACTGTGTTGGCTGAAAAAAGAACTGATCCGTGAAAGTTAAATTAGCCATAGGATCAGAACTGTATTGAAAACAACTGTTATATAAATGGACATCATAGGAATGAGAAACTACACATTTTTTTAAATAATTATACAATTCTATAAGATAAATCAATTTAAGTAGCACATTTTCCTTTTCGAGATGATCTATTAATTAGTTTCACCTTTTTAAATTCATTTTTTACTGGAGGTAAGTATAGAAAAAGAGAACAATTTTAAAATATACAATTTTAATGAAAATAGAAGCTATTTATTAATGTTATTTCTAGAACTCGAATTTATAATTTCATGGTTATAACGAGTTTACTTTTAATTGAAAAACATTCTTTTTTATTCGATCTATAAATTTGCAAATACATCATTTTTATTTATGAGAAATTGAATAGTATTAAAAATATATCATAAACGAGATAAAAAAATATTGATTAAAATATGCCCAGTTTTTCTGATTTTTAATTCTTATTGGATATTTTGTTTCTTTTATTTGTATTGCTTACTGTTTTTATGTATCCTTACTTTACAGTTATTTCTTAAAAAGACTTGAGGTTAGTATTGAGTTCTTGCTTTCAACAAGACATATTTTTTATACGGAAAAAATCCCAGAAACTTATGAGAGGTTTGAAAGTTAATAACGGGATAATTATTTGTTTGTATTTCCATTATTCCTTAAATAAATTATTTAGATTATTAGGTTTAAAGATGCTTACTATTAACGAAAATAGTCAATAAATAATTTAATAAATTATTAATTAAATAAAAAATGTAAATATTGTTCAGTTTAGTCACAAACATTTATAATAACTCTATTTCTAACTTCTGAAAATATTAATTAACATACATGTACAAAAAATAGCATGAACTATTTTCGCTGTTATTTATATAAAATACATCAGTATACTGTAATTATCTTTTAAAAATCATCTAAGAAAAATAAATATAAATTATTACGTTTTTAATAAAAAAATATCTCGAAGACATCCGAAATAAAAATATTTTTGATTAAGATGTAAAGTTATTTAAAATAACGTTATTTACATACTCGTCAAATCAGATAAATAAAAAAGATAAATCGATTTTCATGTAATTACTTTTATAAAAATAAATATTTATCGTGATTTTTTTTCAAAAATAGTCTAACTATCTCTATGTCAAATTTGTAACTGTCATTGAAATTATTTTGATTTGAAAATAAGTATTTATTTTGAGAATTTGTAAGTCGTTACAGACACGTAAATGGATGGATATATATATATATATATATATATATATATATATATATACATATATAATGTACATGTTTACATTCTATTTAAAAAAGATTTAATCATTACTATTACGAATTTTTAAATAAATTGAACGTAATTTGCAGTGGCTGATTACATTTTTTCTTATAAGTAACTAACTAAACTGAAAAAAATCTGTTCATATACATTTAAGTATTGATCATTATTTAATATTAGTTTGGTAAAAAAATAATTGCCGTTTATGCCTTTCAAATTTATATACATTTTTTTCAGATAATTATTAACTTTATGAATCAGAATAAGCACCATTAGAATCAACACATTTTTGCTAATTAATTATAAATTTATTTATTCCGGTGATGTAAAATTCTAGAGTTAAAAATCTCGAAATGCACTTTCGACAGCAGCATGGTTGTTGAAGATCTTACCCTATAAGAAGTTGTCGAAATGCTTGAACAAGTGATAATCTGCTTGCAGAATGTCTGATGAGTATGGTGGATGAGGAAATTTTTCGTAGTCCAATTCATTCAACTTTTGAAGGGTCAATCGTGCGACGTGTGATCAGAAGGATTGAACCTTTTCAACTGACCAGTGCGAAGACCAGACGTCTGGTGTATTTTGCCATAAAAGTATGATATGCACGTTGAAACCTGATTATTTTCTTATCATATTAGAGAAGTAGATCACAATTTAGGTACGTTTTATGATCAATTTTGTATCTGTTTAAATTATTTTGTAATTTTTTTTAAGAGAAACTAAACAAAAAAATTAAAAAAAAAACAAAAAAATCAAAACGATTTTTTATAAACGCCGCATAAATATTTCTTTCTATTGATTGTTTGTCACGATTTTTACAAACATACACAAATGTAAACATGTAAATATATATTCAAATTCATGTGCCATATATGTGCGAATACGTATGTGTTTACGTTAGGCCGGTGCTCGATAAACAGTTTCGCAAGGTACGTTATTTCTGGTAGATTTTTAATAAAACTGTAATCTTTTTGAATGGTCACGATAATGGATTACTCTTTGCTACTGGCGTAACGTTACGTGGTGAATGGACGATGCGTCCAAGTTAAAATTTAATTATCAACTTGACCATGTGTGCGAATTCTCATCTGGCTTCAATTTACGTCTGGCAAATATCCAAATACGTCACTTCGCATTTGCAGTATTTAAATGTTGAATAGATACATCATTGTACGTGACAAATGCTCCGCTAATCAAATGATGCACTACTATATATTTTATCGGACTAAACCAACGAAGTTATACATAGACGTTGATACATCATTATTTACATGTAGATTTTATAAATATTCATCATTGTGTTTCCGCGTTAATGAAAACTAATTATTAAAATGAAATGCGGTTGTTGGATTGATCTAATACAATTTATATTACACTGAATGAATGTTGCAGACATTGTCTATATGGAGTGGCAGTAATCATGGTTACATAAACTCTGCATGACGGCATTAAAATGCATAAATGTTTTTGTTCTGAAAAGTTGTATCGTTATATAATAACATATATTAATCACAAACGTTATTTGTAGTGGCAGAAGTTAAATCAATGGATTTTTTTAGACAAACTGACAACACATAGAATGCTTTTTACCGGAAAACGTTTTATAAACTTCTAGAGAATTATCTACGTTAACATTTTGCATTTATTACAGCTTTTTAAGCCATATTAATATTTGTATACTTAATCAAAATCACAATATGCTATAGTGTTTCAGGTGGATGGATTAATTTGATTAAAATGAACTGTTCAGTTCTCAATTAGGATATTTATATATTAGGAGTAAAAAATAATCATGCGCTTTTGAAATGAATCAAATATAACTCTGTTTAAGAATTAAAATATTTTGAAGTGCCAATCTCAATATTTAAAATGCTACATATCTTGGACAAGCACTTGGCATATGTTCACAAAACAGTAGCGAACACTATGGCGTCCGAAAAGCAGCACATTAGGTATTGCACACTTTATGCATGTAAATTGAAAAAAAAAAACGCTTCCGAAATCGTGGAAATGATTTGTTCAGTTTTTGGAGAAGGAATTGTGACGCATAAAACATGCAAAAAAACGCATATCGATTCAATCATCTGAATTGTCAGTTACCCAACCGATGGACCAAAGTTATACAAAATAATGAGGAATGTTTTAAGGATTGAAATGTATTCCAATTTTATGTGAACATTCATTTTCTATAAAAAAAGGCACTGAATTAATTTATACATCTAATATAATTGTATATTTTTATACTTGTTATCTTCTCGATCTTTGTCATGATGGTTTAAATCCTTTTGGATATGTAAACGTCTGTCTACTAGTTTCGAAACGTGTACCGTCTGCAAGTAGTTATTAGACAGTCTATAATATTCAAGTGCACAGACAATCAAACAATCTGAAAAGACAGACTCCAGTCAGGATATCTTTTTAAACAAATATTTATTGCTTTACTTAGAAATAATACTTATACGATATAAAAAAAACAGTGAATTAATTTGTACACGTAATATTTTAGGTACTATCAAGACTTTCATATCCTACAAATAAAAACTAATATTAAATTATCAAAAATTCATCATTCACCATACGAGATTTTTATATCAGAAATAAAAACAAAACTGTTTTAAATTGACATTGCTAACAATTTCCTATTTTATTTTTTCGTGTTTTTAATGTCAAACTTCACTTTTTCAAAGTGCAATGTTTATAATTTAAAAATTAGATTAATCATCGATACCTTAAATATTGTTTCCAAATGAAACACGAACATGGAATCAGGTAACAATATATATTTTTTATAATAAATAACATTTTTGTCCTTCAACACTAAAAAAAATAATATGTAACCTGTATAACCGCAATAAATTATTTATCATTTGTGAATCGTATAGAATGTAATATTAATCATATAAGTGCCGAAGAGCACCATCGCGCTCCTCCATGTATATGCTAGAAGTGCTAGAAGCACTATCGCGTTCGTATTAAATTCGTTACAATGAAATGAAAAAATAATTTCCTTTGCGACAATGAAATAATTTCATGCACTGGTACAGTTATATCGTCTTATATGTCAAAGTGTACCGAAAACAACGGTGCATTGCAAGATGTAGTAGAAGTGCATCGTAACATATAAATCTGTGACGATTGTTTGGCTGATGTATTATTTGCGTTAGTCGTTGAGCTTGTGCTGCAACAATAAGGACCTATTTTCTGTTTGTTTTTATCAAATCAATATCATATTATATTAAATCAATATCATATTACAAATCAATATCGTATTCTTTATTTTTCTATATATTATAAAAAAATAAATTAAATATGAATATAAACATAGTAATTACTTCGTAAAGTCTGTTTTCATTTTATTTACAATTTTTTTCTTTAGAATTATATATCCTTTCTGCAGGGTTTGAAACATTATCTCTCATTTCATGACCAAAAATACAATCTAATATGTTAGAAATAATATGCAAAAATTTCTGAAAGAATATTTTCAACATTGACTTTGAAAGAAAGTATTCCCCGCATCACTGCAAAAACACATAAAAATCGCAGGCATTTTCCGCATATATATGGAAAAAATTTCTGGCATTTAAACTGTTCATGTAAATTAGTTTGAAGTTTGGTTTAACTTATTTGGGGTATAATATCCCAGCGACTTTCAATAATTTTACCATCTCCCAGAAAATCACACATGTATATATATATATATATATATATATATATATATATATATATATGCGTATATTTTAGTATTTGAAAAGTAAAATAAAATTTGAGGCATTTAAATCAATCTGATCAAACCTGATAAACCTTGAAAAAGGATTTTCATCTTTTCTATTTATCCATTTTGTACAAAACCACGTACAACGAAAACATGGAAAAACGTTCGTGTACGAAATGCATTCGTGTGTATGTGTTTGCCAATATCATGGTACATTCGAATAGAGTTGTTGGATTTTTCACTGTCACCGATGAATAGATAGAATCGAACAAAGTGATGGAGAGGCCCACCTACGGCGATAATTTTCACCAGTGCCTCTCGATGTCGTGATTTATTTTGTATGGCGTTGGATCACACTCAGAGCCAGATCCGCGACTCGTCCCATACCACAAGTAGGATGTTACCGAAACCCATACTCCAATGTAACACACTCGCCCCTCATACTTTTGTAATCTCTTAGTTCGGCAACCGTATTCGTACTCCATTTGTCACAAAATTTCAATCAGACCGAATGTGTGATCGTCGATATATACATACGTGTTCATTTATTTTACAGACATGCTCCACTAATTGAATTTGATCTATTTTGTTTTCATCGGTAGTTTTCTGAATGTTTTTATCATTTAATTTTTTTCGATTACTTCGATTCTTTAACAATCACATTTTAAAAAAAATCATTTACATTTATTTAAGTTCACAGTATATCATCAATAAATATTTTACTTATTAACAAAATTGTTTATAATTTCTATTCCGAAAGTAATTTATTTCTTCTCAAGTCAATTTTTGAATAGGAGTAATATATTTTCAGTTATTTCTTTTATTAATGACAATTTTGTACTTATATTCTTTAATTAAAACTCATATCGATCATTAAATTATCTTTATTAATGTGCTATTTGAAGAACATTTTTAAATTTTGTTGACTTGTACTTTTGATAGAAGAAATAACCTTTCCAGAATGCTTATCTTCTTGCACTTGTTTCAATACTTTTAATCAGAGTTATACGATAAATACTAGGTATATTTTAATAAGTTCTCTACTATTATCAATAATATTAGAGAAATATAATATACACGCTAAGTATTGAGATAGAACAGGTTATATTGCCATAAAGGGTGAATGTGTTCCGATAGTTATTTTAAATTGTTGAAATAAAATTTATAGAAATATAAGTAGAGAATAACATTCTATATAATAAAAACACGCTTTTCTCGTCACTTTGTTCAAGTCCATGGTGATGAGAAAACATTTATGAGATTAGCTCATACGTTTCAAGTTTAATTCATTAAGTTTCGTTCTTAGGTATTTTTTTATTTTTTAAAATATATTATGTTGTAAAAACCATTAAATAGTTTTTTCTTCTAAAATCTTGTCAATTCTGACGGGTTACATACTAGTTATTTAATAAAATAACAAAATTTAGGAAAGTGAACAAAAAAAATTTCAAGATGGTAGCTAAAATAATTAAACTGTATTTATAACACATTTAACTGGAGTTACTTAACTAGGTATTATATCACAATATAGTTCAGGCACTGTGACTAAATTCACTTTCGCTTATGAATTGTTTTATTTGTCTACAAATTACAAAAAAAAAGATAATCAGAAATGTCCAGTAAGCAATTATTAATCAATTTTAATTGTTATTTGTGTGCATTTCGATGGCGATGTCATTAATTTCAAAGTGTTAAGATATAGAAAAAGTCCCTATTTTACCAGAAAAAAAATGTTGGGTATGAAATAAAAAAATTCATCATTAAGAAAAAAAATCATATTTTTTTAGGTAATGAATAATCTATAATCATTAAAAGTAATTGAAGAATTTTTCTTTCATATGATTCTACTAAAAATTCTGTGAAGTCTTGTAAATGCCATTCAATGTTTATTTTTGAGATGTAATTTAACTTTGGAAAATAGAAAAATATTTGCGATTATTAAGAAAAATAAGTTCCCCAAAACAGGCATTTTTATTCGTACAAGAACTCCTCCGACCGATAAGAATATCTGAATTAATGTATTGTTCTAATATATAAAGCAATCTCTACCCTGCTAGATTGTTTCTGATAGACAAAAAATACATATAATTTTCTATTATATTTATAATTCATATATTTTATTATGTGATTTATTTATGTTACTAAAGTTTAAAGATTAGCAGAAAATTTAACTGTATGTTCAAAAATTAAACAACATTTGTAAAAAAAGTTTAATGTTATTACAACAAAAAGAATTTTTAGATTGCTTTTAACACTGGTAACAAGGTCGAGAATCGATTTTTCAACGTCGAGCACATGGTCAATTTTGAAAGTGAAATATTATCTAATTAGGAATTTTCAATATAAAACAGTGAGATCAATACAGTTCCATTACTTTTGGGTCTTGTGTAAGCTTTTTTACTGTACATATACACATACATACATAAAACAAAAATTGTATCTAAACACGGTTTATAAAAAGTCATACTTGAAAGTATAATAGTTTTATATATCAAAATACAAAAATTATATTATGATAAATCATTAATTATTATACATTGCTGTTTATATTGAAATTTGGTATCTCTAGAGAGCAAAAACAACACAGATAAGATTATTCAGCTGCTTGAAAATGATATTTTCGCTATTAAATTCGAGTCAGATAAATAAACTTCATTAAAATTTATAACATTTGAATTGTTCATTTTTATGGCATATTCAAATACTACAAATATATTTGTAAAACTTGTAAAAATATATTCGTTTATTTTTTTCTATATACCTAGAAAAAAAACTCTGAATATGATAAATTTGAATAGTAAAAAATATAGAAAAACTGATACAATTGCAAAAAAAGGACCACCAATTGGTTTGTTAAATCAAAGCAGTCTATTTTCATTCCAATATTCACAAATCAATGAAATAATCATAAAATATCAATCTATCTACGCGAAATTCAAAAACGAAACACATTTATTTACTTTACTTCAATTTCCCTTGACTTTATAATTTTAATATTTCTCGTGTATTCCATTCATTCATATCCTGTGCGTTTGACCATCTTTTTATTTAAAAAAAAATATATATTTTTTCGGAATTAACAATTTACAAGACCGTACGTTATTTCCCGAACAAACATTACACATCAAATGATATTCCTGTACTTATTTTAGTTGTCTACAAATCAACTGAAAACATGAACTTTAACAAAGAAAGTTAATACATAACATGTTAATTGAAATATACACTACACCTGACATGTTACCTTTTAAACAGCACGTGCAGATGACTGTGTTCTGTTAAAAATGTACATGTACATTTACATCACATTTAATGAAACCTTTTAAAATTGTTGCTTATATACACGTGTGTTCGTATATATACATTTATTCACATATATGTAATAACAACGCGAAAATAATGGTTTTACACATAATTTTTTTTAAAAAATGCCTTTCTATGTGCATGTATAGTTATTCAGACAATTATAATTATAATTATAATTATATATATATATATATATATATATATATATATATATATATATATATATATATATATATATATATATATATGGATGTATAATAATTACTACAAATGTTTATTTTCTCTGATTAGATACAGAACTCGAGTCTACTTGAAAGAATACTGTTATTTTTTTATATAAAAATTATAATTCCGAACTTCAATTACGGAGTTATTACTGGTTTTTAATAGAGTATATTTATTATCGACTATTTTATTATTTATTAAATTTAAGTTGTACGATTGAGTTATATCCTTTATGTTCAATAATTATTTCTATTAATTAGCACATCTCTGATTTATAACACATGGTATCTAAATAATATACGACAGTTTTGCTTCTTTTAAAAAAAAGTTGTGATAAATCTATCACACAGCTCAATGTATCTACACTCTGCGACTAGCAGTTATTTTTTGCATTTCAATAATTATTTATAAGCATGAGTAAGTAAATATGGGCATAATAAAGAAAAGAAAAACGATAACTATTCTTTATTTGCCTCATAATGATTTGTTTAATGAATTTAACTTGTTTTAAACAACATTATGTGCTGTTCTCATGACTTTCATTCTTTTGAGTTCGTGAGATTTTATTCTCCACTACTAGTTTCGATACGGATGCCGTCTTCAGGCAGATTTTAGATATTATAAGTTGTAAAATTGTTTCAAAGAACTAATGAACTTAGTGGAATATGTAACAACTGCTGGTTACCAACAACAATGTCAATGGATTTTTGTAATACTTTACGATATTCTATTTTATGAAATGACAAATTTGACCAACTGATTCTGTTCTATAGTTTGTTAACTCTTTCAAGTACAGTAAATTTGACTAAAAACAAAACTTAGAAGTATAACGCTTTTTAACATACTCCTTGATGCAGTCCAACAGGCCTTCCCACTGTTCTAAGCTTCAAGTAACAGTTGCCATCTGTTAGACAGATTACAGAACTACTAGAAGCATAGAAGTGATTCACAAATTTTACCACTGGACTGCATTGTTCCAGACCTTTGAAATGTACCTTTGAATAGTACAACAAATATACCACCAAGCAACTGACAAAAAAAAATGGTATAATAAGCAAGTAAAATAAATATTTTAAATCCAAGTTTGAATAAATAGAAAGTTTGTTAACCAAGTATAAATCACATTGAAAATAAGGAATATTATGAAAATTTTACCTAGTCTAAACATTTGAGGTTTCAACAGTGTAATTTATTAGAAGGATAAATATATATTCACGAAAGAAAAGATTAATATGATTACATAATCAGTGTTAATTAGTACTGTTATAGACTGAATTAATTTAATTTCAATCTAAGTACAAAGTAGACAATAAAAAAGTAAAAGTCCAAGTTTGATTTTTCATAATATAAAAAATAAAATATTAATAAGATATTAATACTAAATAAAATTAAAGAATATGCAAAATACAGATCAACAAAAATAAAATCTATCGTAAAGGTGAGTGAGACTAATGTATTGTTCTCTTTGATACGTTAAGAAATTTTACACAGAAAATATGTATTATAAAATTCACTCGTTCGATATTTCTTAAGAATGTCGAACAAAGTGATATATAAAAGATATTTACAGTAGATTATATATATATATATATATATATATTCGTGTGTTTAAATTTATATGCGTATACTTGTAAAGATACAAAAAATCGTCAAAAAATCTACATAAAGAAAAAGTAATATGAGAACACGTTTTGATCTCCTTGTGTCACTGATTTGATATGTCGGATTCGTCTAAGCGTCTTTTAGTGAAATATACATACATAAGAAAGGTTATAGTGCAAAAGTTACCCTTTTCGACAGTTTTTGAAATACCAACCGCGGATCATCTATTCAATATAAGAATATTTCATTTCTGCACATTTCGTTTTAAAAATTCGCATGAGAAGCGCTTTCATTGGAGAAAGAAAACGATATATTATGTGTAGAAAATAGAAACGATAGAGTTAGTATTGTATACGGTAGTGTTCAAATGACATGTCATTTATATATATCAAGAGCAGACTTAGTCATTTAATATTATATATATATATATATATATATATATATATATATATATATATATATATATATATATATATATATATAAGTGTTTTATTTTTACAAAAATGCATTCTACATTTCATGACAAATCATTTCATTTAATTTTAATTAAATGAAATGATGATACTCTCTTAATAGTTTTTGTAACCAAAAACTATGTTGTAAATAAATACAAATATTTACATACGTACTTCCTGTAACGTTTATTTAGCAAGTTTCTAGATTTTCGAGTTATAAAATCAACTTATACTTAAGTATCAAATTATATTTTTTTAAGTTTTAATCGAACTTATCTAGTACGACAGTTTTAATTTAGTTTTCAATATTAACTGATTGGAGATCATATAAAATGTATTGAAATTAAACTGCTGTTGACAATATCTGAACAGATTTGTATGTTACTGAGTGTAAATATCAAAATTATATTAAAAAAGTTTGATAGAAAATAGACTTTCAATATGAAAGAAAATTAAAATTAATCTTTCCCGGGCTGGGTGGAAAAATCTGCGTGTTCTGAACACGATGTGAATAAATCTCAATTTCTCTTAAATAAAACAATTTTCTCGAACAGATTGTGTCTGGATAATTTTTATAGACATTTTAGATAACACAACATTTAGATAATTTTTATAGAGAATGATGTCAATAGATGAATAAATACATTTAATGTTAAAATAATCAATCTTTCTTTAAATATTTTTGTAGTCAACATTTCCAATAGTTCTCATAATTGTTTAATAAAGTTTATCCAATTAATAATACAAAGGTTTTGTGTCGGAATCCAGACATATTCGTACTGTCAATCTTAGTATGGCGAGTATCAATTATTTTACTTGTGGTAAGTCTCTCTCACCTTCCTCTCCCCCCCCCCTCTATATATACATGTATATATATATATATATATATATATATATATATATATATAAACACACACACATACTACGATTATACAGTTTATGATTAGTTGTTTAAAGTTGTACACTGACTTACTTTTTTTTAAAAAAATATGTTACACCACTGGTGATTAGTTTGTTAAGTCACTGTTATAATAAAAAGAAAGTATAATCGGTCTCGTAATGCTCAGTGTTCAATTGTAATTAGTAATATAACTAATTGATTCTTGCGGTAATACATTTTATTATACACAGAAAGTATGTCAAGGTCTGTAATTACTGATTGGATAGCAAATAATTTGAAGAAAAAAAAGATTTAAAATATAACAAACATTCACGTCAAAATGAATTGTTCTTATCCATAAACCCACATTTATGTACTGTATAATTAAATTTTGAAATTGTGATAAACGTAATGAATAAATAAATACTTGTTTTTACGTTTAACGACGACGGCACGAAAAACTTTTTCAGTCCATTCGTTCATAGAAAATTCAAAACATTCCGTAGGCGAATAATTTAATTGCCATTTTAACTTGAATAACGTTGTTCGATATAAACTAAGTTAATCACAATACTGCTCAATTATTTTATTATGAGCTGGTTGTAAACTTTATTGTCTAATTAAGTTTACAACACAGGTCAAATCACCATAAATAAACGATATGTTAGACGTTCTTGGAAATGCAATTAAAACTGGCTTCTTACTCTTGCTAGCAAAAATATTAATAAGTGCTCGGTTTTGTCGTTTTCAATTTTCTTATAATAAGAATTTTCTTATATAAAGATTTAAAAAAGATCATACTCGATATATTTCGATGTAAATTGAAGAAAAACTGCATTATTTTTAGTCCAGTTCAAAATTACATGAAATTATTGACAAGTAATCTATTATTGTAAAATATAACAAAAAAGTCTATACATTATCAAAATTCCAAAACATGTATTGATAATGTTTAGATTTTTTACTTTCATCAACAAAAAATAAATAAAAATGTAATTATTTTAATATCATGGAAAATGCTTCGTTCATTATAAGAAAGTAATCGTTTCTTCAAATTATTCAAGAACCCCTAATACCATTTAAAGCTCTACTGACGTCGTATATTTTTAGCGACTGCATAATTTTCTCACATTTCGTTAATTGCCCTTATTTGTCATCCTTTCTAACTGCAATGAAAAGGAAAACTTTGCAATTAGTAATAACATTTAGCTTGAATTACGAATTTCGAAAAAAAAATATATAAGTATACGTTTTCATGTTTATTTTGTCATTAATGTTGGTCATTTATTTTGATTAATATTCAAAAAATAAAAATAAGTTAAAAAATCAAATATTTGTAATCTTACTTTAAAAAATGTTTTTCAAAAATTTAATATTTAGTTTAAAGTATTCTATTTGTATCCACATTTCAATTTGTATCCACTTTATTGTTATTGTTTGGATGTAGTTGGTTGACTAACTGCATTAAAATGAACATTAATTTAAAATAAGACAAATATATAAATTTACAGTAAGTGATTTAATCAATTTATAATAAAATCAATATTTTAATAAGTCGTACCTTCCATATAATAGTAGTATTTACCAAACACACCTAGTAATTAAGTACATCAGAACTAGGTTATAGTGAATTCTTCATTATAGCCGGTACTAGCTATACCAGTGACAAGTACATTCCACCTAGACTTCTATATAAATTCTAATAATATGAGCGCAAAGAATGTACTTTATTAAATTAGTTATGTATTTGCACAAATGAACTTTTTGCTCACCTCACAACAAACCACAACTTTTTTTTACAATATATAATGTATAAAAAGTATCTAGAAAATATTAATAAAATTATTTTTTATTTTCCAAATGATCATTTTTCTTATTTATGTATAATACATTCATATGACTATGCCGACATCCTATAGTGCTACTATACAAAAAAATCTTTATAAATCTCCTTCTATCTTACGGGTCTATAAATGGATAAAAATCGATACTGAAATGTACCTACGCAACAATCAAAAATGAATATTTAGGAAACATACATTGACTCTTAATTTCTTCTAGATATTTTTTAGATATTTTAGAAAATTACTTAGCGTTAGATGCTTAAATTCAATTTAAAGATCAATAAGACTAGAAAGATTTTTTATATGCACATTTCGATAGAGATGCATCATCCTAAAAATATAAAAATTCAGAAAACATGTTAGTATTTTCTATCTTTATCTTATCGCCCTCCTTTTTTTACGATTTATGACGTGGTGAAAAGTTCATTTACAAAAGTATTTTTAAGAACAATTCCCAAACTATACTGATATATGTTTGACTAGTAAGAGAGTGCCTTCGTGGACACTGAAATTGAGCTGCTTTTCGCAGTTCAACCTGAGGGGAGTCACAATTACTCCATATCTTTGCAAAACTCCCTGATCCACGAACCGAACATGCAATTTTAGAAATGTGTACTCAATGATCATATGTACTCACTATTAATACTGTGGAAGTGAGGGGGTAAAGATCATTAAATTACATAATGTGTATATATGGTTGTAATCAAAACACTGTTTCCTGTATCATTCAATTAATTTATAGCATCTAAAATCGAGACATTCTTGTTGGGTGTCTTTCGGTTGATTAGGAGTAATTTATAAACATTTTACAAGAACATCTTAAACTTTTGATTATCCTCATGCCTATTGGTTCATTCAATAGGTTTTACATTTGGAGATGAGAGAAGTTATTAGTTATATTTCTTAAAATAATAATATTTCTTTCAATAAAACAAAAAATCAAGTTCTTAGAACCAATTTTGATAATTAAATTAATTGTTTGTATAGAGATATGCATAAACTAAAATCAATGTTAATATCTGTTTATTACAACCGTAAAACGGTTAAGCCAAATTTGACTGTAATTATTTTCAAACAAAATTTCTGATTATATTGGTTGAATTACTATAATATTTACACATTTGTTGGTTTTGAATAAATAAACCAAAGTAATTAAGTATGATTTTCGAAATAAAATATAGTTACAATTTTAAATAAAACAGTTGGTTTTGTAAAAAATGGGATACGCATTTTGGAAAAAAAAATGATTTTATGTAATACAAACAGCTTTTACATCGAAGAAGTATTTCTAGCATTTCTTAACGTTTAAACGTCTTATTTTTAATATTTATAGACAAATATTTATATAATAATAGTGAAGATTTAAAAATATATCTTTTCATTTATTAAAAAAATTTGTGAAATCATAAGACTTAACTCTTCTTCATTAACACTTTAATGTAAAATAAAATATACTGAGTGTATATATATATATATATATATATATATATATATATATATATATATATATATACTGAGTGTGTATATATATATATATATATATATATATATATATATATATATATATATATATTGTGACGTTCCAATACATTATTACAGTTCTATCAATTTGCGAATACGATGAAACAATATTTGCTGTTCGTGAACTCACCGTTTGTCTGGCGATGATTGTCGTTGAAATCAATACGTTTTTTGACAAAAACAAATACGTCTCCAATTTTGTTTCTAAGAGGGAATAAAAGCGCGTGTTTAAAGAATTGTGTTTTTACGATGACAGAGAATCTACAGTATGTATTCATGCATAATTCCGACCTTTGATATATTTTTTTCTTTCAAGTTGTTTTTCCCTCTCAAGTTGTTATACATTTCAACATCAATCGATTTGTGTCCGTGATTTTGTTTTTATAAAACTTACTGCGGAAATAAAGAATTTCAAAATCGCGAAAGCGTATTATTAGTCTTTTTCTACGTTTAAAAACATAAACAATAGCGGAATTATTTTTGAAGATTTTTTTGATGTATGCGCTTTTGACAGCATATTTAAAATGCATCTTTGAATGCATCTTGATATAATGCGAAATTATTATACAAAGAAACAAACATCTTACGGTATGAAAGTTTTTCGAAAAATAACGTCGGAATTCGAACATTTAAACGAATTTTTCTCATCAAAAATTTTTAATAAATTATTATTGATAATTTTTGATTGTTGCTTTTGTGTGTTTCGATAACAATAACTTCAGAATGCCAAGAACTGAAAATATTGTGAGAAAAAATGAAAATAAACAGTTCATAAATCAGAGTAAACCCGATATCGCACTACTTTTCAATGCAGTTGAAAAACATTTATATTATAAATGCAGCAGGTTGGAATTTCCATTACGATGAAAATCTCAACATTAGCAAACTATATTTTATTTCCCAATTACTACACTTCTGTCTTTAAATTGAATCAATCATAACTATGTTTTAAATTAAAATATTTTATTGTTGTTTTACGATTTTCAAGTGCCAACTTTAATATTCTAAAACACTATTATATATATATATATATATATATCTTATCCAAGCTATTGGTATAACTACACACATGTAGTGAATACGATGGCGTTCGAAAAGTAGCATATTAGGAATTGCATTCAGTTGAAAAAAAATCTTCCTAAACTGCGGGAATGATTTGTTCGGCTTTGAGGGAAGGTTTTATAAAACATAAAACGGACAAAAAAATGCTAAAACAGTGGAAGAAGTTCGAAAATGCAAAGCCGTTACCTTCTTTTCAATATGGATTCGTCAGTTACCCGACAGGTGAAATAAGGTTATATAAAATAATCGGAGACATTTTGAGGATTGAAATGTGTTCAGTTTTTTAATAAGTAAATATTCATTGTCTATAAAGACATTGGATTAATTTGTACATTTAATATTTTTATTTATTTACAATTATGTTCAGTTTCACATCTTTTTATTTTGTTTATTATGTATTTTCTTTATAATGAAACCTATTCCAATAAAAAAGATAAAAAAAAATAAAAGGAAGAACCGATTTTGATATAGATATTTCTGATGATATATTTATCAGCAGTGAATAAAAGAGTTAATAGGATATTTGACTATTTCTTTGACGAAATATAGGTGAAAGGATTACTTAACTGATATAAATTTGTCTCACAAAGTTTTATCACACTTAAAATATTGAAAGAGAGATATTTATAATTCAGTGATATTAAAATTTATAAAACAAATGTTATTCTAAACATTTACGATGCTTTTCACATCGAATGAGCTGGAGTTTTTATGTCTGGATAATTTTGATTCCAGTGGAAAAAATGTAAGGTGTGTATAAGATTTCAAATAAAAATATTTTTATTCCTGCAACAAGGAACATCGTCGAAGTGTCTAAGTATTTGGTGAATACTATACAAAAATCTAAAATATACTGAATTAAAAAACAGATATGGATATAGAAAACTAGAAAACATATTTCGATATTTGGAAAATAAACAAAGAAAACATTTCCATAAACCGGATTAAGATTTAATCTACATATAAACCCGGCTACGCGTCGTTCGATATAAAACAAAAAGTTTGCACGAGAAATACATAAATAGGCAGGACAAGAACGGGATGAAAGACGAAATAGAACGCGAAGTTAAACGCATCTAATAAAATTATGAAACCAATTTTCTAGTCGTCGTTTAGCATTTTATTAATCATTTGAAACGGCTGTTTCTTCGTCCGTGAATAGTCGAAATTAAATTCACTTGTTTAAATAGAAACGCTTCACGAATAGAAATATATCAAATTCAAGAAACCGTGTCACTAAAATACCAATTTAATTTGTTTTGTACGGAAGCGTGTTATGTATTACAAATTAAATTTTCTTGATGGTAAGTGAAATTATAAGAGCATATATATATATATATATATATATATATATATATATATATATATTTAAAAAGGAGACGCACTAAAATATAATTATTAAATGAAGTGAAACAATGATGCGTATATATATATATATATATATATATATATATATACGCACACTAAAAGCGTTAACTATAAATGATTTATCAGCAACGAACAAACACCTTAAATTATTCAAGCATTGTAACGTTCCCCATAATAACCTATCACAATAGAATCCGAGTTAGTAACGAACGTCAGAGCGACTACTACATTAATACAAAAAAGGAATATGACGGTGGTTTGTGTGCTGAGTAGTACGATGAATGACAATTTCCCCAAAATATTTACACTCGCATGTAAACTCTGGGAGTTTTGAAGACATGCTGTGTGTAAATATATGCACACACACAGATATATATATATATATATATATATATATATATATATATATGTGTGTGTATGTATGTGTGTAAAGATTTCCTTATCTTAATTTTCTTTTGTTACATTGGATATATAATAGACGTATTGAAATTGAAACGAAAACTTAGTTGTTGTGTGTATAGGTTTGGTAGAAGTTTACCGAGAACGTTCATTATTAACATGAAAAAAGCATTCTGTCTATAAATCTCTGTCAATGTTGAATAACTGGTAATTTGTCGGTCGGTTTTGGTGCATGGAATGAGTCGTTATATGAAAGTAACGTAAAGTGATTGTGTATATTCATTAAAATAGCTGAAAAGTTCGGATGAAAATCTAGAATAAAGCTGATATTCAAAAAAAAAATAAAATCATTAAGAAAATCACATTCACTTTAAAATTTTCTTCAGTTATTTCCACCCACGTAATGTTCTTGTGCGTGGGTACGAGTTAATGGAAAGATTTTAGAGGATTTTTTCTATCGATAAAATGTATGGACGTTATTTAAAAAAGCCTGTATATCAATCGCTCAAAATGTTTAAAATTTAAAAGTATATGAAACACTTCACTACCATTAAGCCTGTAATTATTGAAAGTTTTTCACTCGTGATTATAATTTTATTATAAATTTAAACATTTTTTATCTGATCAATAAACAAAATTATTAGGTTGGTGCAAAAATAATTGCGGTTTTTATCATTTTACGTTTGGCGACGATTTTTCTAGTTACCGTTATCTTTTGTTATAGTCATGAGGATACATCATTGTAAACAATGAAATTAACACTACTGATTTCAGCGCATGTCTATTGTTTTCATTCTTTAGTATTGTCGGATATAACTTCTTCAATTAGTCATTGAAAAAAAAACAATTTGCACGATTTTATTGTAAGAGTTAAACTGAGATGTAAGGTAACACAAACTGTTGAAATATCAAACTTGTTTTTGGCGAAGTCAATTAGTGAACGTGCAGCTCAACAGTGGTTCCAAAAATCTCGTGATGGAAACGAAAACCTTTACGATGAGGAGGATCGTGGACATCCTTCAGCTAAAGACAACAATAATTTAGGAACCATTACCTCCGCGGTGTTTTTTTTGGAGAAATGTAAATTGTCACCAATATTATTCGCCGACCACTTTCGACGAGACATTCAGGTGCACATATTTCACCAACTGGTGATTTATCCAGATACATTACGTGTTTGTTACAATGACAGGTTTAGATGAGGTGTGACTATATTGGATGCTGACATTTAAGTTTTGTCAAACAGCTACTCTAGCAGTTCTAACCCTCAGGCGTTTAAAATTAGCGATACAATGAAAATGTGGAATCGATATGTTATGTCCGCCGTTGAGTCAGGTTTCTGAGAGCAGTAAAATATTAGAACGTTGAAGAACGGAATCAGTGAGATCTCTTCTGTGTGCATTTGAAGTTTGACAATTTAAAAATGTCAGAGATATTACAATGAAATAAAATTGTTTTTTTTTCTTGGTAATAAAATCAATGAATTGTTTATCTATCGTTTCTAGGTGATTCAGTAAGTCGCATCTAGGCATTCCAGATTTTGTGACGCGTGCAAAGGGGTTTACCATCGGTATAAAAGTTTCACTTCAAAAAGTTATTTTCAATTTATGTATGAGTTTTTTTATTTTTTATTTAAAAATACTGGTATTGCTGGTTACCCATTGGAAAAAAGCTCGGAGTGTAATGGGTTAAGATTAAAACTGCATTTATTATTCGTACATAAAATTCTAATTATACCAAAAGATAAGCATAATTTAATCTTGAAAGTCAGTGTCAAGCACCAACTGTCATGAAATTAGTTATCTCTAGTGTTTATATTACTATATCGTTGTGTTTAGTGTTGAAAAAAGATTACAATAAAGAATATTATTAGACAGTCGACACGGACCTTTTAAAAATAAAAAAAAACGTCAGCTGAAGTGCACAAAAAAAGTACAGACAGGAATACAATACGTAAATGGATGGATGGAGCATAATATAACCATAATATAAAAAGCGAGATGAAATTCATATAATGTGAAAGTACGAATAATTCGACAAAAATGGAAGACATAAACGAGCAATTAATATCACCTATTTAAGTAGACCGTACAGTGAAAACAGAACAAAAGATTCAGCCAGAATTCGGCGCGTTAAATCCGTCCATTAGCACGCGACCGACCGACCGCAGCAACGCAAGAAGAAAATAATACATATTCAGCGACGACAGACCCGAAAACGGGTGGGTCTCCGTCGACATCCTTTACCCGAGATCTTAAGCTCTCTCGCAGCAAAACGACGGCGGCGGCGCCGGTGACGGCACAACGGCGCAGAGAGAATGGCGTGTTCGCCAGATCGTACTGACTAATTGATTACCGTAATGAGTGCCCCGTTTAAATTTAAGCACGCCGGATTAGACTGATACTGGACTTACGTAAACATATCTATAACCATTAGTTGGAAAAGATCGGAGTTTGCCGATACGATTTACTTTATCGAGATATTAAATTTTATGGAGATTCGTGAGTTATTGTTTATATTTTGTACGGAAATCAATAGAGTATCGATCGTAACGTATTTCGTATTATTTACATATTAGCATACGGATTATAAATAGGCTTTTATATCTATACCAGTTTCTTTCCATTCTTTGTTTATGAATACACAAGACAAGAATCGTTTTTATTTTAAATTAATTGCTGAAGAACAATTGATATAATTAACGTTCTAAATGTTTTAGATATAAACTTACTACATAAAATACCAAGTCTTTAAAATATTAAGAATTATTAATACCAGTATTTCATTCCATGGATCACGACATTGAAAATGTGTAAATCTGTGATACGTATGACAATACAAGATGAAAATAAACTGCCTATTATATTAGATTGGTAGAAAAAGAATTGCGATTTATGACCTTCAAAATCGTATACATTTTTAATTTCAGTGGTCCAGAACTGTTAAATGACTAACACCTAACTTTTGTGCAAACTCTCGAATTGTTGTGCGTGGTTCTGATTCAACTAGCACCTTCAGTTGGTTGTTATGAACTGAAGAAGAACGCACGCAATCTTCTTCATACATATTCAAGGCTCCCGTCCCCGGCACGAAATTTTTGAAACCACCATTGCACCGTATGTTCCTTAACAGTGCCCACACCAAAAGCATCGTTTAGTTTACGAGCAATTTCTACTACTTTACCACATGTTTTGAACTCATACAAAAAATTGCTCTTCTTTGCTTCTTTTCCATCTTTAATTTACTAGCCCAATGAAGCAAAATTAATAATAAAACCGATTAATAATAAAAGTCGATGTTACCATAATACAGACCGAAAAATGCACTTTAAAATGATATTAATATGAACACAAGGTTAGAATTCATAAAACAAAAATCGCAATTATTTTCCTACCGACCTAACATTAATACAAACGTGGGTTTTATAACGGATTAGATTAAATGTCTAAATTAGTCGGAGGACTTAAGTAACAGCCTCTATAGATAAAGCCGCTGTACGATTCGAACCATTTACTGTTAAAACCGCTGCACGGATTCGAGCCATTTACTGTTATCTTATAAAATAAATACAACTGAAGAACACATGTTGCGCACTATCAGTATTTGTGCATATATGCTTAATGCATTCGACTGTATGATAACAACGCATACAATACACATAGTTCTATTATTTACAGTTTAACGGTTTTATTTACTTTTTTTGTGAAAAAAAATAAAATGTTTGTGATTCTACTGTTTTTTTTTATAAAACGATGTATTTTACACATTTAACACATGTACTATGCCTTATAAATGCTGTGTACCTTCATGCTGTCTGAAAACGATAAAAAATGGCTTGCATAAATGAATTCTTTTTTATCTCATAAACTACAGAAACACTTCTGACAAAATGTTCAACAAATTTAGAAAAATCTAACTTTTTTAAATTTTACTTATTAAGTAGAACAATTAATTCGGTGCCTTTAAATTGAATCAATTATAACCATGTTTTAAGTTAAAATATTTTCTTATCATTTTAAGATTTTAAATAACCTTGTCCGGTCGCACCAGCATCACCTGGCTGATACCCATTTTAAAACAGTGGAAGAGGTTTGAAAATGCATACATATTCATCGACTCAAAGCAGCTATTTTTTTCGATAAGGGATTCGTCAGTTACCCGACAGATGGAACAGTTATACAAAATAACAATGGATATTTTGAGAATTGAAACTGATTCCATTTTTCCATAAATAAACATTCATTTATAAAAAAAAAAAATCACATGGAATCTTGGTGTTATCGAAATGGACACAAGCAACCATCAAAAATGAATAAATCATTCATTGGATGTTTGAGTAAAGATTCATTATGGTTTGTGGGGTAAAAACACAATTCATTTGTCGATCTAAAAAATGTTCTGCAATCTGATACGATGGCAGATTAATGGTTGAAATCAACGATGAGAAAATTATTGTTTTTCATCTTAAATAAGTGATTTCACTTTTTATTGTCGAAATATAAAATATATTTAAGAAACGTGTTTATATGTTAGAACAATGATGACTGATAAATCAAAACTATGTAGTAGATGTCGAGTATTAATTGATTATTGATAGTTAATAAGTAACTGACTGTGCCTAGACGATTATTTATGAAATTAATGTTAATTACTAGTAAAGATACATAATGGATTAGATCAACTTTTTCAAAGTAGGCGATACCGCCTCCTAGGGGATGCTGGAGCGATTCATGAGGGCGGTAATAGCCTCGAAAGAAAATGGAGGGCATTAAATAAAAATAAGAGGGCGGTGGAAGCATAGAGCATAATATTTTGAAAAACCGTTCGAACATGTTTCATTTGCTATGCAACATACAGTTAAATTCGTAGTGATTACTTTATTTTCTACATAGACACAAAATGCATGTTATAAACTGATCTGCAGTCAAGTCCGTCGACAGGTCTTAACAAATGTAATTTTTATTTTAATTATGCTTCGTTATTTTAATTTTCTGTTTGTAATGCAAATGTTACAATGGTTGATTTTAATAAATAATTTTATAATTAAAACGTCCAAATGTCTTAATTATAACATTTTTCATCACTATGTTCCGTGGATAGAAAAATAGATATATAAAAGAACACAAATTTGTCACTGCATCTTTCTGTTCGTTCGCTTAAAGAAGATAGATTTCCAGAGGGGGTTAGAGTATTTTTTTTTCTGAAAAAAAGGGCAGTAGGGTAAATAAGCTGGCGAATCTCTTGATTAGATAAATGGAAATTGTTTTTAAACTTAACTGAAATTGAGAATATCTATTTAAAATAACACCAGAGAAAAAACTATTTCTATGATAAAATCCAATTGTAAATTATACTCTACGATAAATAGTACTAGCACCACAACGAAAACAAGGTAGTGTTTAATATATACATAATAAGGAGTATAAAATAACAAATGTAGTAATTAAAATTAAATGGCATTGTCTTTTTGTAAGACACTGTAGATAATGACCGTGACATTTTTTTACATAAAAAGAATATAAATTACTTAGTAATAGGAATTATTATTACCAGCATATATTTTATATATTATATGCATCAATTAAAATTGAAATTTTCAGACTCTGGCAAAACTCAAAGTAAAAAAATAAATAATGGTAGTAACTGTGGACTTTTTTGTTTGTTTGATTTCATTAAAGTTAGGAATATTTTTTTTTGAAAATATATTTATAACCATTTCATATAATTTAGATATTAGGGGGTTAATAGAAGAAATATGAATATAAATAAATCGAAAAAATTGTAACACAATATTGTGAGATACGTGGACTGTAATTAATTTCAATTATATAAAATTTTCGACAGAAAATAATGGAAATTTGTCGATTCATTTTTTGTACTAAAAAACGGTACAAAAAATATTTTTAATAACAAAACCACCTGATTTCATATTTACAAACGTACATATTTCACAAAGAAATGGTTGTTTATTCAAAGCTGAGTTTGTTTTTTTAGAGTGTGGATTTACATGTATTTTTAATACAAATACTTAACATGTTTTTTTTTTATTTAGGAAAGAAGATTACTGAATATAAAATATATACTTTTTTAATACCAATTTCATGAAATAAAAAATATGAAGATGAATATTACAATATTAACAACGATTTTTTGCATATATTAATTTCTTTATTTTGAATTTTTCTACTTGTTTAATCACAAAATTACATACATTAAATACTAAATGTTTTTATTTATTCAGCATTTTTATATAATCTTATAAAATCTAATAAAAAATCTTACAAGTATTTATATTTTTACATTCAATATTTGTAACGTTGAACTCATTTTGATTAGAATTATAATTTTATAGTTTATATTCGTAACATTCTCATTCTGTACATGTATGCTTGTATTAAATCGGTAAAAAAAAATCATAGAAACAATATAAATGGAATTTTTAACTTTTCTAAAACACTTACGTCGTGGCAGTTAATTAAGAATTAAAATGTGTTTTCTGCGGAAATGTTTCAATAGATTCACGTTTTTGTACAAAATGAAATTTATTCAACTTAACCAAATAAAACTTTGTTCTTGTTTGTCTCTATGTTAAATACCATTAAATGTAAATAGAGGTCATTACATGCAAATGCAGAACTGCCCAAACATCGTCGCTGTTACCGGCAATAAAGCTGCTATGTGTATTCACTATTCGGCTTAGTGTTTAATTAACAATATACGTTGTCGCCAATAGAATTCAGCATTATAATATATAGTAATCGAACGCTTTACAGGTAATCATGAACGCCACCGATAGTAAACTAACGAAACTTGAGATATTGGATAAAACATTGCTGATCTGAGTACTGATGGAACACACACACAGAAGTATTCCAATTATTAAGTTTTAATCTAGTTAATACAATTGCATTATCATTTTTTTTTCATTTATGTCGACACGAATTCAATTACTAGATAACGCTTAGATCAAACGAAACGAACAGAAAATAATTTCAATGCGCATTAAAGTATTAACGCGATATTCTGGAGATTGGATTTTTTTTCTTAGACGTCTACTGTTTGAAACGTTTGCACGATATTTCATATTATCGAACAAGTTCTGAAACTTTAAGCTTTCTTATCATATCTGTACGTTTTTATAATTACAAAAAGGAATTTAGATTTAAAAACCCGTTAGAATATCAGTTCCTTTGAATACAGGCGATATTGAATTGATAGATTTCGTAAATGGAAACTTACTTTCAGTTTTACGTGTGTGAACATTTTTTTTATTATATAAACACGTCTAAAATATATCTGATGTAACATAATGGTCTCACTGTCATTTTTTTTGCTAAATTTCTATGTATTTTTTAAATTATAATTAAAATCGGATTTCCTATAGATAATCCGATTAAAGAATTAAATTCATTTCAACAAACAAATGATTTCATAACATCATTTGATTTGAATTTATTAAGCTTCAAATATTTATCTACAAATACAGTCGACATCCTTTTCAAATTACAGAATTATAAAAAATCAAAGCTATTGAAACATAAACAAACACACACACACACACACACACACACACAAACATATATATATAAGGGACATTGTACATTAATCTCATTTTAATTTATTACTTGTGCTATATATTAATTCATAAACGGCAATATATGAAGTTTTTAGGTTTTAACAATACTGTATATAGATTTTAATCTTCTTTCCAAATTAAATAAGATTAATGTTTAAATGAATGTTTATTTGATTCAAAACATGATTCTCAGAGCATGTATGTGAAATCTTCTTCAGATTCTATTTTTAAAAGGGCACAAAAACCTGTCCTCAAACCCACATCAAACCTACTTAAGACAATATAATTCTAGCTTAATTCACTTCCACAAATCATAAATGTTCCAATGATTGATTATTGACTACTTTTGAATTGTTCGTTATGCAGATTTTGCAGGCGATGCCATCATCTTTGGAGCGCCACGATACAGAAAATTCTTTATTAAGTTTTTCTGTACTTTAATGCTCTGATGATAATAGTATTGCGGTCATTATGCGCATGAAAAACATCAAACATGACATTCTATTATTGATTACTTTTGATTAAAATTTTTTATAGTTTGTGGAACGAATAAAAAAATTGATTTATGAAAATAATTTAAGCTCCACTCAATTATGACCATCATTTATATATATATATACACAAGATGGCTTTGCCCCTCTTTGTTTCGCTCATCAATCCCTGGGCTGGCTGCGCTCACCCACTTCTCAATTATAAGCTTGTATATGCAACCGAATGAAACAATAAACCTATTTTTTAACTCATTATGTCTACATAATTATTATCAGACATATAGCAACGTAATTCTTATATATATATATATATATATATATATATATATATATATATATATATATAAATAAAGATATATAACAAATAATGAAATAAAAATAATATTTGATTACAAATACAGGTCATTTTATTCCATCAAAAAGAAGATTCAAAACAGTAAAATAAACGTAAAAATAAAGAACAACAATGCATCTCTTAGGATAAAATGCCAGGTGGTAAGAGTTCCTGTAGGACAAAACCAATCATCTGTATCATAACTTCCGCTTTAGTATCTTGTTGAAAATACACAACAGAAATAAGAAACGGTTGCAGATTGCTAAATGCTATATTACAATTCATTTTGCATTTCATATTTAGGAAAAGCGAGTTTTACTATAATTTTTAAAACAGATTTCGATTAAATCAGACGGAATTATATATAAAAAATTTTTTTTAGATTCAATGATTGTTTAGGTGAAACCATGTTATAATTACTGAACAAGAACCAATACATGTGTTCTTCTTGGCGTAAATATCGAAAAAATATCTTTTTTTTTAATATTTTAGGAATTACTCATTAATCTAGACTATATTTAGTTCTACAGTAATGAGTTCTATACTATATTCTGAATATATATATATATATATATATATATATATATATATATATATATATATATATATTACTTCATTAGTGTTATATTTAAATACTGCATGTAAAAATCATATACAACTGAACAAAAGCCAACAAATTTGCTCGAATCAAGAGTTGTGCTAATAACTGAGTCAAGTATGCATGTGACATGTTGGTTTTACATATTTTCTCGAGTTTTGGGGTCAGTTGATATTATTTTGTAATTATAACTGTGTATCTGCTGCTGGCTTTACACCACTAAGAGGAATAATAAAATTGGTTAGTTTTCTTGCCGATATAACTTTCAATTGGCTACATATTTATTGTATTGTCTTGTGACCATTGTCCGAACACATGTAAATTCATTTTATGGGAACTATTTTTTACAAACAACATTCGAATATACATTTTATATGAAAGTGAGTGCATGTGTGTATATTTATACGAGCCAAACCATAACGAGCTTTATTATGCCATAATGAAATCAATCAACGCGAATTAATCAACTACAATTTATGATAATAAACTGCAATGTAGTCATTTGAATACGAAATAAGTAAATAGAGATCGGAAAAATAACAATACCTGATGGTAAATGAATCTGTAAGTGCGGAACGATGCACGCTGTGAATTGTTGAATGTGCAATTTAATAAAAACTGTTTATGCAGCCGTTATTCAATTGAACATCAATCGATTGATTTACGAATTTCAATTATTCTATTTAACTGGCTGTGATAAAACTTGACGCGTAAATGAAAGTCGAGTCGGTGCCGGTGATGTAGAATTGAATTAATTTGATATCATCAAATATAATCCGATTAGGCGATTTGCCAAAATGCATCCGACGCACCGTTAATATGTTCTAACATTGAATCAGAATGTATTGTGAACGCTCCATTGAGCTATACTTTTAGTTTTGTAACGTACAGATGATAATAGTTTTGTTTAATGGATTAAACTATGCTGAAAAACGATTGGTTTTTATTTTAAAATTCTGCAGCATTGTTCACATTGGTGCTTTTTATTGAGTATTAATTTTTTATTCATAATTTGTACATTTAATCAGTAGAATTATATGTATTTAAATACTTAGTGTATGATAATAAAGGTGCCTGAGTTACAAAGTGTTGTGAGAAAAAAGTTGTCAGCTCGAATTACTGGACTTTAGATTTTAATTTAAAATTCCTTTTCTATTTTATCATTAGGTTTTAAGATTTCAACAGAAAACACTTAATCTTTCTAAAAAAATATTAAAAATATCTCGCAAGTTTTTAATTTTAATCTACCTTGGAAGTCTATTACTATTATGTGTACTATTTTGAAATCTTTTAACAATGAATGTTTTTTTTTTTCTGTAACATCAATTGGTTTGAGACAATAATAATTCTACATATAATAATTAATTGAAAGTGTTTATGAATAGTTAAACAAAATAGTGAAATGAATAGTTATACAAAATAATAAACTATATAAATAATTTGATATAAAATAGATATAAGGGATATTATTTCTAAACATTAATGAGTAAATATTGTTATTTGTGTGTGTGTGTGTGTGTGTGTATGTATGTGTATGTGCGTGTTTGTGTGATATATATATATATATATATATATATATATATATATATATATATATATATATATATATGCATGTTGAGATATATCAAGAAAAGATAATATTAGGTTGGTTAGAAAATAATTTTTATACTCTGAATTCTAACCTTAATTTTTTTCAATGAAAGTGCCATTTCATCATGTTCATGTTAATATCATTTTAAAGTGCATTTTTCGGCCTGTATTTTGTTAACATCGACCTTGGTTTTATTATTAATTTTGGTTCAAATTGGACTACTGAATTAAAGATGGAAAAGAAGCAAATAAGACCAATTCTTTAAATGAGTTCAAAACGAATATGGTAGAGTAGCAGAAAGTACTCGTAAACTAAATAATGCTTTTGGTGTTAGTACTGTTAAGGAACGTACGGAGCTATGGTGATCCGTTCAAAAATTTCATGCTAGAAACAAGAAAAGAAGAAGCCTTGAAGATGAAAAAGGTCGCGTGCGTCCTTCTTCAGATCACACCGACCAATTAAATGCGTTAGTTGAATCAGAACCACTCACATTTCGAGAGCTTACACAAAAGTTAGGTGTGCAATAGTTCTAGATCGCTTAAATTTAAAAAATGTTTATGAATTTGAAGGTCGTAACCCGTAACTATTTTCCTATCAACCTAATAATATATATTCGACTTATACTTAAATGTTAAATATTTCTTCACTTAGTCTATTCATTAGAATGCTAAGAATTAGGTCAAAATGAAATATACTGTACATGAAATGCACTGTACACATTTCGTCATTAGATAAATGCAACCAACAGAATATATAAAGAAGCTCTGTGGTTATTTTTAGAGATCAACATAAAAAACATTATAAAGTTACGCATTTGTTGTTTATTTTTCAATTCTGTTCAGCTCTTTTTTTATCAGGTAGACCATAAAAACCTATATTGAGAAACATTTCGTTTTAATTTGAATAAATGGAAAAAGGTGTGATTATTAGATTTTTATATTAAAAAAAAGCTTGTTCTCAATAATGGCCGTAATAAAAACACTACATATCTTGAATATCAGTTCATACAAAATTACATTTTTAAAAAATATTAAAATACGAATAAATAAAATTAGGGAACGAACGGACGTAAAAGAAGACAGATAATGGTCTCCCACTAATTAAAACAACACGTTCAACAATCAGTGTGGGTTTGGAGTAGAGATAAGACGGAACGATGTAACATAGGACACGACTACCGTGTACGACGAACCGGGTTCATAGAGACAGATGTCTGGTGAAGATAGATGACCACAGGCCGGTAGAGTGAACATTTCGTATTATGGGGGCTTTGGTCGAAAGCCTAGTGGGTCAGTAAAAATAGAATGTTTTGTGGTACACGTATATACATACATATACGTATATATATATATATATATATATATATATATATATATATATATATATATTCATGCATCCATACATACGTACATGATGTATAATGTGTGAATTTGTGCTTCGGTAATGTACATTGTGAATAACTCACTAATGTCAACAGTACTGTGTACATTGACAGAAATGTGTGGATATATATATATATATATATATATATATATATATATATATATATATATATATATATATATAAGTAGTTCACTGATCTTAAAATGAAAATAATATAAAGCTTTCACAGAGTTCACTTCCAATGCCAAATTATTATGTGCATTACTTCACAGAACATTATTTTACTTCGCGGTTAAGTGATGCAATTGTTAAAAATATACTTTTTTACGCAATAAAAATGTTATAAAAATAAAACTGCTATCAAGTAATATAAAACCTTTTATAAGAGCAGTTGTAAGATATGGATTAAAAGAAACTGTAAAACAATGTTATATTTTGTTAGTCTAAGTACAGATGTGTAGAACATTTTGTTAAAAATATTCTACACGTTTTAATATAAAATTTCTTACTTTAAAAATATATAAGATAACTACACAAATCATAGATCGAGATATTTCTTCTCTATTTTCAGTTTTTTTTTCTATATTTTTTTATAACACAATGTAACATTAAAATGAACAATTTTGAAAGTACTTTATGTAAATAATTATTTCTTGCATAATTTCTAACTCAATACAGTTCAGAAATTGTGCTTAAATTCAATTTCACAAAGGAAATCTTTCTTTTATCTCATATACGAAATTTTTTTTATTTAAAATATTCTATAGCTGATTACTGAATGATTACAAATCATTTATTAAATATTTTTGATGATAATTGTTTTTTGCTGTTTATTGAATGAAAAAAAAATAGTTGTGAAACGAGATGATTTTTAATAATAGGGTGTAGTAAGATTAGACGCGTAACACTCATTTGTAAATTCGTCTTCTTTATTATTTATTTGTATATTTTCTTTGACAAACTATTTTAACACATGGATGCTAAAGATGAATATAAAGAACAAGTTTGAGTAAAATATCTTCTTAAATAAATTATCAAAGAAGAGGACGGCAACCATAATGAAGAAAATAATACTTTCAAAATTTGTGAAAAATATTGAAGACCGACTGGATAGGAAAAACAAACTATCAAAGAGCTTTACTGTTAAAGAAAAATAGACAAAATTATACAGAAGCATAAATTAAGGTAAAACAACAATATAATTATTCAGCTCCATTTCTCATTTCTTTGGAAATACTAAGATCTTAGGGGAAAAAACTATTCTTTTATAGGACTGGAAAATATATTAGATAGAAACATTATACACATTGTTGAAAATAAAAATTGACTATTTTCATCGACTACTGAAGATAAAATACAAGATTTTAAATAAAATCTATATTTATCAAAAATATCAATAAAATAATATAATAATAAATAATATATAATAATAAAATAATGAATTCAACATCATCGACAAATTCTCATAGAATTCAAATTAGTTCAACATGCAGTTCATCTAACCATGTTAAAAACCAGATTACGTCTACAGAAAAAGTAAAGTAAATGGTTTCAACTTGAACAAAAAGTAGACGATTGGAATATTTAAAAAAATAATAGAAATATTTGATCAATATTTATTTAACAAATAAGTGCATTCCATAATGTTTCAAATTATTAACATTTATTAATTAAAATGTAAGTTCGATTTAATTCAAACATAATCATTTTTTGACTAGGAAAAATAATAGATATTAAAACTAAATATATCTCATATAAACATATGAAAAAAAAACTTGAAAATTGTTATTTTTAATTAAAACCAAATACATACACAATCATGTTATATAAACCGCAATTGACATTAATTTAAATATTGTCTCATACAAATCGGATGTTATTTAAATACAAAATGTAAATTGATAACGAACTGAAAACATTTATTTTTACACATTATTGTTTAGAATATAAGATAAATATTTAAATGACAGTATTGTTTATACGAAATCAGTCAAATGAGAACGAAAATAGGTAATTATTTATAAATGAAATTTAAGTTAAAAATGCTTTGGTCGAAAAAATGCTTTTGTTTTATTTGGCATCCATGAGCAATACTATTTGAGCGACGTTTGAGTCATTTGTATGTGTATTCGACTGTGAAATATTGAATATCTGAAATATACACACGTGGTGTGTGTGTGTGTGTGTGTGTGTGTGTGTATATATATATATATATATATATATATATATATATATACATATATATATATATATATATATATATATATATATATACATACATACATATAAAATTGGAGAAATTGACTCCATTCAAAAGTAAATTCTAATTAATACTGACTATTACGGATATAAGAGATCACATATAAAACATGTCAAAGTACTTCAGAAGTTATTTAAAAGAGTAAAATTTAATCAACTGACAGCTTCGTTGGAACTGAAATCACAATCAATAAATGTTTAAGTGATACCCCTGTATACAAATGAAAATAAATAGGTATTTATAATATTTTATTTTGACTTTGGGGAAAAGGCATCAGGAAAACGTGATTTCTTTTGTCAGAATCAAGGCAATTTTTGTGAAAACATAAAATTGTAGGTGCCGTAAAGTGTATTTGATGAAATTGATTATATCATTGTCTATCTTATTGTTTTTTAGAGCATAAGACAATCATAATTTTATATCCGCTTCAAATATAAATGTTTCTTATTAGTAACGCTTCGTTAAAAATGTAATATATTTATATTAAATGTAGGTTTATTTTCTTATTTGATATATTGAAAAGTTAATTAATTTGAATGTTGATTTCAACAAACGTACATATAGTTAAAAGTACATATATTTCTGTAATTTACAATTGTACATTTCATTTCATAACTATTTCAAATATATATATATATATATTTGAAATAGTTAATAAAAGTGCTCTTTATTACAAAAAAATAAAAATAAATAAATACTTCTCCGAATATCAAGTCTGTATGAATTCTTATATTTATTTTTGCTCTTAATTTAAAAGTAAAATAACCCTGTTCATTATTATTATTTGTGTATATTCATAAATACTTTAGTATGTACTATCTTACTAATAATGTAATTCTATATTTTCATTTCTAACATTTTTACGTTCTTCCATCAAAAGTTTTTACAAACAGTGCATACAAATACAATTTTCAATAGACGCTCGTAAACTTCTCTACATTTACAAGTGTGCGTTGCGAATGCTTTATAAAAAAGATAGACCAAAAACTATCTTTTCTCTCTCATCACTGTTATCTTTGATCATTACTTAGAACTTGTTTGTAGAAGCCGAAAAACATGATAAAGTTTTTAGTCCAACGTTAGCATTTAATTTCTTTCCACCCGTCATCATAAATCAACACTATGAACAAATCAACTGCATGTGTCAACTGATTTTCGGACGTAGCTTTTAATATAATAAACTACGGGACTCCGCCCGGTACTCGCCACGCTCGTCAACCACCGGAAATGCATGAAAATGTATATTTAGAATAGAAATCAACATTTTTTTATAATTAAACATTTATAATGATATATACACACACACATATATATATATATATATATATATATATATATATATAAAGTATATATATATATATATATATAAAGGGGGGGCAACGTATAAAAATAAATTGACGGGGATAATAAAAAATATTCAAATTAATAAATATATTAAACCAAAAGACTTTTATTTTCAATTGTTTTACTTTTAATTATTTTCTTTTAAATTTATTAATATTATATTGAAAATTCTAAGCATGTGGAACACATGGCGTATTATAGAAGGGTTCGTTTAACGCTGTCCCATTTAAACTAGGATTTTCTGAGAACAAGTTGTGCGCAGTACAGCACAAAAGTTTAAAAAATTAGTTATTTGGAATAATAATTCACAGAATTTAATAATAACGAATAAATATATAAACGTTGTTGGATTATTTTAAAAATAAATATTTGTAATTGTTGATAACTGTAAATTATTAAATTATTTCTTATTATATTCATTGGAAAACACAAAGACTGTAAGATACATCTAATCTACTTAATATATCCCATTTATTTAATATATATATATATATATATATATATATATATATATATATATATATGTAAAATTAATCTCTTTAAATTAGTATATTTATAATAAACTGCATTCACAAAACAACGTTTTTTGTAATAAACATTTCAGATAAACACATAAGATACGAACGACTAATTCCAGTATAAGTAAATGAATAGATGTTGGAAACGGACGGCAACAAAAGACGAGCACGCACAAGAATTAATCTAAACGCCAACACCTTCACGTATTTTGGACATGACATGAAACGTCGTTGATAAAGGAATACAATGATGCTGTTGTATCGATTCGAACGGCTGTATAGCGCATGGGGTTGAGGGTTGTTGTCAGGCCAGGATTTGTAACGAATTTAGGGATGATATATACACCTCGTGCGTTATTTATATTGGTCATGCTTACGTTTAAAGATCGGCTATGCTATATTGCGGTCACGTATAAAGAAAATAATATGTTATTGTTGAAATGTTCATTAGAGTGTATGATGTCGAAATTAGGAAATAGAAGATTGTTCATCAGGACAATTCAATCGAATTATTTTTTATGATTTTCTAAAGGTGTACGCCTGTGTGTGTGCACATATACATAACTAATACTGAAACTCTTTTTCGAATGCCGGTTTCAAATTAACCATTCGTTATTCTACTATCGTATTTTAATATAAATAGTCCACTGGACTACAAAATTCATAAAAAACGAAAATGAGATTTATGTGTGTAAAATTAGATTTATTTATGTGATTTTTATACATTAAGTGCTTTTAATAAAGTCAATGTTATTATTAATATCAATATTATTCTACGCACATTCATTTCTAGAGCTCTATGAACCATTTCCAAATACAATAATTGAATCCATTGTAACAGGGAATTAAAATCAGGGAATAGTAAACAGGGAATGGTTCTTTACTGTGATACTCTGTCTAAAACAGAATCCATGAAATGGCGGCGAGTAGATAAACCACCACCACGAAAGACCAAGATGACAATTCCAGACAAAAATCAATGAATGAGCGCAATTCTGTTATTAATGGGCCATATTATACAACATTGCTGAATAAATTGAAAATATTCGTGAAAAACGGCGTGGAAAACTAATAAAGCAAGTGCGCTTGTTGAACGACAATGCACCATTTCACTTCGCTACTATTTCTCAAGTCGCTAGTTGGGACTATGGATTCCAAGGACTTGATCACCCACGTTACAGTCAAGGTATAGCCACTGACTATTACTTATTTGGTAATTTGAAAAAAGAATTATGTAGAGAGCGTCTTAAAACAGTAATAACTGGACAGTTTGTTAAGAAAACGGAAAAAATATTTTTATAGAGATATAGAATTACTAATTGAGTGCTGTAAAAATGTATTGAAGTTAAAAGGGATTATATAAACAAAATATTAAAATGTTTTTTATTTATTTAAATTCCTTCCTACCTGGCCAAGAATACTTGGAACTAGCCTCGTACATACAAAATAGTTTAAAAATTTAAGTGTCCATTTGTACCTCAAATCTAAATATTATATTAAATACTGTTTTCTTTATCTTTGATTATATATATATATATATATATATATATATATAAATTTATTATATACTTGTATAACAATAAGGTGCATTTACACTGCATTCATTGTATTTGAATATAACCATTTGTCATCTAATAACAAGAAAAGTTACAATCGTATAACATAACAATAATAATAACAATACTACATATATAACTTATACATTGTACATTAACAAAGATCTATTATTCAATATTCCTGTGTGCAATTTAATAAGTAACATATGACTTGAATATTAAATCTAATAACACTGCAAAATTGTAATATTACTATCTAACAGTATAATATAATTATTAATTATGTATAGTTCTAAATAGGGGAAAGTTAATTATGCATGTTCGAAACATATGTGTGTTAAAATTGAAATGAAACAATACGAAGTTCAATAATCATAAACACGGTATTGTGAGTAGTCAATATACATTTGGATGCAATATTTTGTACATACGAAAAAATGAAGCATGAAAAAATAATATAAACGTAATTGTATTCACGAATAGGGAAAAATATTCACATTTACGTGTTCATGTAAGTAGATATACATATACATATATACACATATATATATATATATATATATATATATATATATATATATATATATATATATATATATAATGTATGTATGTATTAAACGAATGAAAGAACAGACGTACTTTAAATTGACATGGTAATTATTTCAGTAATTTAATCAATAATTACATTGAAAATTTTTTGAATCATTACTGAAAAAAATATTTTATAACGAAGCTTTGATCTCAATTATGTTAATATAAAAAAATAATCACATTTTCAAGACATTCAATTGATTCCTAATTTTAATTAATTATCATTAAAATGTATTCATTTGTAATTACTTCAATCTGCTCTCTCTCTCTCTCTCTCTCTATATATATATATATATATATATATATATATATATATGTACTACACACACACATATATATATATACATATATATATATATATATATATATATATATATATATATATATATATATATATATATATAATATGGGTGTCAACAAATTAAAGAAAAACATTCTTACTGATACAGTAGCAAACGCATCCAGATTCAAATCTGGTTTAATTGAATGTAAATATTTAATTATTAAAAACAAACATATAAATGTTTATTTTACTTTACAATTTGTTTCTGTTCGTTGTCAAATACAGATCAATATGAAATTTATAGTCATGAAAGACGCTATTAATTCTTAAAAGTACGTCCTTTTCTTTTTACTGAAAGGTGTTAAGTCAACAGAAAGTATTCAACGGTTCAATGTTTTTCTTTGAGAGCCTATAGAATCGCAAAGTACAATCTACTGTCGACCGATTTTTTTTAAAAAAACAAACAAGCCTAAATAATAATGAGAGCAGTAACGATCTAACAAAAGTATTACTGATGGAAACATTCACTTAAATTACCAATGTTATTATCAATTCGTGTGCAGCGAGGGACCAATGTTATTAGCAGCAGTAAAATAAATATATATATATATATATATATATATATATATATATATATATATATATATATAAAATTGTTGACAATGTCGCTGCATTCACATGATTTAATAGATACTCATGCTGCTAGAAAGATTTAAAGATATCCAGTAATTATTCCAGTGCGAGTTCATACATGCATTGGTGGTGTCGTTTAGTTGACAAGAAAGGTTCCAAAAGTTCAGCCAACTCACTAAAAATGTTGTTTATTACTGTTTAATAAACAAGCAAGTAATAGAACCAACTAGAAGGGGATTACAGGTAATCAATTATTTTAAAAATGTCTAAATAATCCATCCACCTCGATACTGAGTCATTATTCTAATCTCCACTCGACTGTACATTCATGCTAGTTCTGTTATTAAAAACTAGTAACTCGTTCTAACAATCGTCTACTAAACCTATGAGAATGACAGTTCAGATACAATCAAGTTGAATGTAACTCTTTTTGCGCCCTGAACAGAAAATTCATTGAGTTTTTTGTGTATTACTGTATTTGATCACTTAACAAAAATTGATAGTTATATATTTCTACTTTTATCCAAAAACAAAAAAAAATCAGAGTGAAGTCGGTTAGAAGAAAATAGTATTTTCTCGATTGGTAAGATAATTCTAATGATATTTAGGGATTAGTATGCATGCTTCTTGACGATTATTTATCAAGAAAGGAAAACCATAATCAACGTATGGAAATATACTGAACTTCTGACTGGACTATAAGGTTAAATACTAACCGAAAAGTGACATGCAAAGTTTCACGGTCCGTTTTTACAGTAGCTTGAAAATGCGAGACCGCATTCTCCTCGACTGAGTTTCGCCAGGTTCGAACTGTTGCATCACCAGCACTATTTACAAAATTTCACTCCTAGCCATTGCCACTTATTTACATTTATGAAAGAACTACTGTGAAACATGCATTCTCAAGAAATGAATGAAGTGAAATTAGCAGCAAACAGGCGGATAAGAGAGTTCAGAAAACTTTTATAAAGGTATAAACGTAGTAATTTCGAATTGGGAAAATAGGTATTAATTAATGGGAATTACCCAGAAAAATTGGAATAATAAAATATACCTACATTCCTAGAATTTTGTAAACATCTCTCATACATATACATTTTTTTAAATCAAATGAATAAAACTAATTACAAGCTAGAATAAAAAAAATCTATGGACATTAATTTGCAATAAAATTGCTAGTTTACGTTTCTGATGTTTTTCTAAAAAAAAATTAAAGTTGACATTGAAGAACTAATCGTTGAGAGCAAATTTAGAAGACGAAAATAATTACACTCTCTTACTCACCCAGTTACGCATTTATATATACATAGCACAGTTTGTTGTGTGTGTGAGTAGGTGTCAGTTATGTGTTCATCAAGGATAAGTTACAGTAATCCACTATTTCACAGATACATCTTAGACGAAAGATTACAACTGAAGAAAATGTAAAAAAAGTTTTAAAGTATACATAAAAACCCTGAAGAACATTAATTTCAAAATGGACGTTTAACAGGGTCGTTAATTGAACACCAATACAAATTTTCTGTTTTTAGTGCTGACGGGCAAGAATTAAAAACAAATTTACTGTGCGAACTGCAAAAGATGTTTTACGTACGAAAGTGTTTGCTGTATTTATATTTTAATTATATTGCAACCGTTCACATCTTTTAAATGTTTGTGGATATATGAAACAAAGACGGGGAACGTGTCTATCCTATATATTCGATTATGTGAAAGTACCGCTGTCAACCCTTATGGCAGCTATTTGTTAAATTAAATACCAAAAGAGCATTTTCGTAAAGGGTAATATTTAATTTACAAGGGATGAATCGCATACACACAGATGTATGTGAGAAGGGAACGACCTGTTAGCTCATTCTAAGTTAAACCTTGATCTACCGGTTAAAAGCACTGTATTTTTTTTACAAAGTAGCGAGGAATAACAATAAACGTTTCGATTTTATGAAATTATATTCTAAATCATAGTAAATATTTAAGTATTTTTAAAAGCATTGAACTATTCAAATTTTAATAAGAGAAAAATAAACTGTCGATGCGTTTACTCCGATTTTTAAAAAAATATATTTATGTGTAGAAAAATAAATTCCATAATTTATTCGAAACATTCTAATTACAAGATTTTATGTTCGTTTCTTTCCATTTAGAATTTAAAATTCATCTTCAAAGTTATTCATATATATATATATATATATATATATATATATATATATATATATATACATATATATATATATATATATATATATACATATATATATATATATACACATATATATATATATATATATATATGTATTTAAATTACGAAATTTTAATAAAGTTTTCAAGGGTTAAAATATTAACACTAATTATTTTAATTAAACAAGTTCAACAATTTACGAGGATGTATTTTAAAACAATCTGAATTTCAACTGACAGAAAAATGAAACTACGTACAACTTTCCAACATTACTGCAAAGTTTAATTCATGGTCCATTTGTCTGTTGCCAACTATGTATATATTATCCACTTGGAAATAAAATCGAAGCATTAAATTGTATAAAAAAAAACAATAAATTTCAAAAAGAACATTCAGTTTTATAGACTTTCAATACAGTACTGACGAAAAATTGAATATTTTTGCGCTGATAAAATATTCTATTTAAAAATTAATTCTTTATATTAAAGTACTGCTGCTACAATGGCGTATGTGTTCTACCATGCTGTTGTATTTAATTATATAATTTAAATAAAACGTTTCGCGTTAAACTCAAAAATAAAATTGTAAATATATTTTAATTAAAACTTCATATATAGTAAAAACAAATACGAAATTATATCAAATGTTAACTTCAGATACAATGGTATGAATTTTCTATATATTTCGTTATAAAAGTACATTTATACAGTCTTATTCAATCGCGATAACTCCCATTTGAAATGCCTTGAAATTCGATTTAAATTTTTAAAGCTTAGATCATAAATAGTAAATATTCGGTTTAAATATTAAATGACCTAAAAAAATGTCCAAATATATTTAATATTGAAATAGTCACCTAAGCAAAAAATTATTCTGAGAAACAACCATTTCAAATACCATTGTATGAAAATTTCACAAAAAAAAAACAATCTATATTTATGTACTTATATATTTATGTATTCTTTTTAAAACATTAATATTGACTTATTCGCTAAATTTTAGATCATGATTGTTGCAGTTACCTCATTTATGTTTATTATTGGTCTAGAATATAATTTCCTAATTACTAACTTATCAAGCATTGAAAATTAGAAAGAGAACTGAATTACAAAATAATAATGGACTTTCATTTATATACAAAATAAAAAAAATAAAAAAGAATGAATCGAGTTTATGTATCTACAGTTTCACAACTTGATATTTTTTTCATTCTACAAACCACAAAAAAAAATCTGATCAAAAATGTTCAATAATTTATTAATGACCATATTTTATATTATTTATTACAAGTACTTCGACGGAAATACCATCTTCGGATCACTAAGACACAAAAGAGTTTTGATCATTTTTTTTTATAGTTTGGGGAAGAAAAATATTGAGAATCAATCTGTGATAGTAATTTTAGTATTAGAACCGTATTAAGTACCTAATTTTTATTTATTTATTTTTTGTAAAATCTCAATAAAAATATAGGCATTATCATTAAGCATTGCAGATTTCATTTCTTATATTTCATACATTTAAAATTAATTACAACAATGAAACATCTAATTATTGTCAGTAAAATTATAAGCAAATATTACTGTGGAGTACTATTTTCATTATAATACATTTATTATTCACATTGTTACATAGTTCAAGTTCCATTTGGCAATTCAGAATTTTACTTCAATGTTTCATGAATTATTTTAAATCTTGTAACATTATTCCTGTTCTTTGAATTTTTCAAACATTTTAAACATTCAGTATTTATTTACAAACTGTTTCCACAAATTTCAGTTCCTAAAAATCTACGTTTTTTTTTATAATAAAGTAGGTAATTACAAACACATAAAAACAAATAGACGACTTTATTCTTTTTACAAAACTTGTATAATATACATAAACATATTTATATACTTTTATATAAATTAAATATCATAAAACCATTTTATTCAAAAAAAAAATAAAATTTATTAAAATTGTTGTACATATAATACAGTGCTTCAAATTTAAGATACTTCTAACTGCATTACAAATATACAATTGCCAGTGTTAAATCATATTTCCAAGTAAATAAAATCAACTCTAGTTTCTTGAATGTGGCTTTATTGGTATATAAATTCAAAATAATAGTAAAATATTAATGTTTAACTACAATTAATATTTTTTTACCTTCTACATGTTTTCATATTATTTCAAAAATAATAATTATAATCAAATACTAAGTCAGAGTAATTGCATCACTTTATTTATAAAAATATACATAAATAGATATAAATACTATCAGCTTTTCAATGTAAAAAAGTTCTTTTAAATAATAATACACATGTGGACTTACATACACAGAAATACTCCTGCCTTCAAAAACTATGTTTCAGTTCTCTCCAGTAATAATATTTAAGAGTAAAAATAGACATAGTTCGTAGAAATAAAATCTATAAGTAAAAACTTGTATAGCAACTTTGTTTATATATGCATATACAAGAAAATGGAGTTCCAAATATAAATGTCTGATTACAATAAAAACAAATAAGCAAAATCATCAAAAGAATACATTTATTCATTTTTAAATAAGTGTATTTTTTACACATACATTTACATATATGTAAATGGTTTCGAAGATGTTATCTTAAAATAAGGAAAAAAATCGTTTTTAAAATATTATATGGTATATATGGTAAACGATTAACAACAATTATACTATGGTAAGCAATTATTATATCTTTACAATCCTTACAACAGACGAATCCAATTATCTACAATGATAATTAGTGAATGTTTATTCAGTTGATGGCATATTTGTGTAAGCAATTAAAAAAAATGTACTTACATATTATTTGATTCATATATTGTATCTATTTTTTAAACTCATAAATAACAGAAAATATAACTTATTTGCTTTACTAAACACCGCTAATTTGTTAAAATTCGTGTGTAAATAATAAATAAACATGAATGTTGTGTGACGTAAATTAAAAAGAGCAAAACAGTTTTTACAATATACAAAATGATAGTCAACAAAACTATTAACACTTCATTTCAGGACGCATATAATTTAAAATTATTACAATTATGCATGATGTAAAATAAATCAGTATATAATTTTACTTCCTGTATATAAAATATTACATTTATCTTAACGACCAACTTGTATTGTAAACATATTTCTAAAAATATTCCTTAAAAACGTGTTTGATCTTGATTGTGTCGATTGTATGATAGAGATAACATGTGTTTATTAATTCAGAGGCAAATTAAAATGTGATTCGAACCTTTTACAAAAACATTACTAATTTGATGAATATAAACAGTTGAAATTTCGATAATACTTTTCATAAATGGTATAATAAATAATTAGAATTCAATAGATAAGAATGTCGATAAATAATAAAAAAATATATATACATATACAATTTGGAAAAACATGGCGACTAGTATACAAGCTCAATGCCAATCGACACACGAAATACGACTGATTAATATAATAAAGAAAATAACTTCTGCAATAACTTTCTTACCTTGATCCACCAAACGTGCGGCATTGGGGAATTTTCCCTGATCTAGATTGATCTTCTCAGCTAATAATTCGCGTACGTATTCCGCAGCCTTCTGAGATGCCGGGTTGGACTCGTCATTTTGATCCTCGCGATCACGTTTATCGTCATTATTCATATCAGACATACTTTTTCGTTTGAAATCACTCGAATTTGATCCGGAATAGTTGTTATAATCTCCATTCGAATCGTATTTATCAGCCATTATATTGAAATTATGTTAAATATCACCAAATTACAAGAACAAATATCATACACGTTCAACAGCACAAACAACAAGACGCCATGTACGAATGTGCAGTTCGAAACTACTTACTGTGGCTGTATTCTTTCTCGCTCACATCCATGTAACATGCGAACAAACGTGCTCACTCTAAATATATAACAGTATTCATTTGTTATTTGTGTCTACCATCCACCGGGACATTTTATCTCACTTTCACCAATTGATGCGTAAGTAGTTCGTATTCTGCATCGAATCGTCATTAGCAGCCTGTATATATTTCAAAAGATATGATTTTCAAAACATATATTTTTGTATACAAGCATTTTAATTTATTTATTACAGCATATTTCAATCGTTAACTATCATTATCGTTAAATATAATAAAATAAGAACTGTGCTGTATTTTATTTATTGCACAAAATAACAGAAAATATGTAAATAAACAGCCATTTACTGCGGTGGAATGTAGAAATGTTTGTCTACTCCCTCCATTAACTTTTAATTATGCATGTGGGTTTCTTGATGTATTTTTGTTTCAATGTTTGTATTTTAAACATTTTTATTATATATAGTATAAATCCGCATTTAAATTTAATTTATATATAAACTACAGAGTTATATATAAAAACTTTATTTTCTCCGCCTCATCACCTCTTTACTTTAATGTTATGTATTATTTCAAATTTTTCTCTATGGATTTAAATGATTTTAACATTCTTGTCTATTTTTAAATTATTTACTATTATATAAATATTCTTATCTTTGTCTTATTAAATCATTACGGAAATACATCTACTGAAAATAGTACATTTTAAAGTCTATTAATAGCAATTTATTCAATTCTAAATTCAGAACGGAGATATTTTTTCTCGGAAAAGATATAATTTAAAACATTGTGTAGTGTGTGTATTATAAGATGTACGTAATAGATATTTCTTAGTAAATACATATTTTTAGCATTAATGATCGACAAGTAGACAAATCGTCGGTTTGTGATAGACGGATTTATTCCTTTTTAATTCTGTACTATATATATATATATATATATATATATATATATATATATATATATATATATATATATATATATATATATATATGTATATATATCAAATGTCAACGTTGCATATATTTGTGATAATAATTATATAGACATAACGAGTTTTAAAAAATATGTTTATTGTTTTTTCATTCAGCTTTGTGTACAGTTTTATAATTGAGAATTGGACGAGCGCAGCGAGCAAGGGGCCAAAGCCCCCTAGTGTATATACAGTTCCAATTTTAAACATTTTTTAGGCCAGTAAGAAAATGCCTTCGTAGACACCCTGGAACTTCCTTGATATAACTATAAAATTTCGACTTCATTGGAAAGTGGGGGATGGAAAATTGCACCATTCCTTAGAGAAAAATTCGATCTATGAGGTCTTACAGTAATAGTTGAAAATGTCTTCATCAAAAGTACATGTAGTACACCTTGACAATGATTGATAAACTTTTAAGTAATATTCACTTTTGTGCCCCTGAATCACTATAGCAAGTTAGAGAACATTTTTTTGGAACACGTAGTATGTATATATATATATATATATATATATATATATATATATATATATAAGGATAATTTTTTTTAATTATAACAAGAATAAATACAGTCTGGGTTTGGAATAACCTTGAGTTACAAGTATGATAATATGAGCAACGTGTTTAAAATGAAAATAGATAGATCGAATATATTGTAGAAGACAAGACAATAGATTTCAAAATCGATATAAACTTAAAGTTTTTAATTAGCGTCTATGATTGTGTGTGTGTCAATATAGAGTTTATTAGAAAAAAAATACTTTGAAATAAAAACCAAAAATCTGCAGATCTAAAGGTTGTGGTATTAATATTTTTCAGTGTTATGTGATTATGGCTATAATTTATAAATTTTGGTGAATTTTAATAATATGAAGACTAAACCAATAGTAAATGTGTTGGTGAACATTTAACTGAAGGGAATAGAATAAGGAATGGAATTATTAAAAAAATTGGTAAACAAATGAAGATATAATCCACAAAAAAGACTCTGGTCAAAAAGATCAATAAATCATTATTGATTGTTTACGATTACTGTTTTTCTATTTTTAGAAAGTTATACTACAGAAAAAAATATGGTTTGCAGGATGAAAAGAAGAATTCATTTGTGCAAATTTGATTGCGTGCCCTATTACACTAGTAAGTATATAAAAGCAAGAAAAAAGAAGAGGTCCTAAATGGTTTAGAAAAAAGAAGTTACAGAGGATATGAGAAGAGAAATAGAGAATGAAGAACCACAAGAAAAAAAATTTTCGATCGACTCTTCAATAATTGGGAACCAGCCAGAAAAGTTAATTAATAGATAGATTTTGAAATGTTTACCTGAAAATCGTATGTTATATAATTTGTTCAACAACAGTCACCCCTCCCTCCATATATATATATAAATATTTGTATATATATATATATATATATACACATATAGTAGAAGGCTTGGCCCTCTGTTCGCTGCGCTCGCCCATTTGTCAATGATACGCAAGTCATGTAACCGAATGAAACAATGATCACATTTGGTTATCATAGAAGGGAGCTAATCCCCAGGAATGACAGAACAACTATATGTTTACAGAGATTTCAGATACTGTCAGCTAAACTAAAAATGCGTTAAAAAATGGGTTTCATAGGAAGTCATGTCTCAAATAAATGTCATGGATTTATATATATATATATATATATATATATATATATATATATATATATATATATATATTATATGTTAGTATGTCTATATACATAGTCTCGCAAATAGATTATTTTTTGTAACATGTTATTTTATATATGAGATAAACATATTTGAGTATCATAGACACCTGGACGTCATAAATAAATAAGTGGACGTCATCGAAAATTTTTTGTGGATAATTTTGATTTTATATATATATATATATATATATATATATATATATATATATAGAGAGAGAGAGAGAGAGAGAGATATGTGTGTGTTTTTGTGCGTGAGAGAGTTTTATAAGGTAATGAATCGAGTTTGTTTCGGTAATAATGATTGAAATGCATGTTTTCTTCTCTTCTGTTCTTATTTAGTAGAAAGCATTACACTAATGTAATATATGGTGTATAATATCTGTCAAAGCATTTAACATCAAAGTGAACGTTTCTTTTCGTTTGAAAAAACGAGCCGCAGCACGGCAGTAATCTCGCAAGTAAATAACACGTACGTGTAATGTAACATGTAATAAAAAGACTTAATATCTAATTTTTCAAGTGACTACGGGGACTCATACTTTAATGCAGTTCACCTAAATGATAATATACCATCATACGTATATCACTATCTAAAGGATTAAGACAGCCGTGGAAATTCCAGGAGTAAATATATCAAGGGCACCTCTGGGACATATTTACCGAACGAGCCGTTGCGATAAAAAGGAACGAATGTGAAGAGTTCACTCGAACTTCATAAAATATTGTTCTTATTTCAGCGAATGCGACTATGTAAATGTATTGATTTTCATGTCGATTCGACACTTTCGGATCTAGTTTATTCTGCACATATATTTTCTTTGAACAGTAAATGAATACATAATATTTATTATAATCTTGGATTGTTATTGTCGCTTCCATATTTTCCCACTTTTATGTATTTATAATAGATATTTTGACTGTCGAAAAATGAAATGAATGTGTGATTATAAATCTTTATATAACACTGTGTTGTTTTTATTTAAAATTAAAAAAATAAACAATTAAAAAATACCATTTCTCTCTCTCTATCTCCCCCCTCTCTATATATATCTTTTTAAACATTTTTGTAACTTGATAAAAATTAGTATTAAATAAATATCAAATATTTTCCGAATAAAAATATTCCATGTAGATATTTGTTTTTAAAAAGAATTATTGGCTTCTCGTACACGAAAGAACAAATTTGAATTGACATTTTAATTCATATACTTTTGTATAAAATTTAAGCTTTTTAATAAGCTCCCTTTGGTTTGAAGAGCTTTGATAAAAAAGTATGAAAGAATTATCTTTAAGTCTCAATACGTAGTCGTACAGATTTTACTGATTTTCCAATTGAAGAGATTCGATCTTTAAATGTTTTCATGTGTAAGAATGGATAAGAAAGTTCTCTGAATTGATAAACTTAATATTTTTTAAAATGTATTCGCATTTTTTTTTATTTCGATACGTGTTTTTAATATTTCGTTTTGGTTTTTATATTTTTATTTCTGTATATAAAACAACAAATATTTAAAGCTGTTAACCGAATTATAATTATTATAAATCTTATAAGGAGTGTTTGTAAACGAATTGTACTTGATCTGAAACTGATATGTTAATTAAAATGTATGAAATAATGTAGCTATTTCTATATCGTATAGAGATACTATATAAAAATGTTTATTACTGTTAAATGAATTAAAACAAATAAACCGGATTTGTTATAATTACAGGTTTGATTTGAATTGAATTTCAATTAGAACGATTAATATTTATTCTGTATATATTAACATTTAAATATTGTATATATATATATATATATATATATATATGACGTTTTTTAAATTTAATTTTTTTTTATAACTTTTTTTAAGCAGATTACATAAACAGTGATATTTTAATATATATATATATATATATATATATATATATATATACTCATATAGTTTTTAGGATATATTTGGAGTATATAATTATATTTACGTTTGTATGTCATGTATAGGGATTTTCATGTGTTTTTTTACATTGTAACGTCATTACAACACGTTTTGACATGTTATATATGGAGTGTACGGCTTCTATTGGTGTTATTAATCCAGTTCTTAAAGATATTCAATTATTGGACGCAATTGCTCATCGAGTACTATTGTTATAAATGATTTAGGCTGCTTACAAGAGATGAGGACTGACTGCGGTTGTTGGAGAGTTAATCCTACTTCAGCGCTTATAAATAAGCAAGTAAGAATGTGTCTTCGTGGTAATCTGGAGCTTTGTTGTCTGAAAGAAGAGATGTGGTCTCATAACCGGCCATGAATAATTGTTTTACGACTTTGCTCCAATTATATCCGAGCTATATTCAGGACATTTTACATGCAAGGTTCATGAGTTTTTACAATCGTTATTCGCGGTGCAGAGAGGTAATAAAAGGGGAAAATATCGAATCGTCTATTGCTTCAATGCATATTAATGCAGGTTATTTGTGTATATTGTTTAAATAAAATCTTTTATAAATTAATTTTTTACAAGATTACAAAATAATTGTATGATTAAAAATATTTCGTAATTGGTTATTTATTATTTTGGATAGTTTCATATGTTCATTTACAAGAAAAATCCATCATCTACATAATACAAGTTATACATATATATTTATTTTTGATTCCTTCAATATTTTTGTTCCTTTCTTTCTTAGAATTCTGCGAACGGTTATAACACCATAAAAATACTCATAAGAAACTGTAAAAAATGATTAATAATCAACTATTTTACATTTTTAATAAAAAAAGTGGTTTGTGAACGAGTAAAAATCAATAGTTTTAAACAAGGAGACTGGTGTCAAACATACTTTGCTTACAAGTGTTCAGAAAAGTATTCCACATAGTCGTTAAGTAATTATCCGAGTGAAGTTCAAACAAATATGAATCTAAATCTGGAAGAAATTAAAAAAAATCTCTTATCAGAATGACATACACTTGATTCGTACGAACTTAATAGACACAAAAATATATATTTTAAAAATGAGTTTAATTTAGTTATAAATTTGACCAAAAATTGTTAAAAGAAAGATTTTGATAGGGAGAAGTATGAGTATATATATATATATATATATATATATATATATATATATATATATATATATATATATATATATATGTATATATGTATATATGTATGTATGTATGTATGTATATAAATGTATATGTATATATATATATATATATATATATATATATATATATATATATATATATATATATATATATATATTATACAGAAATGAAAAATAATAGCTTTAAAATAGTTTTCAAACAAAAAAATTGTAATTTGTTATTATTTTGGTTGTATTAAATCAAATTTATTAATTTTTTTATGAAAATTTTCTGAAGAAATAAAATAACAAATAGCAAATATGATAACAGATAGCAAATAACAAATATGATACAAGAACAAATCAATACAAATGAAAATATTTAAGTATTAATTTTTACATTAAACTCTATATGTAACTTTTTATATATGTATATATACATATTGTGTATATAAATATATATATATATATATATATATATATACGTATATATATACATATATATATATATATATATATATATATATATATATATACATATTGTATATACAAATGAGTATATGTAAATGTGTATAAACTTTAAAAGGAAACATTTTGAACAGACCTGTGTACTTTGTTACCGTTGAAAATCGAACCAAATACGAACAGAAATAGGATAACCGTAACTTCTTATCTATTAATAAATAAACAGGTGGACTGATTTAAAATTCACTCTCAATTGGCGAAAAAGAAAAAAGTCGTACGGGGGTTCCGCTATGTGACCAAACAGTGTTGCCAGCGTAGCTGCTGCAAAATCCCTGTTGATAGATCGTAAATCGAATACATGGCGCAGAGGACGAAAACTAAGTCCACGGGGTGAAAGTAAATCGCTGCGACATTTACATTTCGAATATCAAAAGAAATCTGTAACTTATGTACATTTTATATATCCGTTTATATTTTTATATACGGAAAAATTATTGTATTCGCGTAGTAAAGATTTTAGTTACTGATCAGTGTGTTTAGGTTTTGTTCCTTTTTCTTTATAAAAGAATCGCTTTCAAAGTTTAGTGACTTTAGATTTAACAAATTTTAATTATCTATTTGAAAGAGACAAAATATATGTTATATATATATATATATATTTCTTACATAATTTTGTTTGAAGCTTGAAGTCTTAGATTCATGCCTAACTTTTGATTCTTGTTTTGTTTTTGGAACAGTTATTGAATGAATTTTATTTGCGTGCTTCTAACGATTTAATGGTTTTATATACAGATCACTATAATTAAACAACAATAATTTTAAGGATAAAACTATAGTAATAATATTTACTGGCTGGATTACTTTATTTTATGGGGTAGTTATGGTTATGTTGAAAAAATAGTATCATTATTACGATCGGTTTTAATGAGTATCACGGACCGGAAATAATTTAGTATACCTGATCCTCAGAGTACAGTAAAACCTTATTTAATGCTATCTCAATTAACGCGGTTTTTAAATAGCGATGCAAAACTTTATAAACCTTAAAAACTAATGATTCATGAAAACGAATATTTTTTGCAATTATTTTGAACATATTGCATATCCATACATGAAATAAAATGCACAGAGTTATAATAATGAAGGAAATGACTTTTTTTTAATATATCCGGTTAAAATCTGAATATTATTTTGAGTAGATAAATGTATAAAAATGAACTGTTTGATTTTTTTTAAATAGATAAATAATTGTACTAAATCAAGAAACGTTTATTTTCAGTTTGTCCTAAAGTCAATTACTATTATATTAAAAATTCTATGTACATATTGTATGAAATACATGGTGTGTTTAGTACGTTTCGTTTAATGATGTTTTATTTAATTCCAGGATTTTAGGAATGGATCTTGAACCAAGGCTCGTCTATATTCATCTGTTATTGCTTAATTTGCTACACCAAAGGTAATTGTATTGCTTTTCAAGCTAAACTAATTGTAAGTGAATTTAATCAGATATGACTTACATGATAAAAACCAACAGTATTTTTGTTTATGGATATGAGTAGTGATAAAATAGATAATTCTTTTTATAAATTTACAAATGTAATTAAAGTAATGTCCATGGCTGTGACATTGTGGTGAAGAAGGTAAAGACAATCTACTACATTCATTTTAACACGAAGATTAAACACGAGTGTACCGAACAATGTCCTTATTTCATTATAATACTTCTCACGTTATGTTTTAATGATGGAGAAAAATTTTATATTACATTCGGGTTGTTTTTCTAGAAAGTCCAGAATTATTCTGGCGCATGGTTACTTTTGTGTTCATTTATTTGTAGTTTCTTTGATTCATTTAGAATGTTTTTAAATCAGCATGTTTCAATTATGTTTATATATGGTAATATGACGGACATTACCATTAAAAATTTCTTAACAACTCTAACAGATGGAAAATTAACGATTGTATCAGTGACATTTTTTAAATTTGGAGAATTTTCTATATGAATTAAATATGGATTTTATTTAATTATATTCTGTGTAATTATCTATAAAAATGATACTTTAAAATATTCTTTATATTTGTCTCTCTCGTTTATTTACCAATTCTTATAATAATTTGTTTTAATTATTATTTATTCTTCCCCTATTTCTGCTTTTTCATTTTTGACAATCATTGCATTTGAGTTCCTTCATTATAGACTTTATGTATTGTAATTATGGCGTTTTTCAATGATTCGTCCAGTTATTCAGTTTTCTCGTATTGTCTTCATCAATTCTTTATGTTTTAAATTTTCATTCATCAGATATCCTGAAAATGTCATTCGTTTATATATTTTCTCATTGTTTTTTAAGAATTTGTCTATAATTCAATTCTTAAATCATACAGATTTTTCATTTTAACAATCCAAATGCCAATTTTTTTTTAGCACAATACAACTGCGATACTGTGTTCTAAATTATTCGTTTATCAAACAAACCATAAAAAATTGTGATCAAAAATGTTCAATTAATGATTATCTATAGTCTTTGATGGTTGCTTTTGCACATTTCATTGGCAATGTTATGATATTCTGAACACAAATGAATAGAAAAATCATTTTTTTATACATTAGTTTTCCTTTCCTATTATAATATATGAATTAATTTGATGTTTTTACTGGCAGCTTTACTTCCTCATTCTATCGCTGATTGGTCTTTCTTGTGATCAAAAAATTATTCAGTTCTGTTATTATTATGTATTCATGATGGCTATTGTTTTCTTTACAATTTTTCACTTCATTTTATAGTTGTTACAAGGGAGCGTGTTCATTATTATCTGGAAGTATGGATCTATCAACTAGAGAATAATAAAAAGTAACCAACATTTTCGCTTGTTTAATCCAGAATCTCTTAATCTCTGTAGATGAACTTCACCACCAGTCTATATTTAAACTGTTTCTTAATTGATATTGTTAGAAATAAATAGCTTCTCTAATTTAATATTTGAAATTAATTTCTAAGGTATTCAGAAAACTATATACATGAGAAGGACTGCCAGGGAGAGGTATGTTTGGAGGTAGAAAATTGTGGAGGCCATGGCTCGATTTAGACTGTAGCGTCATCGGTGAAGAAGAAGAAGAAAATTACATTCAATAACAACTCTATTTCATGTAAACGATGAAGTTTACTCATTTTTACATTTATATATATATATATATATATATATCTGATAGATATTTATATATATATATATATATATATATATATATATATATAAATATATATATATATATATATATATGTAATGTATTTCGACATGAACATAAGTGGGAATAGAAATATAGAAAAAATAAACTATTGTTGAATACCTGCACACAATACTTCAAAAGACAGTTGTACCTTTTATTTGTGTTATATTTGAAGCGACATTTGTTCATGGCGTTCGATGGTTGCGCTTTTGTTATCGCTAAGGGATTTTACCGTTTCAAAAATACTTGACTGAAGACAAAACAATTTATGTATTTTTCGTTACACTTGTTGTGTTCGCTATATTGTTTATGTTCCCATTTTATTTATTTATCTTTTAGTGATTTCATATAAAGGTTTCTATTCTATTATATAATATATATATATATATATATATATATATATATATATATATATATATATATATATGTATATATATATATATATATATATATTTATATAAATATATATATTATATATATATATAAATATATATAATATATATATATATATATATATATATATATAATAATATAATGTATATGTATAACAAAGTATCATTCTTTCCATGTATTTTTATTGGTATTGAGTATATTTACAAATAATTTCAAAAACTGTCAATATTAAAAAATATTCAAACTATTAAATTACTTTCCATTGCAAAATAATTTTCAAATACATGAGGTCGATGACTGAAAAGAAATGAAAATATGTTTTAAAAGATAATAAGTTATATTGAAATTAATTAATGTGGGTAATTCTGTCGCACATGTGATTTTATGTTACGTTGCAAAAATATTTGCTATCACTGATTGCAAATACATTTCTTAACGTAATGCACTTTGAACGTTTTGATTGTACAGAGATGTTATTATTAGAAAACAATTATAATTAATAACATTATATATCATAATAGAAATTCAATTATTTGTCCTTTATCTAAATATGATTGTTTTCGTATTTTGATAATTTCTTATATAATTTTAACTTTATTTTTTTATAACTGCCCTTTTTTAACATACCACTTTTTTATTAATGTTTTATTTTAAGTTGTTGGGGAGGAATGATTTTTCTCCTCTAATATCAAACACCTTATGGTCTATGGGGGTTCAGTTCAAAGATGCCATTTTCTTTGGAAAAATATGGCGTCATATGTACTAGAAGATATACACACCATAAAGTATTTGTATATGGTTATATAAAAAAAACTGTCAAATAATCACCATATTCTGTTTCATATGCGATAGTGGGTTGATATATAATAAAACATTTGCTCTGAAAATTATATTAAGTAGAGTATCTATTGAATGTAATAATTAATTCGTTACCTTTTTTTATAGAAAATGAATGTGTACGAAAAAATGGAATACATTTCAATCCTCAAAGTATTTTTGATTATTTTGTATGACGTTACTCCATTTGTAGGTTAACCGACGAATCTCTTATTGAAAAAAGATAGCGGCTTTAAGGCGATAAACTCGTAATGCATTTCCGGACCTCTTCCACTATTTTAGTGTCTTGCATGTTTTATGGGTCGCAACACCTTCCCCCAAAGCTGAACTCGGTAACATTTTTTTTCAATTTAAATGCGAAAAGTATTCAATGCCTAATTTGCTTCTTTTCGGATACCATCGTGTTCAGTACTGTTTTGTAAAATTATGTCAATCGCTTAGCCAAGACATATAGTGTCAACATTCATAATACAAAATTCTAAAAGGACAAGAAAATATTTTAATTTAAAACAGAGTTGTTATTGATTCTATTTGAAGGCACCGAATTATTTTTTTTTACCAAGTATATCAATTTCGTAATAGGATTTAAGCTTGAAATAAAAATAAGTTAGTTCGTAATTCGTCGATTTTTTATTTTGCATTTGAAGATAATTTGGTTTATAATCTATTTTCAATAGTAAAAGATTTGAAGAGATATTCTATTTTGGAAAAGTCAGAAATACCTTGAAAAAAATCAAAACAAAACATGATAAAATCTTTGTAAATGTCAAGCATTATAAATAGCATTCGAATAGGCAAAAAACTACCTTCGTAGTTTTATTATAAGCTCAATAAGAATATATATATATATATATATATATATATATATATATATATATATATATACATATATATATATATATATATATATATATATATATATATATATATATAATTCATTACATGTCAACTAACAAAGACAGCGAGATACAATTGTCGATACGTCTGTATCGGAGGAAACTATTTTTTTATTGGCTTCAATATATTTATTGAAAGATTGGCACACACACAACATTGATTAGAATAAAACACAATCGACGAACAGAATAAGATCTGTGCAAGAGTCGAACAGCACGTTGGAGATAACATCGTGTACCAATGCTGACACTGTAAAAATTCCCATTTTCTTTGCGACGTACGAATGTTCTTCAGGAAAACATAACGATAAATCAATTTGAAAAGTTTTTCCGGGAGAAAACGAAAACAGAAAAAGTTAAAATCGTCGCGTATTGGAATACATTACAGACGAGAAAACATTCAATTATATAATGTTTTTGCACCTGCGTTTTCGAATATGCACTTTGTATTTTTTTATACTTATTTATCGTTTTTTATTTATTTCTTGCGTTGAATGAGTGCGTTGCTCCCTTGTAATTTATTCGATTCGAAATGCACGTTTCGCTTGTAAGGGCGCTTTCTTAAGTAATAAGTGGCAGATTCAATTTATGAATACTTTTAGAATTGAAATAGATTGATTTAGATTTATTAGGCAATAAGAAGGGAAGTCAGAAATAACATTTCATATATTTTATCTTTGAATATAAATAAGATACTGTAAGTACCATAAGTTTCACATGAATTTGATATTATCGCATGTTTAATCTTTGTTTTTTGACATGATTGTTTTGTTTATCGTTGCATTTATTATAGTGGAGGCTCAAGGATAAGAATCCTCGAGGTTAAAAGCATTTTTTTCAGCCGTAACCTTTTTTGACAGATTGGAGTTCAAACATGGGTGTTCCAATAGGTATATACCTGAAAATAAAGCAGTGTCAATGGTGTATAATTATCCCAGTCTTCTTTGGTAATAAAGTCAAGACAATGATTAGCCTAGGAAACACGATGGTGATTGACTTTTGAGTCTTTTTCAACATATATTTGTGATCAATTTCTTTCAATGTTACGATCAATGTGGCTCATTGTTAGGTTACTTATAGGTGCTAAAGATGACCAACCAATGACTTTGCCTCCAAGAAACATATTTTTATCACCCTTTATTTCGATCTGATACTATCATACATGCCTCATATAGAAATACCAACGAAAAAAGACCGATTTTTTCACTAATGAATTATCTTTTCATTCAACGAATTATAAAATATTACTTTTCTGATTCAAAAATTTTCAATAAATCGTACTCTACTTCTATTTTATTTCTTTCTTATTATTTCTTATACGGATCAAAAATAAGATATACTAATAAATAGAAAAATCAAACCGTAATTATTTATTCGTTAATTCAATTTCTTGCTCGTCGTCTTTTTTGTCATTCTTTTTATAGACACTTCCAAATAAGTCTTTCTTGCAGATATAGCTGAAAAACTCTAGGGAAATAAACTAGAAAATTGCCTGAGATGATCGTAGCTAAATGGCTAACATGTTGGAATACTGAAAAACGTGTCTGGGTGGTAATACATATCGTATTTCACTAAAAAAAGAATTATTTCGAACATTAGTTTACATCTTGACTGTGTTTTGAAACAATCTAAATAAAGAAACGAAAATTGCTATACGAAGAGGATGAATGGTAAAGAAGGCACGTTTTCGATTTAAATTTACTTGAATAATATATATATATAATTTTAGTTATGGAAGTCGCTGGAAATTCCTATCTTTATTTTTATATATATTTTTGTTTTCTGAATTGTGAGCTTATTTTTTCAATGGGTGCCATTTTATCGTGCTCATATTAATATCACTTTAAAGTGCATTTTTCGGTCTGTATTTTGGTAACATGTACTTTGGTTTTATTATTAATTTTACTTCGGATTGGGGTATTGAATTAAAGATGGAAAAGAAGCAACTAAGAGAAATTTCTTTGTATCAGTTTAAAATGAGTGGTAAAGCAACAGAAATTACTCGTAAACGAAACGATGCTTTTAGTGCGGGTACTGTTAAGGAACGTACTGTGTAATGGTGGTTATAAAAATTTCGTGCTGGGAACGAGAGCTTTGAAGATGAAGAAGGTCGCGGGCGTCCTTCAGTTCATAACAAACAGATGAAGGCGTTAATTGAATCAGAACCACGCACAACAATTCGAGAGCTTGCACAAACGTTAGACGTTACTCATCCAACAGTTTTGTATCACTAAAAACCACTTCAATTAAAAAATGTACATGAATTTGAAGGTCATCAACCGCAATTATTTCTTTATCAACCTAATACTTTTTAATTAATAAAATTCTGATGTATGAATATGAGTACGAGTAACTGAATATAACAAATAACTAATGATTTCTGAACCTAAAAGATTTTTCTGAAATAGATTTATTAATTTTGTATTTGAATTAGATTGACCTAAGTTAACCATGTGCTATTAATGAAGAATTTATATAAGCATCTAAGTATGTACCACAATACTCAGGTTTCAAGATGAATACCTAGATCGTTAGTTCACGACTGCCTTCAAAGATATTCTGTTTGATTAAAATAATCTCTGCATGAGAGTGATGTCTACTTTTTTACTAAAACATTTTCAACAGACATATTCTTTTATATTTAGTATAACAAATGAAGAATTTGATTCGTGCGCTTCCATTTAAATTTTATGCGAAACAAGTCTGTACCGAGAAATGTCACCTATCACAATAAATTTACATAAACATTTCTATCAAGGAAATTGTTCCGTGCACACGTGACACTGTGAAAAGAAAACACCGAGGGAGGCGTCTCGGTTGCATCTGCCACGTCAGTAAATTGTAAACGTTCTAGAAGCTTTAGACATTCGCCAACACTATAGATTCTTCTTTTTTTCATCGTCTCAAACTGAAAAATCATTTGTTATTTATCGGCCCGTGCTTATTTATTTAACCACGGAACGTATTGGCTCATCTAGCATTCTGCAAGACGTTTTCTTGAATTACATTTATTCGGCGTGTTTTACAACCGCACCAAATGTTTAGTTCACTTTATATGCAATGAGATGGCTACGGTAAACGGTGTATTTGGTAATAAATAAATTAACAAATCATGAAGAGCGCACTATATTTTATTGAGTAAAATGTTTATATTTTTACTACAGACACAAATTGAAAATTTATTGCAAGCTACTGCTTTCGTAACATATTGGTTTCGGTTATGTTTAAAATAAGAAACACATAGAGAATGCGGTGATGTATACGAAATGCCAGATAGAGTCGATTTTTTTTATAAAACTACCGAGGTAAATTGTTTTCCCTTGGCAGATATTTTTAACAGGTTTATTTTTAATATATAAATAATTAAAACCAAATGCAAACATCTTCAAACGAATAAATCAAATACGACAAATGTACACGAAGGTAAACGAATGGAATAATATTTTGAAAAACTGATTCACTATTAATGAAATAATATCTATTACTGCAATTGACAAATGCACTGTGAGTATTTAATTACACGAAAAATAATTCGATAGTTTAAAGTGTTGAACTGTGAATGTTAATGAGTATGACATTTAATCGATTAACTATGAAACTGAACAGTCAGAATTCGATTAACTAAAGCAAAATATAAATATTGTAGTAATAATAACAGAAATATATAAAAAAAACATTAAAAATTCCATCAATCCTTTATGACGTCTAATCAATTAATAATGATTGTATCTTGCTATAAATAATAAAATTGTAAATATGTACTTATCATTGTTGAATTACATTTATTTATTTATACGTAAGTGTATTTATTTCGTTTAAAAAGAGAAAAATATTAGGTTCGTGCAAAAATAATTGCGGTTTTTACTTATCGAGTATAAAGTTGCATATATCAGTTAAAAATTATATTTATTAATCAAAATAAAGTCCATTAGCATGCACACATTTATAACAACGGGAAACACGTTTGTGTATTCCTACAAGATAGAATTCTGGAGTCCTAGAATTAACGAATTCATCGAAAACGCTTTGACCTGATGCTTGATCTTTGAAAACGTTATCTTGTAGGAAATTACTCAAATGTTTAAAAAAATGATTTATAATCTGTCGGAGACAGGTCCAGAGAATAAAATGGGTGAGGTAAGGTTTCATAACTCAGTTCATTTAATTTTTTTAAAGTCATTTGTGAGACATGTGGTCGGGCATTGTCATGAAGAAGAATTGGTCCTCTTCGATTGACTAATGCTGGCCGTAAACGATGCAACTGCTCATGCATTTGGATGGAAATCGTGATGGAATTAGTAATGGTTAACAGACACATGGATAACCCAAAAGAACTAAAACTATAATGACAAAATTAAAAATATTAAAAAGATTGCTAAAGTTAAGAAGCGAGTAATTTAATAATTGAGAATCGAAGAAAATGTTACAGTGATTAATTTAGAGATACAAATACAGACGTTTCTAAGAGTGGAAGAATTTAAATAAAATTAATCATTTTTTAAGAAGTAATTTCTAATTTATAAAGATTATCTTCGATATTAAATATAGTTTGGTAAACAGAATAAATATTCTAAAAATTGCTATTCACTGAATGTAGATAAAAAGTATACATTTTTATCCAATTCCTTAATAATACAATGTAGCACAATGTTCGAGACAAATTTTCATGGAAGTAACGAATTCATCGAAAACGCTTTGAGCTGATGCTTGATCATTGAAAACCTTCTCTTGTAGGAAATTACTAAAATGTTAATAAAAATGACAATCGGTTCGGAGAATAAGGTGGGTGAGGTAAGATTTCTTAACTCAGTTTATTTAATTTTTTCAAAGCCATTTGTGAGACGTGGCTGGGCGTTGTCATGAAGAAGAATTGGTTTTCTTCGATTTACTGGCCGTCAACGATTCAACGGCTCATGCGTTTTTCAATTTTCCGACCATCTTTTTCTGCTGTTATTGTTTCGACAGGATTTAAGTAGTTGTAGTGAATGATGGCAATTGCTGATCATCAAACAGTGACCGTAATCTTTTTTTCATGAAGCTTCGGTTTAGGAAACTGTTTTGGTGCTTCTCCTCGGTCTAGTCACTGTGGTGAACGTTTCCGATTATTGTGTAGAATCCACTTTTCATCACATGTGATCATGCAATCAAAAAAGGGATCATTTTTATTACTTACAATAGGCGTAGGGCAGATTTCGTATCGCCGAATTACTTGACGTTCGTATAGTTCATACGGCACCCATTTATCCACTTTTATTGTTTTTCCAATTAGGCTCAAATGCCGAAAAACTGTCGAATGTTCAACATTGAATTCTTCTGCCACCTCTCGAGTTGTTTTACGTGGGTCCGTTTCAATAATGGTTCTTAAATCATTATTGTCTATAACTGAAGGACGTCCACGACCCTTCTCTTCATCAATGTTTTCGTTTTTATTAAGAAAATTTTGGAATCACTGTTGAATTGTACGTTTACTAATTGACTCTTTGCCAAAAATAAATTTGATATTTCGAGCAGTTTCTGTTGCTTTACGTCCCAATTTAAACTCATAAAATCAAATCGTGCGAACTATCTTTTTTCCATAACTAATTTAAGAGTTTATATCCAACAATACTAAAGAATGGAAACAGTAGACATAAATTGAAATCATTAGTGCTAATTTCATTGTTTACAATGATGTATACACATGAATATAACAAAAGATAACGGTATCTAGAAAAATCGATCAAACTTAAACTTGATAAAAACCGCAATTATTCTTACACCAACCTAACAGTAAAAATATTAATTGTGCTTGATACAATTTTTTAATTCGCCATTCTATTCTGTTGATATTATCTATATAATTAAATATATTTCGTCTAACAAAAATTATAGCCCGTTTATAAATATTTGTAAAATCAAACGAAACAAGATAAATAACTGCCAAACAACAAATATAAAATAATAAATAGTGAATGTGTCATAAATTTACAAAGACGATTGTACATTTTTAATATATTTTCAACAACATTCAGACGTTATCTGTTTCTTGCTTTCTTATAAATTTATTGAAGCGTGTGATATACATATTTTGGAAGTTTGCATAAACGTCCGCCAGCTTTTCATTTTGTTTCCATTTGACGTCTAGTTTACAAGAAATACTAGACGCACAAAAACTATACTTTGCATATCAACTTAGACATGCATAAACTATTTATGCAAATCATAATATGCATCTGCATTTATTTACATAGGAAAGTAGTTGACTTGTTGACTTGAACTTTGTGTGAATAATATGTACTTTATAAGTATATTTTAGTTATAAATTATTTTATGATGAATTGCTGATTATAAATCAGTACTTTTATAAATTAAATAATAACAAAATCAGTGTGTTATTTGATGTTAGAGTAATTTTAATATCGTTCTGTACAATTATATTTTTTCTATTATTAAGCACTATTTAATATTCTTTAATAACTTTGGTCGCTTGACTCCGAACAGAATATGCAACTAATATTGATAGCAGTTCATTAAAATATGTAGTAACTATTTTTTCAACCATCATTTTGAAATTTTACCGAATAAACATTAATCTATAACAACGATGGTAATACAATGTTCTAATTGTTCAATCAAATCTGAAATGTTTTTATAATAAACAAGTGTTTTATGCGCAAAATATTTTTACCTTTCTTTTGATTTTTACACCAACTGAAGTCATTTTAAATGTGGAATTTAACAATTCAGCACCATTTTTGTCAATGCTAAATCTCAGATTAGATCGTTCATTACATTTTTGAGAAAATGTATTCGATTGAAATTGTTCACCCGGATTAAAATCAAGGTTTGTCTTCGAGTAAAATGTCACGGTCTAACTCAGATAAAAGCAATCGATTGTTTGAATTAATACTTGTTGGAATAGTTATATCAACGATTATTTTCATTATGAAGAGATCAAGAATTGGCTAGGACTGTTTGGTGAAATCATTAACATCCTCTGGGACGACATCGATCCCGTTGACCTAGTTCTGGTTTTAGTGAAGGAAACAGAATGTTTTAATTTAATTTAACATTTTTTAAACTGACCTTGATGATATGATGCAGTGTGCCGTAAACTCCTTACAGCACTTGCTAACATTTTAACGCGTCTGCACCCAAAATCTGTGAATCCTAATATGAAATTATAGTGTTTTAAATGTATTATCTTTCACCTTTCTGTCTTCATGTTCGTATATTTTACAGCGGCTGAGAGGCCTGCGGCCCTCCGCTATTAACGAGTTTCGAGCATAGGGGTTCACGACTGGCGCATCACAAATCACTGATAAAAATCTCGGTCTCAGGAAAACTTTCTCGAAGTGGTGGAACATTTGCATTACCCCGGAGGAATGGACGAGGTCGTATCATGATGAAGGACCAGCAGAGCTCCAGGATATCCGCAAAAGCAACCTTTTACTGGTTCTATCTGTCCTCATGTAAGGCTTAAGGGACATTTTATATTATTTATATGTGTTGTTCGATCAAGATCAACCATAATTTTATCAACAAATTTACGTTTAGGTGATTGAACATTTTTTTCACATATTTGAAGTATTTGCTCGTCTTGTTGTTTGTAATCATGATGTTGCTGGCCGTACCTGGACGTACAGGGCCCCGACAACAGCCTTTTGCGTCAATTAATGTTGACTTGATTATTGTTGTAGCCCCTCTCAAATAGTGACATCTGAGAAAAGTTTGAACATTGTATTTGTTTATAATTTAAATAAGGGTTACTTTAAACCTTAGCGTTCAATTGGTGGCATGTTTTTATTTTATAATTGTGTTTGAATGTTAATGATCTTAGTTGTTGACGCGTCCGTAAACTTCAAATATCCATCCATGAACTATATATCTTGTAGCAGATTTGAAATTTGTATATAAAGTCTATGTTTTTACAATTTTAGTATGTATAGAAATATTATACATATAAAAATAATCATGCTCGTATTGTTTTCGTTGTTCTTTTCATATCATTGGCACATACTTTGCACAGTCAGGTTGCATTAAAATTTCTAATTTTTAATATGCGACTTGCAAATTAAGTGATAATAAAAAACACCTTGTCATCCGATTTACCTCTAAAATATTATATTCTTATTTTATAAATATAGTTATATTACAATATGATTGTTGGCGTTGTAGCTTTTCCCATAAATCACAAACTTTTTTCGAATCAAAATATTCGATAAATGATTATTAAAGATTTCTCATTGGTTTAATTGACAAATATTTTTGATCAGAAAATGTTTTGTGGTTTCTGGAGTAGAAAATGTAGTTATGAAAGGTAGTTACAGCACTTATGTCCTCTTATTATACACTCTTCACAGATGTAGTCAAATATTATTTAGATTGTTGATGTGGATTATTTTGTCTAAAAATATCAAATTAATATCGTTGTTAAACAATTCCATAAAAAACAGAGAGTTAAAATTTAAAGTATATTTAAATATATATATATATATATATATATATATATATATATATATATGTAATGTAATAAATGTAAGTATATTATTACATCAAAATTGATAGATAATTCCATGTTGTTAAAAGTAAAAATAGTATATCTTAAAATTAGTACACTTTAAAAATAAACGAAATTATATAAGAGTTATTTAACATTTTTCATACACTAAAAACCCACACAGGACAGTGAATTATTTACTTATCGCCTGATCTATTATTCAGTTTAATAGATTTTCAAGTTATCTATGCTGGAGCTTATTTAGTAAGACATATTTTAATATGAAATCTATTTAATGAATATAAGTTCAAATAAATGTAAATTAATCAAGAAATTATCATAAATGAAATACAATTCATACGGTGCTTATATAAAAAGACACAGATGTATACGTTCAAAGTAACGTGAATTATTTATACTATTATACAATAAATTTCGTATAGAATTCAAATGTAACTGGTTTATAATCTCCTCATCATTAAACGGGTTTTGTAATAAATATGATATACACTCAGTTCAATATAACAGACGTTATAAATGTTCTACAGTGTTGTGCTTGAACTATTTTCAATAGCATCAGAGAAGAAAAAAAACTGTGTATGAAGTACATTGTAAGTACAAAGTGAGTTCTTAATCGAGTATATCGTCGACGTACAGTTTCTCTGTTGAACTAGAAAATCTGTATCGAGTGTTGATTTCTGTCGTGTTGATACGAGAAGAAAATTGCTTACAACATTTAAGATAAGATAGTTTTTTTTTAATATACTTTCTTATATATATATATATACATGTATATGTATTTGTGAAAATTTGTGTTTTTTTTTGGTAGTAAAATATATTTTTCAATAGATGTTATTATTTGGGTTTTTAGGGCATTTCGACATTTTTCAATAGAAAATATTTAATGATTTTAATATATTTTTCAATTTTCATTATTTGTCTTTACATCATTGACACTTATAAAAATATAAGTTAATTTAAACAAACAAATGTTTTGTTTCAGAATTAAAAGTAAATTTTTATTTTTTTATATGAATCCTTTTACACTTTTTTAATTACATACTGCAAATAATTATTTTCAACTTAGAATTTGAAGCAAAGAAAAAATATAATTTGTCTTGTACATCTTTAATTATTTATACTATATCTTTTTTTAAATTGAAAGTTAAGATCCTCGCAAGGTATATCGTAAAATAAATAATAATAATATATTTTATAATTTTATTGTTTGTTATCAATTCAAAATAGAATAACATAGTCATCATCTTTATTATAATTATAAACCGTACTTTTGAAATGATTTTTTTTTTTACATAGAACAAACATTCTGTCTAATTAAAAAGATTCAGTAATTAATTATCAATTATTTTGAATATTAATCAACAATTAATATTCAAATATCTACAAGAATTATTTTTCTTATATTTGTAATAAAATAGATTTTAAAATTTATTCAAATTCGTTAAGTGTTAATTATTATTTTATCTAAATTTAAAATAATTAATTTAATCTTCTGCATGTGTATGTACCTGGGTTTTATGAAGTTGTGTTGTTTCTCTTCGAGGCCACTCTTCGAGTATTTGCTACAATCAATTTCGTCTTATAACATCTTCAGGGAGATCTGTACTCATGTACAGATCTACTTCAAGATCTTAGAAGATCAAACTGGTCGTAGTAAATATTTAAACAGTGACTTTGAAGAGAAGCAACAGTATTTGAAATATTTAATTCTATAATAAAATAATTGTATTTTAATTTGAAAAAATACACTATTTACTGTTTTCCGAACTAAATAATATTTTATTGGACGAATGATAAAAAAAAATGTATTGAATGATATAAATTGAAAATATAGATTTTTATTTTAAATGTATAACTATTTTTGTGCTATTTACATATATGAACAATTTTCTTAAATCTCTGGAATGTTTTGAAATAATGGATGTAAAATATTAATAATTTTCAGTCCTTTTTATATGTTATAACTTTCATGTATGTGAAATTTAATAAAGATTTAAATTCAAATCTGTCGATAGACATTTGAATTTTCATTTCTTATTATATTTTAAAATATTACTTAAACAGAAGTTTATTAATAAATAATTGATGTGTTAAAGTAATGTATATATATATATATATATATATATATAAAGTTCAAGCTCAAACTCACACCAATTAATAGATAGATTAATCTGTGAACCACTTGAATACGACTGTCTGTAAGCTTACAAAGGTGTATAATAATTTGTCAAGCTTTGTCTCTAATAGTCTGAGAAAATGCGAAACACATGTCGATTTTTTTAAGCCAAAACATATGTGAAAGTTGCTTATACACATTTATCAGCAATACTTTTTTAGAATTTTTGAGTTATTATTGAGTAAAATTTACTTTAAAAATAATAATTGATATATTTATCTGAATATGTGTTGAGAACTTTATATTTTTAAAATTTATATATATATATATATATATATATATATACACATTAAAAATAAAGTTATTTGATTAAAAACAAAAAATTAATTCGAATCAATTTTTCTGCAAAATTAAATCACTGGTATTGATTGCTTAGCACAATTTATTTTTCAGGTTTCGTATTTTTTTATTTCACTATTTGGGTTTAATTTTTTTTTAAATTATTTTAAGAGTAAGATTTGTAAATTTTAGAGAAAGAGAAATTTTACCGTGGGAAAAAGTATTAAGTAGTGTGATTAAATTTATTAGTGCAGGCTAGTATTTACATGAAATGGCTGTTGAATGCGAGCCATTTTTATTATTATAAATAACCTATGAACCTTTGAATTAATTTGTATCATGAGGTAGCAATGCTAAAATACTACAGCTGACATCTAAAGACTGACAAATCGTTCGGCCGCTAATGACCTCAGTTGTCGACGTGCTTTTAAACTTCAAATAGCTAACCAACCTGACAAATCTTGTGTATGTATAAAAGATCTGAGGCCTTTCTGTATGAATGAGTATCGAGCACTGGGGATCACAACTCTCTTTACTTGAAAACCATGGAGGTCTCATAGATTTCTGTTAAGTGGTGGAGAAATTTTCCATCCCTCCTTCCGGTAGAGCTATATTTCATAGTAAGAGCAATGAAATTCGAGGTTACCCACGAGGGTAATCTTTCACTGGTTTTAAAGTTTGACAACATTCCTATTGTGTTTAAATATGAAATATGGCATGAGTGTTTTCTTCCTTCGCTTTTTTGAAAATTTTTTCCGGATTCCAAATTCCAAACCACTTTCCATACCCACTTTCTTGAAACATAGTCTTGTTTCATAATCGGTTTACAAACCAAGTGCTAAGACCCCGGACCAAACCCTTTATTTCCGTCCAACGCACAGCATTGCAGCGTTGACCCAAATAAACTCATCACAGTAAAATTGTTTTTGATTTTGATTCTGCATGAGTTGTTCAAGTAAATCGCCCTAAACCTCATGATTGTGACTACTGAATGGTGACATCTTAAAGCTCTTGTGGATGAAAAAAATTTCCATACTACTGGAGAGCAGTTTGGTTACTTGGACAAGGAAATTGACTTTTGAACCCTGTTTACAGTGACAGTAAAAGTGTATGATTGAGTTTGAAACCTTTTATGAGGACTTTTTAAAGAGAAAAGTGATGTTTCTAGTCAAATTAATGACTGGAAATTCATATAAATCAGAGACGTGAAAAATCTGTACCTTCTTGATAGTGCAATAAATATATCTAAGTACCAAAAAATACCACAAAATCAATTATTACTGAATCCACTCTTGTTTACGCCAAAATGTGAAAGATTGAGCTCTCCGTCAAAAAAATTAATGAACAGTTCTCAGAAATAATATTCCAGTAATGCAATATCTATATAATAGCACAGATCTCTTCTATCGTAGCAAAATGAAAAAGATTTAAAACAGTGTATTAAAAGAATAATTACTCTTTTTTTAAAAAAAATCAGAGGATTTATATAATTACACCAGAAGAATCTTGTACACCTGTGGTTGGATGCAAGATATTAATACTATTTCTAGGTACTGCTAGACAGTTCTTAACAATAACTATGATAATATACAATAGCGAGTATTTATTAGTTAACTGTTTTCAATCATCTATCAGAGTAGCTGAACACTTCAACAAAAATTGTCATTTTTTAAGTACTGTTGTTAAAGGTTAAGAAAATATCTTTGATGAGAGATGTATGCTTTAAGATTTTTTTATTTTACAAAACTCAAACGAACTGGATAATTAACACACACACACACACACATATATATATATATATATACAGATAGAGAGAGAGAGCATGATACAAGTATCAATATTGATTTAAACATAAAACTATTTAGCTGTTTTTTTTTTTTTTTAAATAAGAATAAAACTTTTTAGTATACATTAACAAAGACTATAAACACGAGTATAAAATTTTACTTCGTGTATAGAAAATTTGTTTACATGAACAACTTTTTCAGTTCCATTCTTTTATGAAACAATTTTATGCAACTACATATATTTTTAAAAATTAATTATTTTCGTTCTAATTAAACGAACACCTGGCAGGTAAAGTTTTTCTTTAGTCACTGCCGAGATGTTTAGTAAATAATTGAAAACTTGCTGAATACTATTATTTCATTGTATAAATAATGAAACAGTATACGTACGTTAAAATTTTATAACGTACTCTGCACTAACAATATTTTAAATATAGTGCCTTGTAATAGCGTACAGTGACGGTGCATCGGCTATTTTATTCATAATATTTGTATTTTTATAGAATACCGTTAAAATACAGTTTCGTATGGAGTGTTTTCTAATTAAAAAATATGTTTTGTTTTTATAACAACATGTTTTAATATTAATTAAAACATGAAATAGTTTTATGATTTTAAAGATGTGTTTATTTATTTATAAAGTATATAAGAAAGTATTACATTTAGAATTCATTTAATTTTTTTGCAGAATGCATTCTTGTGCATTTAAAAAAATTATACATACTGTCAATATAGTTGTAATTAAATATTTTTAAAAATAATTAAATGTTTTTTTAATTGTTAATTATTAATGTGATATAAGATACAGAAAAAATTAGAAAAAACTCAAGAGACTTTATGTATAATAAGTTTGATTTGATTTTATAAATAATCTGTATTTAAAAAAACCGTCTGCAAATATTATGAAAATAACTTTCAATCTAATAAATTGGTCTATAAAACAATACCAAAGGTCCACGCTTTTCTTCGAGATTGTCTCCTACCTAGCCAAAAGCCGTAAAACACAGTTCCCTCGTCACTGTATTCACCACGCGGATGTTTTCCGGCATTTCTTTAAATTGAAATAAAAACATTTGTAGGCAGTGCAATGAACAATGCATATCATATATTCAAAGCAAGTTTCATGAATTATTTTGCATATGAAATATGCAAAGAAAGTGGTCGGACCACCGACGGTCCGCGTGTTGTTGCTTCGCTGGTTAAAACTCCACTAAAATTTTAAATTCACGACTTCCACGGAATAAAGTCTACGATTCGTGTGCTCGCCCGGTCGATGTGTGCTTGAATCTCGTTTTTTTTCCTCCTCTTTCTTCTTCCTGAACTTTCAGAATTTATCGCTGTACTGAAAATACAACGAAATACGAGCGAAAAACTGAACCGGTACATGAGAACCGCTTCATCAATATGTTTGGAACGGTGTATTTGTTTCGAATAAGTGGGCTTTTTATTATAATTTATAATGGAAATTTTTCATGTTTATTTTCTTAGTTTTTTTCTTTAATAATTTATGATGGAAATTAAAGGACGATAAATAAAAAGAAATCGTCGGTGAATATTTCATACAGTTTCTAAAAATAAGATTAATCAAAAATTTACATATATTCGAAACTTTGAAGTAAGTTTTAAGTTTAAAACAATAGAAACAATAAGAGAGTATATAAAACGTTTGTTAACAATAAAGAAAATATTGGTTGGTATAAGTTTGACGTTAAATTTTTCAATTGGGTTTTTAAAAATTATTTATATTTTTCAGTTTTCAAATACAAAATATAGAAAAAATTTAAACAAGAATATATATATATATATATATATATATATATATATATATATATATATATTAAAAGTCTATGTATTTATATCTGTTTAATCAATTTTGAGCACCTAAAATAAAACTTTAGGAATATTGAATAAATAGCATTGGTCCTGTATGTAGAATAAGATTTTTTTTTTATTTTTTAAATGTATTTTTACATTTTGACTTTACCTCGTTACTTTATGAAGTTATATATTAAAACAGAGAAGCTGTTTATTTCTAATAATATAAATTTATAAGTTAGTAATGAATTGGAGAAGAATTATAATTTACTAATATATATATATATATATATATATATATATATATATATATATATATATCCCCTGTGTATTAATAAGTTTAAAAGAAAGTGGGGTGTTTTCAATTATTGCAAGGTTTATTAACTTAAAGAAGAAATAATTCTAGTTTAAGTTGTCAAATTGTAATTTACGTTTATTATAATGGATATTTAAGGAAATTAATATATGTATAGCCGCGGGTATATGTGTGGGTGTTTATTTATTGTATGACAATTGTGTAAGTCCATGAAACTTATAGTAAAATTCCTATTCTAATGTACAATAGATCAATTATACGTCGAGCACTATTAAGTGTATAAGCAAACTTCGTACTGTTTACGGCGAACAAAAGCGCAAATCGCTTCCAAAGTTCAACACGTTTGACACAATGAATGAAAAACGACTTCATTTGATTACGTTTGAAATATTTAACAGTGGCAGCTAAGAGTACAATTAGTAACTAGGTACGCTTCACGTTTGAACGTGACATTAATCAAAACATATTGTTTTGATTTCGGTTCGAGCTTCATATCAAATTTACACACCTGTTTTATATCGCTGCGGGGTGCTGTTAACTAATTTCATTTGTTGATGTCGACGTTGATCGATTAAACATAATTTTCCATCGATTAGTTGATGATTTCATTTTTATTTTAATCATAAACGAGCACGCCTACCACATTCACACACTCACACGTTCGAATATGTCTTATATATATATATATATATATATATATATATATATATATATATATATATATATATATATGAGGGGGAAAGAGAGAAACAGAAAATATCACAGTAAAGAAAACGTTAGACTGGACTGTCATTAAGTTACAATCAGTTTCGGTTTTAATTTATCACACGTGTTATTTTTTATTGAAATGTTTTCAACGCTAAATTAATTTTGTTCCATTCTACATTCAAACTGTTTTAATTATATATATATATATATATATATGAAAGGTCTTACCATTAATCATAAGAAAAGAGAAGTAATGTTCATGCGTTTAACTAGTTGAAGAATATTGAAAGAAAACGAATAGTAATTGAAAAAATATGAAACGAGTTTATTCGAATTAATTTATTACCAAGATGAATAACTAATTGAAAAGAGAACCAGGAGAAAAATCTTTAATATTTAAATTAAATATTCCAGTTCGCTGAAATGAAAATCATTCGATAAATATGCAAAAGATCTACCTTATTTTAAAAATATTAACATCCATGATGGATTTCGTTCTTCTTAAATCAAAATTCTAAAAAAAATAGTAAGTTGACTTATGGTAATTATAATTTAATAACTAGTCAATACTGAATCAAAGACACTTTTAAGAATAAAAAGGAATAAGAAAAGGATAAAATGTATAAGAAAATAAAAATTAGTTGCAGATATAGAAGTGGAATAAGAATCCAGCAATGTTAGATATACTCGTATAATAACAAGAAGAATATAAATGACTTTTTCACTACTTTATTGTTTAAAGAATAAAATAATACAAATGGAAATACAAAGTAATTTATTCGCCTTAACTCCTCGGTTAAAGTCAAACAAAAGGTTATGTCTGAAATATTGGGTTTTTTTGAACTTGACACTCAGTTTTTTTTAGCCAAACCTTAACACAAACTTTCTACAAATTGAAAAATTCAAGAAGTATTAACTAAAATAATGCAATGATATTAAAATGACATTAATATATGTGAAACAGATTTCTTTCCAAAGCACTGTTCCTTTGAAAACAAAAATGTTACGAACTTATGCATCAACCCAGTATATTTCAAACTTAAAATTAATTCAATGCATAAAATAAATAAAGAAAGAAATGATACCTAAAAGAAAAATAATTACAAATAACAGTGAATTCATTAGTGTCATTATGACAAGTATGAATTTATTTTCTTCATATACATTTACTTTATATATATATATATATATAAATGCACATAAAATTTTGAAATGTGATACTATCTAGTATGGTAAAAAAACGTGAAGATTTGTTTAGTCTCCCATTCATAGTAAATTTGGAAAAATAAAATACTAAGTTGTTTGGGGTTTTATTATCAGGTGGATAATAAAACGTAGTTGCAAAACAAATCATGCAGAAATTCTAGGTAAGAATTAATATTTCAAAAGTAACAATCTTTTAATTGTCTTATTTTTTAAAAAAATAATAAATATTTCTCTCCTATATAATTTGTATTTTTAATGCATTATAGGGCAAATTCATTCTCTTTTTTCGATATAATATCGAGGGTCTCTTCCACTCTCTATCTTAAGATTTGATACAATAAGATACTTCTATCAAAATGTATATATATATATATATATATATATACTTTTTATATTGAAACATATTAAGAACCGCAAGCAAAAGTGACATTAAATCAATGAGAAGACAATAACAGACGTAGTTCAATTTTAGGTGGGTGTTTGTTCGAGTGTCGAAAAACTGGATATTATATATATATATATATATATGTATATATATATATATATATATATATATACACATGTATATATATATGTGTATATATATGTGTGTATGTATATATATATATATATATATATATATATATATAAATGTATAGTGTATTTTATTGTGTATTACAATTTAGGTCAATGAACTTTATGAATAGAAGTGGTAGTAGACAAAAAAAATGTCATAAAAACAATGTATCCGTTCAATACGGAAATACGAGTCTCATCTAGAAAATCTAATTTATGTGGTGGTCTTAATAAGAGTGGGCGAGTAGTGTATACCCCCCTGTTGACTACTCGGGAAACTTTTTGATAAATTTCTTAATGAACAAACTTTACTCGATACGTATTGATCTTTTAACATGATTTATATCGTATCTAGATATGATTCCATGTCAGAAAAGTTGTATGTGTAGTGTGTTTCTGAAGAAAACAGTATTGGATATCACTAAATTGCGATTAATTTTTTTAGATTATGTTTTATACATTGTGATAAAACTATTAATTATACTCGTATCTCTTTTATTAAAAGACTGGTGGTGATGAATGAATGTTATATTAGTTAACCGTTTACTGCACAGCTCTGTGATCTGTACGAGGACTGTAAACTGGTGCAGTAAGTGTAACATTGTACTTGGTGCGGTGCCTTGTTTAAACCGAAAAACTTTTAATTAAGCTCTAAATGTATTTTTGTTTAAATAAATGAATTGCAACAAGCTTAAACTACAATTTTCTGCGCAAAAAAATATTTTTTTCATCTCAAGTTAATAAAAAAATTATGCATTAAGGAGTTAAAAACATTTGAGAGTTTTCTAATAAGAATTATTTTAAAAATTACGTTTATATTAATATTTTCTTTAAAGTTGAAATATTTCTATTTTAGATATGAAGAGTGTAGTTACATATTTTCTATAATTAAAGTAATAAATTAACAAAATATGATAATGCATCTAAAATCAGATAATTTTGAATGTATGGCTTTACTCTTTCGTTTAATTTTATCAACGTGGATAAATTTAAATGAAACAATTTGTAGTCAGTTTTTATTCTAATTGATAGAACAAATACTTCTTTGTTTTTTTTTAGGAAAATATAATTTAAGATTTTGAAATAAACTGGCAATAAATGAATTCAATTTTAATATTTTAAAATAGGCTGTTTTTAATTATCCTTCGTCAATTAATATCAAATATATAATAATAACATTTTTTATGCATTTATATATATTGTTTTGGTAAAATCTTAAAATTATAATTTATAACTTTAAATATAAGCTCAATTTCATTATTTGTAATAAAATGCTTTACACATTTCACCCCTTTTACACAATACTACTAACAAAAATATAGTTTTTTTAAAAATACTAGGGAGTTTTGTCTCCTGCTCGCTGAGCTCCACCACTTGTGTATTATAAGCATATCATGTAACAGAATGAAACAAATATATTTTTAAAAATCATTTGTCTATATAATCATTCTCGCAGATATATCGGAACGTGTTGTTTATATGTAATATATATATATATATATATATATATATATATATATATATATATATATTTATGTTAGTGTGTCTATAAAATTATTATCCCAGACAGATTGCAACGTGTTATTTTATATATGAGATAAACAAATTTGGATACCATAGAAACCTTGACGTCATCGAATTTTATGTGGGAAATTTTGATTTTACATATATAGAAAGATAAAGAAGTTATAGATTTGATATTATGCATTCACAAATAATTAACTTATCTACAAAGAAATATTGACCAAAAATATTCAATAACACTTTAATATAAATTGTTATGTTTAACTTATAATTGGTATATATTTCAATATCAATATTTCCTATCTAAAATTTTATTAGATTAATAGAAAATGAAGAATAAATTGAACTTTTTCTTTTGAATAGCCACATTTTATCTCAAAATTGGATATATTTTGAAATGAAAATATTGTAAAAAAAATTGAAGGTTTCGCCTCTTTTATAAATTATAATAGGGTTGTTTATCTTGTGTTTCTCTTTAGATCTATTGTTGAATATTGTTCTTTAACGAACTGTATATTATCGGTTAGATAGAGTTTAAATTTGAGTTTTCCTGAAGATGAATAAAGTTAAAACTGGTCGCAGAACAAACAAACTAAAACGGGTTCTCTAGAATTCATACACAACAATCATAATAACTGTGCTATTTCTTGTATTTCTGCAAATATTATAATCAATTTTTATCAAAAATTATTGGTCGAAAGTAATAACTATTCATGTAAAAATACTGTAATATGTTTATAAAGTATGAAATGATCATGATATGATTATTAACCCTTTCCACTCGACTGTCCAAATAGTCCAAAAATCTAACAAATGTTTTTTTGAAGTTTCTTTTGAATAAAGAAATTATTTACAATGCTATATCATTTTATTTGAAGTTATTTGTTATTTGTTACTTGTTATTCTGTTAAAAAATATTTTAGAGTTGTTAGGTGAAGTGAAAAAATCTACGAATGAAAAGGGTTAATAATCATATAAAATTGATTATAAAATCAGTAACATACCTAATATGTCTAGTGAAAAAGAACAGAAATTGAAATTTATGACACAAAGATTTCTGGAATCAGTATAACAAGATAAAGATATTTATGAAAGCTCTATTTTCTTAAAAAAAGATATAGTAGAAGAGAAAATATGTCTGAAACTTTCTATTAAATAACGTAGATCAAATATACTAACATAATTTCCAGTGTTAAGGAATGAAACGAAACTTTTGCATTTACAAAGAAACGGTCTTGTATAGGTTAAAAGAAAACATAAATTAGGGATATTCTTACAAAAACGAATTTTATATAAAATAGAGGATTATGTAAATGAGATCCGGTGTAAGAAGCGTCATCTGTTACCGAAAGTACAATACAAAAACGGTCCATACGAAATATCATACAATCATTTACTGGCAACGAACCCTAAATTCAATGATCATCTCTTGCACAGCTCCAACGACTGGAAAAATTACATATTTTGCGTTAAATATACGTGTATGTTTATCTCGAAAAACATTCGTTCCGTAAAACATATAAAATGTGTACGACAAAGTGAAAGTATTTTCTGCGTATTTCATTTCGACGAGGGAGAAGAAAAAAAACTTATGGAGAGATGAAAACGTTACTTGTAACCGGAACAGATTGAGTTTTCTTTTCTACTGGAATAAGATTTTATTTGTGAAAAATTTAATGGTACTACGAGATTATATAAATATTTTTTTATATTTGACGATTGTGATTCCGAGTTATTTAATGTCGAATTCAATTTTTCTTTTAGATCTTAGTTGGGATTTTGATGTTTATGAATTATGAAATGACTGAGGAAATTTGAAATGATTGAGGAAATCTAAATTAAATTGGGAGAAGAAAGATAAAATTTTAGTTTATATACACCTTATATTACATATATATATATATATATATATATATATATATATATATATATATAAAATCAGAATTATCCACAAAACATTTTCGATGACGTCACTTATTTATTTATGACATCGAGATTTTATGGTACACAAATATGTTTATCTCGTTTATAAAACAGGAACGTTGCAATCTGTCTGCGATAATGATTAAGTAGATATAAATGAGTTTTAAAAATATGTTTATTGTTTCATTCGGTTACATGTAGAGGGTTATAATTGACAAGTGGGCGAGCGCAGTGAGCAGGAGGCGAAGCCCCTTAATATATATATAAATACATACACACAGTTCTAATATATAAAAATATTTGAAAAAAGAATAATAATTTTATATTTAATTAGCATGCTCTATAGCTCATTAGTTTTTGTTTTTAAAGTACTTTTTCTTTTCTCATATATCTACCATAATTGTTTTTTTATGAGTATGTAATGAGAAAGAGATTGATCAGTTACATCATACAACTGAATCTATGATGTAACCTGATCTATCTATTTAATCATTCAACTATTTATCTGTGTATATGCGTGGGTTGTTTCATAAGTATGGTAAAAAGCAAGTTAAATACCATTTTTTTTAAGAAATAATTTTTTATTAGTCACAGTCATAGTCTCCATTAAGGGTTATATACTTGGTCCAGTGAGTCTGCAAAATATGCATTGACGACGGTGATGACATCCTCATTCGACGAAAATTTCTTCCCACCGATCCAAATTTTAAGTTTGAGAAGAGGAAGAAGTTGCTCGGGGTCAAGTCCGGAGAATAGGGTGGATGAGGAATCAATTCGAATTCCAATTCGTGCAATTTTACCATTGCGACGACAATTTTACCATTTTTGATTTGTGGCGCATTATCATAGTGAAAGAGCACATTTTTATGCGCCAATCTTGGTCATTTTTGTTTCAGCTCTTCTTTAAAACGGTCCAATAAAGTTGAATAGTAGGCTGCTGTTATCGTTTTTCACTTCGTTAAGTAGTCGATCAGGACGATTCCTTGGGAATTCCAAAAAAACAGTGGCAAACATCTTTCTAGCTTTACCTCTGATTTTTTGAAATTTTTTTCGGGATTCCAAACTTCAATTCACCCCTATACCCATTTCCTGAAGAAAAAACCCTCCTTTCAAGACAAAGCCAGCTTAAAAGCCAAGAGCTAAGACTCCGGACAAAACCCTCAATTTTCCGTTCAACGCACAGCATTACGGCGTTGTATAAAAAGAACTAACGACAATAAAATTATTTTTGATTTTGATTTTAGATCTTCCCAGCTGATAAAATGATCTTCATCTTCTTCGACGCACTTTTACTAGTCATTTTCCACTAATTTAACTACTGATTTGACTCTGGTGTGTTTCATCCATGGCGATGAATCGACGCAAAGAGGCCTGTTCGTTTTTCTTTATTTTTGTGGCAACTGCTACATTGCTCGCTTCAAACATCTGTACAACGTGAACAACGTGTCGCTTCTAGCTGGAATTTCGCCTGTACTAATTTGAAAAGTGACATTTAATAACTATGATACTACCAAATGAACGGTTGTACCACATCATAGAATTTTACTAAACTTATCAAACGATCCACCCATATATTTATGGGATAAAAAACATTTTTCAAAACAAATTAATTTTCTTAAAATATGAAGCATAAAATCATATTACATCAGAGCGAGGGGATAGTGTATCAAAAGTTCTTTTTATGATAAAATATGTCTTTAATAAAAATCCTGTATGTTGAATAAGAGATTTTTATTTTAAAATTACTCTGTACTTTTTGACTTGTTCTCCTACATTGTTATAGTGACATTTATATATTTTTTATTTTTTTTATAACACAAAAATATTTGTAAACTTTTTCTTTTTAAAAATTGTATATTGTTTTTGTTGTATACACACACACACTTATATATATATATATATATATATATATATATATATATATATATATCTCATATATAATATAAGGATGTATATTGCAAAAGAGCGAAGAACAGAGCATCCAACCTAATGATGTATGAGACTATAATGAGCTATCTGACCGTGTAGAGCCCTGGTTAGTTTAGCGGTTAACAGATGTCTCCCACGAGACTGTCGTTCGCGGTGCCGTGTTCGTATACTTGCAGAGCCACCTTAATCCCTATCGGATTTCTTTTATATATATGGGATATAACTAAGTATCATTTACAGAGTCGTTTGTGAAATAAAGACGACTATGTTTAAACAGTAGATAAGCGCGATTTACATATCTTTATCGGACGGAACGGGCGGACAACGATTAAGGTTGAAATGTGTTAAGGGCACAGTGTCGATGGATTATTAAACACGAGTACGTGTGTTTTTAAATTGTTTTGTTTCGTGTAAGGACGATATAGATATTTCAATGGACCGGCGAGTCGAATTGTTTTCTGTATTCTTTTAGTTTCTGTCTGGGGAAGAAGTTGCTGAGTTTTGTTGAATTCTATATAGGGAAAATAGCTATGAAAATTTAAATCGATTGATCTGAAATTTAGAATTAAATAAGTAAATTAGTTGTCAGATCAAATTGTAGATTTATAGAACTTTTAAAATCAATCTCAATTTGTAGAGTTATGAAATAGGTGTTTTTTGAATATTTAGACATATTTTGATACATAATTACTAATTGAAATGTTTAATCTATTGCAAATCAATATTTAGATATTATGTAACGTGTTATTTTTTGTATATATCCTTACATTATTCACACTTCTATATTTATGTATTTCATAGTATAACCGTACTAAAAGAAAAATACTATATTTATTTTACTGCTTACCTTTTTTACTATTACGCATTGGTATTACAGTCAATAAGGAAGAAAGGCTTATTGAATTTTTTATGCATTCTTTTATGTTTGACAAAATATTCTTAGTTAATAGTGAAAGGGAATATAATGAATTAAAACGAAATATTTACCTCATGTAGAGAAGCGTAGAAAGAATATATGTTTCAGTAATTAATCATTATATGCTCATGATATCACTATTTAACGTCCAACTATGTTAATACATTTGTAATTGTAATACAGTTGTGGCACGATGGATAAATTCAGTTTCACGTATAAATTATTTTTTCAATCTAATGTGAAATAAGAATTTATTATTGATTCCGGAAAAAAGGATTAGATTGTAGTTTAACGCTTTAAAGATGGCGGAATCATCATTAAAATGTGCATGAGCGACAATCAAAAATGACGAATAATTATTTGATGAATATTTCTGATCAGAAAGTTTTTATGATTTTGTGGAGTGAAAAAATATTTCATTATTGATTAAGAAAAAAAATAGAATTTTCATTACTTTGGTGCTCTAAAGATGTTCGCTATTTAAATGCGTCTAAATAACAATTAAAACTAATTAAATATTTTCGAGCAGAAAACTTTTTAGTGGTCTGTGAAGTGAAAAAAGAAATAAGCCTTGGTCGCTGGATAGATTTTACAGGCAAACGACCACTATGCAGTTGAATTGTTGGGAGTAATGAACTGGAGAAGGACTGCCAAGCAGAGGGATATCTAGAGGCAGAAAATTGATGAGGCTATGGCTCGATTTTGGCTGTAGCGTTATCGAAGAAGATATATATATATATATATATATATATTTATAAACCCATCGATATCAGTCCATAATTTAAATATATAATGTTGGCATATTTTAATTACTCAGTTAATTTAAATGTACATTCATTTTTTTTGAGCTCTTTTGACTTAATGTAAATAATGTAATGTAATTTTTAAGTACATTTTTCATTTTGTTTGGAAAATATCATTATATTCAAACAAATATTGAGTATATTAAATATTAGCAATACACATTAGTTCAAATGATTTATATAAGTTAAAATTTTCGTTACTACTAGGTATAGAGGTTTACTATAGTGCATCGACTAACATCCATTATTTTAGGATTGACAAAGAAACATATTTGGTCATATCTTCGCCTCAAACGGTTTATGTTTGTCCGACGACAAACACTTCAGTTATACTGTCGAGCGGAAGTGAGTGAAAATCCGCTAATTCGAGAGATTGGTAAAAACGAAACAGTCTAGCACTGCTGGCACAAGTGTTTTAAGGTTACTTGTGTTGAAGGGTAAGGATTGATTAAGTCGATTGCTAGTAAGCTAAATCTCAACCAGCCGAACAGACCGGCAAGAGGTTGCCCTTGTAAGAACCCTAGAGTTCTTCTGGTCTAGCATCAAGATGTGTTCCCGTAGGAAGGTCTTGAAAAATTGCTCCATCATTTTGGCAGCAATTCCAGAAACCCCAAATCTACTAGTAATTTAGCTGCTCAAGTCGTGAGCTTCTGTGCACGGTACTGAAATTCGGCGAAAAGACTTAGGTCTTTAGCTACTGTAAGATATTTTTTCATGTTTGTTATACTTCCTCTATATTCTTTGTTCTTTGATAACTGATAATACGACGTTCTCTCAGTTTTTATTTATATGTCGGGATTTCAAGTTTTAAACAAATACGTTTTTTGTTCCAAATGATTTTTTGTATATTAATTTAAAATAAATAACTTCATCACCTGAATAAATTTTAATACTGATTGATAAAAATGACCAAAAAATTATATAAAAAAGCACTATTGTCCATTTACTTCTTATTTTTATACGAAAATCCAAAACGTTCACTCTTTTTTTGTATAGATCACGTACATTTTTCATAAACAAAATTATTTAAATATTTTAAAATTAAGTTATTTTATATTAAACATTTTATAGAAGATGTGTCAGATCTTCTCATTTTTGAAATCATTTATTAGGACTGTTCCCTTTTAAATATTTTCTTGTTAAGAAATATGTTTATTATGTTTTTATAGATTTGATATTACATCTGTTTATAAACGATAAACTTAATTGAGATATATTAATCATGAATGTATGTTTTCAAACACAACACTTGACAGAAGTGTAGAAACACCGGATCAGGTATTGTGTTGACGATCTGAACCAAACTCGTTCGTTAGAAAACTTGATGTGAAAATGAACCAACCATTCAAATAATTCGAGGCCAAACTTGAAGTTAATAGCTTAATGGCTTCTTTAATTGAACCTCTTAAATCTTGTTTCTAACTACAGTTCTTAAGTAGCGATTCTTTTTTTCCGTTGCAATGAAGCATTTTTCCGCGAGAGTGAGACGTGTGGATGTTTCCGCAAGTAGAGCGAAGAGGACACACATATATCTCCTATACAATATAACGTACTAATATACTCGCCGCTACATAGTGTCAAGATAAATCAGAATTTATTGCTGGCATTAAAATAAATCCACAGATAGTAACTGAGCTGTCGAGCTCAATTTTATGTCTGAATTGGAAGAGAAAAAAAAACATAGACACGTCGATATATGTATGTAATATCATATTGGATGCTTTCAATACTGTCTATTCATGTAGAGTTCAAATGTATCACTCGGGGATAGGTATTAAGTTTTATCGCGTATTATATCTGTACATGATATATGGCGAGTAAGTACTTTTATATAACATTCTCTGACAGAAAAGAGAAAGTTCAAACGTATCGGTTACATTGAGATGGATTATATATATATATATATATATATATATATATATATGTGTGTGTGTGTATTCCAAACGGTTCCGTTTCAATTTTATCCACGAAACATAAATTTTAATTTTAAAACTCGTTCCAAAGGTACTCTTCCGTAATAAAAACACATATAATTGACAACACATGAAATTACTGTCGAGGGGAGAATCGTTGAAAGACGAAAATGGCAATAAAAGTACAGTGACGTCTGCGTAAAGCAAACGTCGTCTCTATTCTTGATACTTATTTGAACTTCTATAGAAAATACAATTTAAAAGATAATTGAATTAGACAAAAAAATGTTTATTTAAGTACGCTAAAAGTCAATTTTGTATAATCGATCGTCTCGAATTGAATTCAGAGTGAAGGAACGTCATCAATTTTAGAAAAGCTAATATAAATATTTTATTAGATATTGAATTATTGAAAAATGATCAAGTTGATATGCAAAATCGTAAAAGGTTTTGTGTCTAGTCGAAACTTCGTGTATGGAGAATGAGATTTCACGAATGCTGTATGGAAATTTGTCTCGAACATTGTGCTACATTGTATTAACAAGGAATTGGATAAAAATGTATACGTTTTATCTACAGTCAGTGAATACCAATTATTAGAATATTTATTCTGTTTACCAAACTATATTTAATATCAAAGATAATCTTTATAAATTAGAAATTACTTCTTAAAAAATGATTAATTTTATTTAAATGCTTCCACCCTTAGAAACGTCTGCATTTGCATCTCTAAATTAATTACTGTAATATTTTTTTCGATTCTCAATTATTAAATAACTCGCTTCTTAACTTTAGCAATCTTTTTTAATATTTTTAATTTTGTCTTTGTAGTTTTAGTTCTCTTAAGTTATCTATTTGTCTGTTAACTGTTACTAATTCCAGTACGATTTCCATCCAAATGCATGGGCAGTTGCATCATTTACGGCCAACATTAGTCAATCGAAGAGGACCAATTCTTCTTCATGGCAATGCCCGACCGCACGTTTCACAAATGAATTAAAAAAAATTAAACAAACTGAGTTACGAAACTTTATCTCACTCATTTTATTCTCTGGACCTGTCTCCGACAGGTTATAATTTTGTTAAACATTTGAGTAGGTTCTTACGAAATAACGTTTTCAAAGCTCAAGCATCAGCTTAAAGCGTTTTCGATGAATTTGTTAATTCGAGGACTCCAGAATTTTATCTTAAATAAACTTGTTTCCTGTTCGGAGAAATGTGTGCAGGACAATGGTCTTTATTTTGATTAATAAATGTACTTTTTAACTGATATATAAGCATTTTTATACTCGATAAGCACAAACCGCAATTATTTTTGTACCAACCTAATATAATATTATGTAATAAAAAAAGGAAGTTTTATATTACTTTAAAATAATGCCTCACTTTTCGTTACTTCTAATATATACAGTTAAATTGAAAACTATATTTTTATAGATTTTCATCAATAAGTACAGTTTATTTTTTTTTTTTGAATATAGGTCTTATATAAATCTTTATCAGTGAAAAATTGATTAAATGCAGAGTTGCAGACATAAATTGAGTACTTAAGTAAGAAATCGAAATTTGAATTTTTGTAAATGTAATATTTCCATCTTATTTGTAAACAAAATATCTACTCTTTCATTGGTATGCTTGTATTTTGTAACTAACAAGTTAAAAGATGTTTAATTTATTTTTATTATCTTATATGTACTAGCTAACATTTTTAATAAACTTTTTTCTAAAGTTTAATTATTTATAAAGAAGACTTTGGAATTTAATACAATTGAGTTATTTTTTTTATTCAGATTACTTCTTGATATTAGAATTTCCGTGTTTATTTTCATACTAACTTCATTTAAATTGCTGATTCATTTATTAAAATTGTTTAGTGTCTAGAATGTTTCGAAATCAAAAACAGTAATTAACTGTACACGCGAGGTTTCCAAAAATACTTGTCTACTGTTGATATAATATGTATTCATAATTATAACAGTGTAGTGAAACTGAAAGCCGTGTTAATTTAAACGACAATCCACATAAACGAACAATAAATATTGTACACGGAAAGTATACATTTATAACATCTGTTTGCATTTCTTGTTACATACAAACCGGTAAACAATATGTATAAAGAATTAAATACGTTTGTGCATAAAAGAGATTGAAATGGGAGCATCTATTTTAAACAGACAGAAAAATCAAATCAGCTCATCCTTCAAACATCCACGAAATAACACCCGCGAGGCATTTATGAGTCGATGTTTTTCTTTACTTCCACTTTTTTATGCACAGTTACCGGCAGATCCGGTTTCAGTAGCTTTATGGATTTTTTGACAATATTCCTAACAAAAGTTGATAAATGAACGGGAGATAAACGATGTATATTAACATATAATGGAACAAATTTGATTTTGTGACGGAAAAAAGAATTTATGATAAATATGCATGAAATGTAATTATTGTTTTTTATTGTTTGTTTTATTTTAAAAATCTTTTCCTGAGAATGGACTGTTTTTATTAATGTATATTTTTTTCGATGAAATTAATTTTGTTTTATTTAAATAAAAGTATATTATTAATATCAAATCAATGAAAAAAATTAGTCATTTTTTGTCTTCAGAAGTTTTATAAAAAACTAAAAAGTTGAAATTCCTTTTATGAAAAATCTTACAGATTTCCTCTGGTGCATTTTATATCAAATTTGAAAAGCATGTGATCAGAAAAAGTCTCAAGTTAGAGACCTTGAAAAAGACATGTTATTAGAATCTGGGAAGTAAATTTTTCATATTATAAATTGTGAAAAGTATTGTGGCAATGTATTATGTGAAGAATATGTAGAAGCTAATTTAAAGATGAAACAAAGCCAATAGCTTTATTAATTAATTATATTAAACGAATAATATCATCTTTAGAAGATAATCCTGCACCAGCTTTTTGTCATTTTGATGTTTTTGGTATCGAAATGGAAAATAATTATCATTATTCGTCATTAAATGTCTGTAATTATGGTATAAAAATGGTATTGCAATTTAAAGTAAGTTCTTATTTTCTATTATTACAGATATTTTTAACATCAAAATACAGAATGTTTAAACTACAAATCTTTAAGATATAAAAGTTGTTTGTGGTGTATAATCAGACTACCTTTTATAATTAATTCTAATCTGTTTAAAATAGTGGTAGAAATTTGGTGAAATTTATATAATGAGAGAGAAATATATTAGACCAAGGATGAGTTAATTACACAAAAGTTTGACATATGATTAATTATCACAATAGCTAAATTTTATACTATGCGTCACAACTGTATTAACCATTTATGTTATATTCTAGATCTCTTTTATAAATACACTTTTCTCTTATCACACAACCCATAAATTTTTTTTCATCAAAATTTAAATAATTATCATTGTGATTGTTTCTTATAGGAATTTCGATGGAAATTTTATCCTTTTCAGAGCGATAAGAGAGTGCTAGGTACAGAAAAAACAGGTTTTTCTGTACCTGACGCTCTGAAAATGATAGCATCGCTATTGAAATACGTGTAAGAAATAATTAAAAATGATTCAATAATTTATCATTTTTGATCAAAAACTTTTGGAGAGAGTGAAAAGTTGATTTGTGAAAGTGAATTAAATCATAGAGCAAAACAAATACCGTGATTTGAAAAGTCCTTGAGTGGGTAAAAGTTCTATGCAAGCACACAAAACCAAAGCACTTGATAAGAAACGTATTTTATTAATTATTGGGGGGGGATTAATAATTAATTTGTAAAAGTGAATTAAACCATTGCGGCAAAATTATATCACAAGTAAAAGTATATGAGCGAGTAGCATTTCTATACTTGAAAATGTAGCAAGAAAATGCTTGATTATATATGGCAATCACTTGTCTAGAGTACTTGCGAAAAGAAATGTAAATTTGTTATTGTAATCTATTAATTAACGTTGTTTGTCTCCCTCAAAAATATCCTAAAAAGAAAAGGTCGGTAGTACTAGCATTCTTTTCTGAATATAAATGGAAAGGTAATGGTATATGAGAGGCTGTACTATCAGCCAGTATGCCAATTTTGTTTAATTCAGTATCTCAGGTCTAGAACGCAAAATAAGATTTAGTAACTACTGAATATCACGCATATTATTTGAAAATTGTAATTATTCAACTCTTTGTGAAAGCTTAATAACAGGTTCTTGTAGTATAGAGTTTTAATTATACATTGCATTTTGATTTTAGAGTACAGTAATATATATATATATATATATGTATGTATGTTTATTTGTATGTGTGTGTGTGTGTTTACATATGCAGACATATATATATATATATATATATATGTTTCTGAATTTATACATATCTCATGTGTACAATCAATTTGAAAACTCATTTGAGTTTTCGAGTTTATGCTTATGCCAATCACTAATTGGTGCTATATATATATATATATATATATATATATATATATGTATATATATATATTTATATGTGTATATACATATATATATATATATATATATATATATACTCGTATATATATATATATATATATATATTTATATGTGTATATACATATATATATATATATATATATATATATATATATATGTATATATATATACATATTTATATGTCTATATACATATATATATATATATATATATATATATACTCGTATATATATATATATATATATATATGGATGTTTATGTACATATGTATATTTCATATGTTGATTGATTATTAACTGAAATACCTCTATGGATGGATTGTTTTAATTACAGGAATTACTAAAAGATAGATCGAGGACTCAATAATGAGATTACATTCATATATGCTGATTCATATATATTAATATTAATTGGAAAATACCTCAGATATTTGTATATATCTCATTAATAGTCTGTGCGAGTAATTGATAACGTGCTGTTTGAAGATATTATTAAAAATTGAAAATGAAGATATTTTTATTTTTTAATAACCTTTAAAACGACAAGAACTCTTGGTAGCTTATAAAAAATTAAATTTGAAGACTGCAAGTATAGATGTTGGTTTCAAAGTTTATGAAAAAGAAAGAATTTTCAGATAAAATGATTTTTTAATCTGATAAACATATAGAAACACATTACTGCGTTGCTACATTATCCAATTTCTCTCATTATGTTTCAGTTGCAGTAATTGTATTAATATAATTAAAATGTTTGTTTAGTAAGCGCATTAAAATTATTTCAGAAAAATCAATTTTATATATATACATAGAAGTTAGACAAAATATTAATCATTGTTTAATGTTTATTATTTTTACAGCGAAGGAAAAGTAAAATAGATTATTGGTATATTTATTTTGCAAACAAATTTGTATGAAAGTCTAATATATTCTTTAAAAATTGAAATTAATTTCGAAAATCTTAATATTTATAAATAATTAATTTTGTTTTGTTGTTGAGTTATGTAAATTTCTTTACAAAAACATGGTTCTAGATGAAAAATTGTGATGATATTTCTAATACGCCATAACACTTTTTGGCACGAATATTTGGTTTGGAGTCGATTTCAATTGGTCACTGATCGTAACCCTTGTTTCCATGTGGTTATGTTTGTAGTATAAAACCCATTTTTCATTCCTGATTATTATTTTTTGTAAGAAAATCCATCTTTTTGAACTATGTGAGCGAGGAAATAACCGTATAATATCTTATTTCTTAATTTTTTAGCATGACTTCATATGGAATCCATCGGGTTAATTTTTGAATTTTTTTCAAAAGTCTAGACGATAGGAAATTGCTTCCTTGGTAACTCTCAGTTTTTGAGCGAGTTCTTGTTCAGTCTGAACGGTGTTGTAACTCAATATCTATTCAAGTTTCTCGTCTTCAATTTTTTTTGGTTGTCTGCGACGTTTTCGATCTGAAAAATCAAAATCACAACTCCGAAACTTTTAAAATTATTTTTTAAAATCATTTTTGCATGTTTTATACGTTACAACACCTTTCTTCAAAATTGAAAAAATCCCATTTTTTCACATTTATTCAACAAATTCAAGCATTTTTTTTTAACTGGAATGCGTAAAGTATGTAATATTTAATAGGCTGCTTTTCGAACGCCATCGTGTTCTGTACTTCTGTTTTGTGAGGTTATGCCAACTGCTTGATCAAGATATCTGGTATTTTTAAATGTTAAGATTGGTACTTCAAAATCATAAAACGACAAGGAAATATTTTAATTCAAAATAGAATTATGAGTGACTCAATTTGAAAGCACTGAATTAATTTTTCACCTTATATATAAGAGTATATATATATATATATATATATATATATATATATATATATATATATATATATATAATTCTATCGTCTTTAATATCACTAGCATATACACGTATTTTCTTTTAAAGCACTTTCCGTTCAAATAACACTAACACACTTTTTATATTCATTTTTTAAACATCCTCTCGTAATCATTATTCGTTTCACATGGTACCCAAGTATCTCCTTCTGTTCTTGTTCATCATCGCGCTGTTTCCTTATCATTCATTTTTAAACATTGTGTTCTGAACATCTATCATTCGTTCAGAGTTTCGGTGTGTATACATTTTTTTGTAAACGTATTATACTAGAATAACGCGGTTAGTAAGTCAAGAAATTATTCTTTTAGGAATATTGTTAATGGATATGTCTTGTTCGCGGCGTGAGAAAAAAGTATCAATAAACTGAAACTTTTATGACTATTATAAATGCGTCCTGTAAGAAGACATTTATTTGAAATGATGTTATGTCGTCGTATCATGTTAGACTCAAATATTTGTGATATTGAAATATTTATTAACTATGTTGTATGTTTTGTTAATATAATTTGTTTCGTTAATGATCGTTTCTGGTTTTATTTATTTTGAGGTTCTAATTATTTAGTATCGTGCTATTTCTTAAGATTTTTTTAACAAATAATAAATTTTATAAGTATGGTCTACTAATCTCCAAAAATAATAAACATATATGCTTATTTAATTATTCTTATAATTAATTTTAATATTTATATTTATATATAATACTTATATTTATATCCTTTTCCAATTATTAATTCATCATTGCGATATTTCTACTATTTTTAAAGAAGCTGTCATTAATTTGCTTCGAAACTGAAATGAAAAAAATCAGAAATCTTATTTAAATATGAATTCTGATTAAACAGCTTGCAGATTATTTCAAAAATACGTTTTCTTTAAAAGTATTATTATTATTATACTGTTCATATATGAATTAATTTTCATTCTAAGAACCACAAAAAAATTTTGATCAAAAATGCTCAATAAATGATTATTGACCATTTTTAATCGTTGACTGTCTGCATTTTACTGGTGATACCATCATCCTGAGGTACTATTGAAATCTTATTGCTAAAAAAATTAATACCGATTCTTACATCTTCCGAAATGTTTTTTTCTTAACTTTGTTAGTTAACATAGCTGTTTTCATAAATTTGAAAATTATTTAGATATTTGTGTACCTTGTTACTTTGAAAATGATGTCATTTTTTTAAAATACACATTAGCAATAATCGAAAATAGTTAAGAATAATTTATTAATTGTTTTTTTTTATCAGAAAAAAATGTTATATCAAAAAGGAATTAATTTGTAAAAATATTATTATAATATATTATTAGTAAATACAGTTTATTTTAAAGTAATTTTCTTTATATGATATTTATTTATTTGTTGTAACATTTGTGCTATTTTCTAAAGGATTGAAAGATATCAGTACTGAGTATTACTTCATGATTGGCCTTGTTGAAAAATTCTGATCGTCTTATTGGTAGGGGATGTTCTTTTTGTTTTAGAGTAATGTTTTGTGTTCCTCCTTTAAAAGGAACGCTTCTTACAGTTGAATTAATAGAGCTTTAAAGTGTCCACGAATGCATATTATTACTGGCCAGTAAGTGCTTGTAAGCACTTGGGGCCTCATTGGCTGAACTGTCAAAAACAGTTTCGTCAGATGGGGGCATGAGGAGAGAGAATTATTATCAATTGTTGTGTGAATACAACTCTATTTTCACATTTTTTATGAATGGTTGAAATGTAATCGTTTTTGTTTTCTTTCAGTTTTATTTTGATTTTCAAAAAAAAAATCATATGGCGGAAGATGGAATGAATAAGTGAATGTGGTGTTAGGAAAATATTTTTCTGCTACACTTTTTGAGTAGAGACAATAGTATGTGAAAAAGTGATATTTTGATGAAAAACTAATGAGGATTTTTAAATAGACCACGTTTTTTGTTCTTCACTCATTTAATTAATTTAATTAAATATTTTCAGAAATTTTAAGCATACTTTTGCAATGTGGTTATTGAGATAAAATTGAATGAAATGTGAACTATGCTTTGTTAATATAATGGTACTATTGACAATAAACGTTAGCTTTATTGTTTATTTTACAGACAGATGATTAGCGTAAAATATATAATTTTAGTATTTAAATAATCAATTCTACTTAATTAAACAAAAACTGTAAATTTTTTTTATTTGTCTAATAAAAAAAAGATTTTCTCGAGAAAGAAGTAGCGAAGCAGAGTTTCTAATTAATGAGTCATGTGTTTAAATCCAAACGTTTTGTATTAAGAATGCAATTGTCTCAAATGTTTAATGAGCTCCAGTCTTGATAGCGTTTAAAATAAATTAAATAATGAAAAACACTCGCTCAAATGTGATCAAACAATTGCGTGATAGCTAGAGATTTAAGTTTCTGCTACGTTTCATAAAACATTCACTGGATTCTGTCTCGAGTTTCTTCGAGTGTTTTATTTTTAATGCAATTCATGCTTTTTTTGACGATGCTCGTTTAATAGTAGTGCAATATAATTTTTATCGTAACTTGAAGTTTTTCCCGTATATTTTATGAAGTAAACTAAGTATATTATCTACTTAATACATATCGATTTTACATATATTGCAATATTGGATAAAAATTGATATTTATTCTTAAAGTGTTAATTAACTAATTGAAATAATAGTTATTAAATCGTTCGAAATGATTCAGGAACTTTTTGTAATTTAAGTGAATAAATGTCTAAAGTAATAAAATGCTGATAAAGCGATTAAATATTATTATTTTTAATTGTTAAAATGATCTGCATAATATATTTTGCTTTCTTCAACGGTTATAAAATTCAAACGTTATGAGAAAAGAATTAAATCATCTTTAAAGTGTGTATATATACGAGTATATAAGAAATTAGCAAAATTTTAAATTACTATAATTTTATTAAAAATAAGTACTAGTATGTTCAAAACAATTTTGTGGTATAAATATATATTTGTTACTTTTTTTAATATCGAAACTTCTAAGAACGATGCTTTTTTGATTTATATAAATTGCTGCCTCATTATTAATTTTCTTTTTTTATTGACAAGTAGTTAAGATTCTTGAGTAAAGATTCTGATGATAATACGTTTGATAGGTAAGGGAAAATTTTTCACTGTTAACTGCTGTAGTCATGGATCATTGTTTGTGAGATCAATGTAGTAGTACTATATATATATATATATATATATATATAGTAAGAATTTAGACAAACAAATGACACTTGAGGACGAGTGGCAGAAGGATGTTATTTTTATCACTTTGAATGTACTTACCTATTATAAATCAACTTTACAATACAAAAGAAGTAGATTTATAGATAAGAAAAATTTATGAAAGAATTACTTACAGATAAAAATGTTGCACGATTAAAAGTACTTTAAGGACTAATATAAGAGATAATTAAATGAAAAGAGTACCGTTCGAATAATGTTATACTATATTAAAACCATTTGATATGAAATTAATTTGTAAAATGTGGAAAAAATTTTGTTATCTAACTTTTTACACATCTATTTTATAAGATTAACAACAAGATATCAATGTAAACAAGTGATTTGTAAACATATATGAAGAATTTATTTAATAAATGTATTGAAACTAATTGAGACCTTTGCGCTAAAAAAGGGAAAATGACATGTCAAATTGATGTTAATTTTGTTAGTCTGAAATTGTTTATTAATTCATTATGAATTCATGTACCTAAATTTTTTTTCTAACAAATTTCGTATGCAATGAAACTCTTGAATTATAAAACTTATGAATGTATAATTAGCTTTATTATGGTGTCTTGTGCAATTTGTCATGATTTAATCAATCAAAAATATATAATTGGCTATTTTGCCTCTTCGGGTCAATCACGTTGCTTATTACAAATGATTTGTATCTTTTTGAAACACATGTCATGTTGTCTGGTTCCTAGTTGCACCTAATTTAAAAGATGTATTATAATACAGTTCTGGTACTGCAGCTATATATATATACTAGTATATATATATATATATATACTTATGTATCAATATATTGTCGGTCTTTGCATACAATAAAAATATTTCTCTAATATTGCAAATAATTTGGGTAGAAATATTTTGTAACGTTGCCTAAAAGGTGTGCACATATATTTTACAGACTGTTGTGACAAATACTAGGTAATATTTTACCTTGAGAAATAGTTAACAAAATATAATTAGCACGCGACGACACAAATGCACATTAAATAATGCTTAACAATTTATTTATAGTCGAAAAAGAAACGACATTGAATTATCATTGAGTAAACCGTGCCAATTGTATACAACTGGTGCTGTATACATTTTGCATTGTGATGGCTGAAGCGTCGGTTTTGATTTGTGGTCGGATTTATGATTTAAACATACGGAGTAAATGAATGTTCAAAGAACTTTGCTCTTTATAAATGTAATTGCTTTTCTGAATCATATAAACACACACACACACACACACACACACATATATATATATATATATATATATATATATATATATACATTTTCTCAGAAATTATATTTTTAATTAATTATATTGGATCGTCGCCAAGATTATAACTATCTGTATGATTGTAATGGATTTAAGTTTAATTGTAAACATTTTTTAATCTTCATTGTGTATTTTTAATTATCGTTATTTTTAATTTATTCGCCTTCTTATATATATATATATATATATATATGTATGTGTATATATATATATATATATACATATATATGTGCTTATTTATTATTTATATTTTTCAAAGTAAATGCATCTCAGAATAAATAATGAAATAGCATAAACAGATACATGTTTATTAATAGAACTAAAAGAATATATTCTACACGTGCATCGTCAATATCTGCAAAACATAAATCTGTCAGGTACATTGCAGTGTAAATTTTCTAGAACTCGTTGAATTATTTCTTTAGCTCTCACTACTATTTACTTTTGTACACTTTAGATATATGTAATTCTTCTTTAAATTATGTTTAGTGTAGTGTAATGTTGGATACATTAATTTAAAATTACTTAATCTACCAATCGAGTCAATAGTTTACTTTTATTCAATTTATAACATTGAACAAGTCTAGTCATAAATAATAATTATAAAGATGTCTTTATAATATTTTAAGATGTTACATATTTTAAAAATGAGCTCATTTAGTAATATTTATTTTTTTAAATAAATTTTTCACTTACCGTAATCATATTACAAATTTTTTTTGATCAAAATTACTTTATATATACTGTATACTCTAAATAGTGTCTAGTGCGTACAATGTCTGTGAGTATAATGGCATTATCATCAAAAACATATACTATAAGAAGAATTGTAAAAAAATGGTCTCATTAGGAAAGATTGTTTTTAATTGTTATGTGAATAAACTATACAAATATTTTGGTGTTTTATGAGATAATAGAATAATTCATTCGTGAAAGTGAATTTGGTCACAGTGCTACAATTGTATTTTAATGACTATTTTTTAGGATTGAATTGCAAAGAACTATTTTCAATAAACGTCAAAGAATACAATTTTGCGGTAAAAGTGGGTTATTATAATAATTTTCTGTTCAGATTTCGTTAAACTATAGAAAAAAAACGTCCAACGAAATCGACTCAGAATTCTGTATGTCATGATAATGCTTAGATTCCCATTTCTTATCACGATAAAAGATAATTTTAGAAAGGTTGCATCACAGAGAATGAATATTTATTTCAGAACCTAGATTTGGATTTTTTAGAGTCGTAAAAGTATCTTAGGATTAGAAAACTCAGCGCAGATAAAGTTTTTTGAATCATTTTGAAAATGAAATTTGCGAATATCTTAGGGATAGAAAGTATTTTTATAAGATGTGAAAAATATGTCTGAATAAAGAAACAGTTGACTAAAAGAGAAAAAAATTAAAATCTGATTTCATTTTCACAAATAACTTTTTCTCTCACTGTGTAAACCAAAAATATATTTTTAAATAAAAACACGTTTAATAAATGATTTATTTTTTATTGTGTTTATTCGCCAGCTCGGTTTCTGATTTCCTTAACTGTTACAAATGCATTTATTTTTCGTTCCACAAGGAATGATCATTTTTTGATTAAAAATGTTCAATAAATCATTATTGATTCTGTTTGATTATTACTTATGCGCATTTCGATGGCGTTTATATCATATTCAGAGGGTTAAAGTAAAAATAATCTGTTAAGTCAGTTACTTATTGTATTGCCTGCATATGTTTTTTTATAAATTGTATTTTAATTTTTTCAATGTATTAAAAATGTTGTATTGAATACGTTTCAGAATGATTATTCAATCAAACTATACCATGTTAAAAAGAACAGATTTAAAAAGAATCGAACTGAATTTATAATTTATCGAAGAAACATCCTGTTGTTCTAGTTTGAAAAGTATTAGGGAACAAGTTCGTCAGAGACATGTATAATACATTACAAAATAAAGAATTTTAAAATAAGCTCCAGACGGAATCCATTGAATGTTTTATGATACGTAACAGAAACTTGAATGCATAGTTGATGTTATCACGCTATTGTTTAATCACATTTGATCCAGTGAATGGGACGTACTGACTGTAAACGATTCTATTACCTTAACGTCCGAAACTTTCTATAATTTATTTCTAATACATTCTCTATCGATCGATTATGCGACGACATCTGAATGTTAAGTCAATTCGCGAGGCAATTTAGACCAACCCGACACGATCCGATCAGAGATGAGAATCTGCATGGATCTGCGCCCTGTCTCACACGGTTCATCGCCATATGGTCGACGAGCAGCGAACGTTACGTAATCGTACGATCGCACAGTTAGTTCTTATCGATGACGGCGTAACGAACGTCGTTGCGTGGCACCGGAATGGGCGACAGCGGGTGTACCGGGACGCGGGACGTCCGTACGGAAGCCGTTTCTTGTTGAGAAGTTTTTAACAAGACTTTTAGATAATAGCGTAGGAGCGGCGAAGAAGGCAGTATGACTACAACGACTGGCCTAGAATACTAATTAGTTTCCGGGCAATGCAACGCATTTAACACATTATCACTGCACGTCTGACTCCGGGTATAATTTGAAACACCGTATGGTCGGTGTAATATATAAGCAGTGGATGTCAGAAGTCACGTTTTTAAATATAGAATGTAATTTGTGTGAACGAAACCGTTTTTTTTATACTTTTTTTCCAACATATTATTTATGAACAAAAAGCGTAGTCGTTTATTGATTGGTTGAGTCACCTAGTAACCTCAATTTAATTTCATTGTTCTTGCATATGATTTATTGATGTTTCTTACAAAAGAATTCAGTGAAATTTATTAGATTTTTTTACCTTTTTTGTGTGATATTGATGACTAAGGTTGTCTGGGTTCAAATCTAAAATTTGTCAATACTGTACTAGCATCTACAACACTTGTATAAAATCTGATCTAAAATTAACGGGACTATTTTAATAAAATTTTTTTATCAAAAAATTGCAGACTTCAAAACCTGCCGCTTCTAAATACTCTCTCTTGGCTCCAATGCACTTCTTTATTTCCTCTTTCCACGATTCAAAACATTTTTATAAATCCTCTTCGGGAATGCTTGTTATCTTCTTTGACGTATATTCTTTTATGTGCCCCAGTATTACATATTAATATAACGTAATGTTTTCTACTTCATCACTGCTAAACATCATTAAACGAGGGCGTTATCTTTCTGGAAAAGTATCGTCTCCTTTTGAGCTTTCTTCTGCAGTATCTTGATTTCTGTACTCTACTTTTTGCAAAAAATCTATTATTTTCTGTTGTTTGCTTTTACCTAAGAGTTATTAATAAATTTCGTTGTTTAAAGCTAAGAATTTGTGAACTTCTCTCTTAAAAAAAGAATTGCATTTAGAAAATAAAACTCTTACTGTTCGGCCAAGTTTATGTCTTTGTGTTTACTTTATAGGGTAAAATTTGGAATTTCAGCATTTTCATCTATGCTATCGTCCCTGAATTACTTTGGTTTATCTCAGAAGCGAATTTCCCCAAAGTTCCCCAAGTCCCAAACCGTCTTTTCAGACCTTGTTAGAGCGAAACAGTGTTTTAAGTATACCGTGTTATATGTGATATATATATATATATATATATATATATATATATATATATATATCAATTTATGTATTTAAATTAATAAAAAAATAGTGTATTATTTATATACTTCTAAGAATTTAAATAATTTTAGCTAAAAATCGACTCCATTTAACGATTGACATTTTTATTTTCAATTTAGATTAAATAATTAAAGTTTAAATTATTCAATCAATAATTTAATAAAAAAGTAATGATTCCGAAACGAAATTTTCAAACTTATTTCCGATCAATTATTTTTTTTCAGTATGTCAATTTACTCTCTTCAATACAGTTCAGTACTTTATTCTTTTTTTAATATATATATATATATATATATATATATATATATACTAATAATAGATTTACATGCATGTATTGTTTCTTTTCTTTATCCGATGTCATGCAGAGTGTATGGAAATCTAATTTTTATATTGAATTTCAGTGCCTTAAAAATATGTCTATTTCAATGTTGTTTCATATTTTCAAGGTAATTTTTTTACTGTCGTCTAGACGTAACACAAGTTTAACAACAATAGGACATGACAATATTTATGAGTTTTCTTTATATATATATATATATATATATAAGAATATTGAATATATTTAAGTACACAAAATATATGAAGAACATGCAGTCGTAAAATACTAACACAATACTGATAGATCCGTTAGGAGAATAAAATATAAGTACGGTATGAACATATTTTGCAACCAGAAAAAAGTACATAAAAATATTCAATATAAAAATAAATAAGATCAATAATTTTGTTACAACATCACGCTGACAGTTATATACATATATATATATATATATATATATATATATATATATATATATTGCATCTATATATATTATATATATATATATATTTATATATATATTATATGTATGTATATATATATATATATATATATATATGTACTTGTATGTCCGTATGAATGTATGGAAAAGTACACAGAAAAACAAAAACAAACATGTTTTATTCAAGTATAGCTCGGGTATTTTGAATTATTTATTTTACCATGACATCTATGTGCAAGCGCAAATCTTTAATGTGATTGTAAATACGTAAATTGGGTAGAGGTTCTCAGTATTGAAACTGTGATGCAGTACACTTATGTACAACACACTGACGTACATTTATTGTGAATGTATTTTGTTGGCGTATTTGAATGACAGTAAAGTACAATTTGTGCTAGTAGAATTGACTTTGATTAAATAAACGTTCGGTAGTTTACTCATCTATTTATAAAGAGTCAATAAAGAAACGACAAATAAGAAGAGTTCTTCTGTTCATTCGGGAAAAGGTGATTTAAAATGTTACCGACATTTATTTTATTGTTATAATTTCTTGAGTAATTGATTGTTTCAAGTATTTAAAAAATCATATATATATATATATATATATATATATGTATGTATGCATGTATATATACAATTAATAACAATGGTAAATACAGCTATTGTGGACAGAAAATATGGAAATTAGGGTCAAGGAATTTAGATTTACTTGACTATTACTCCACTTGACTATTATCTTTCTATAAATAAAAATTGATCCTCTTTTACTTCCGTGATTATTATTTGTGTTTTGATTGGCTGATTAAATAATGACTATTATATATATATATATATATATATATATATATATACACTAGGGTGATTCGTTCACCAACTTCCAGGTTTACTGCGCTCTCCCACTTCTCAATTATAAGCCTCTACATCCAACCAAATGAAACAATAAAAATATTTTTTAAAACTCATTATATTTATATAATTATTATCAGATATATAGCTACGTAATCGATATATGTATATATATATATATATATATATATATATATATATATACACATATATAAATATATATATATATATATATTTATATATATGTATATGAATAAGTACAGTAGACCCTCGCTGAACGACAGTAATGCAGGACTAACAGTCGTTGCGTAAGGCACTTATGATAATAAACCTTCTAATTGGTGCAATGTCGCCAAAATCCTAACCGTACATTAAATTAAATTTAATTTTAGAGGTATAAGAAATGAAAATAAATTATTTCGCTTCACCTTTTGTTGCTAACAATCTGTTTTTATTCGGTGGTGGCCCTTACCAGCAATTTAAAAATGATGATCTTTAGAAGAAAAATCACCCTCCATGAAGATTTCTGGTAATTCACTATTAGAAGTGGAATTAATTCTAGCCCTCTTTGTGGCAGTGGAACTAGATTGGGAGGGAGCTATTAAAGGTGAATTGCTGACTATGAATGTTTTATAAAGACTTATTTAGAAAATGAAGTCGGAGTCTTTAAGTATCCGAGATTTATTTTATACAAAAATTATCATAGATATTTGAGTATATATCTATTTCATGTTTTTAAAAATAGAATAGCTTTTTTTAAATAAATAATAATAACTTTAAACAAATAGATTATGCCAGGAAATTGGAAAGTAGAGATTTAAGGTATTGCATTTTTTACACACATTTTATTACAAATATTTAATTTAATGACAAATTTATGTGTTTAATAATTCATTATTGATTTTTTTTGCAGCATTTGATAATATTTTATTATCCTTTTAATGAAAAATGAGTAAAATAACAGATAAAGACTTGAAAGTTCTATAAAAAGCTTAATATAAAGTAATTAAAATACAATGTAATAAATAGAATTATCAATTTAAAAAATCAGCATAAAAGAAATTTTATTATTACAAATCGTTAAACGATTGGATTCGTTATGTATTTTAAACATATTGATTTTAATAAAAAAAGTTTAATAAAACGAAAAATGTACATATATTGTTGAAGGAAACGAATAAAGAGATAATAAACATTTGATGTTCCTCATCGTATCAGAAATTTTATAAAAAGGATCAAACAATAAAAACAATTCAATCTGTATTACGATTTGTACGTTTTCGGTTTCCAGGAAAATAGCGATGTGATTGAAATGTCGAGTCAGAAATAAAACAAAAATGCCGTTCATAATATTTCATCAGAATTACACTGGCGAAAATCTGAATAATAAGTCTAGCATAATGTGCTCGTTGAGTGAGAAGTAGTAACGTCCGTCTTGTTAAATTTACGTAATGCAGTGGTCTCAGATTCAGATTACACGAGTGCTGCATTGGGAATTTGGTGATATACGAGCGGCCGCGTTGGTAATTTCAAGCTTTACGGCTTTTTATTTTCAGCAGACATGAGCATAAAATTATTGACTATATAAGTGTATTAATAATGCTTTTATTATTCAAATTAATACATATTCTCCACGATTTATATATATGTCAACGGTCATAATTGTATCGTGAAGAAAAAAATCAGAACGGGTGTTATTTAATAAATACAAGAGCATTTACTATCAGAATATAGTTTTGAAACTATGAATAAATTCACATTCAGAAATGAATTTTCCACTCATCCTACAAATCGTACAAAATATTTCATGTATGTACAATTTGTGTATTATATTGATAAATTAGCATATGGTTTTTAAAAATAATAATAAAAAGTAAAATTGAATAAAAAAGCGGGAAAAAATTAATAAGTGATTATAAAAGAGTTCAAATAAGGACAAATAAATATATCCGAAGAATAATAACATATTAATATTAGAAATTTATTTCGCAAATTATTTTTTCACTTACCCCAGAAATTTGATTAAAAATGTTGAATACTTCATAACTGATCATTTAATTTTTTTGTTAATACGCATTTAGATGATGACGCCATAATTCTCAAAGCTCTAACGCACAGAAAAATCTAATTTTGTCAATTAGATATTTCCTATATGTCTCTAAACTATATCTGAGTATTTTTCATCTCCAATTGTTCACTCTTCCTTTCTTGTCATTTTTTATTTAAATATTTATGTGACTTGGACTAAGGAAAAATAAACAGAGAAAGAAGCAAGATATTAGAGGTTCGTTAAAGAAAGATACTTAAATAAAAGAATTATATATATACATATATATATAATAAATTTTTTATAAAATTCGATTCTTTTTTGGTTGGTTGGTTTTTGGGGGTTTGAGGGCGCTTCGACAGCTTCTAAAGTCATTAGTACCAGATCGATTCTTTGCTTTATCACTCTGAGGAGGACAATATCATCATTTATATACAGATGAAGAAATATTTTCCCTCAGAAATATTCTTGTAGTTTGTGAGACGAGTGAAAAATTACTTTATTATATAAAAAATCAATTTTTCGCCTCTAAATTGAACCAATCATAACTCTATTTTAATTTAAAACATTTTCTCGTCCTTTCAGGATATTGTAGTGCTAATCTTAACAAAAAAAACACTGTATACCTGGTCCAAACAGTTGTCATAATCTCACAAAACAGTAGCGAACACAACGGCGTCCGAAAAGAAGAATTTTAAGCATTTCGTACTCTCCGCATTACAGTTTTTAAAAAAATGCTGCCGATGCTGAGGGAATGATTTGTTCGCCTCTGAGAAAAGATATAGTGATGCATGAAATATGCAAAAAATGATAAAATAGTGGAAGAAGTCTGAAAGACCATTACGACTTCATCGACTCAAAGCTGCCATCTTTGTTTCGACAACGGATTCGACAGTTTTCAAACTGATGGAGAAAAGTATACAAAATAATGGACGATATTTTGAGGATTGAAATGTATTCCATTTTTCCTAAAGATTCATTTTCTATAAAAAGGCATCGACTTAATTCGTACATCTAATAGAACAGAAATATTTATATTCTTCATTATTCACAGAAATATTCCTTCATCGTCAAGGCTTTTATCCCCAGCACGAAATTTTTAGAACCACCATTGTACCTTACTTTTCTTGACAACACCCACATCAAAAGTATCGTTTAGTTTAAGAGCAGTTTCTATTGCCTTACCACCCATTTTGAACTCATACAAAAAATGTTCTTATTTGTTTCATTTCCATCTTTAATTCAATAGCCCTATTTGAAGAAAATTGAATAATAAAACCAAAGTCGATGTAATAAAAATACAGATCAAAAAATGTACTTTAGAATGATATGAACACGATGAAATGGCACTTTCATTGAATAAAATTAAAGTTAAAATTCAGAAAACAAGAACCTCAATTATTTTCCTACCAACCTAATATGTTCCTAGTATTGAGTGTAATTGTTATTCTACCGGTTTTTTTTTAAAAAAAGTTTATTTGAATAAATGAATGGCAAATTACCTAAAATAAAACATACAGATAATTAAAAAAAAACGTTAAGTGAATACATAATTGAGATTCAATTTATTACTTTCATTGTTGACGATAAATACTAACTAATTAAGATTTTTTGTCTACCATTCATTAGTAATTAGATGTTGAACTGTACAAAAGAAATAATTTATTTTTTGTTATCCGTCATTCGCTTCATTTAATTTGATCGTTTCCGTGAAACGAAAAGAGATAAAGATGCTGATACATTGGTTCAGTGAATCAAGCATTAACTCGATCTAACCTTGCCCATATCGTCAGTGGAAAGTTCGTAAAGCACTTTTTGTGTACAAGTAGGAATGGAATGAATTCACCATTGTCATAAATTTCTCAGCCGGGCACAAGTAAATATTTCCAATGTAAAATAAACGTACAAGTGAAGTTAGCCGACTTTAATTAATTCAAATCTCAAACAGAGTGCGTAGTTGCACCGGCGACGTAGAAGCGACCGCGGCGGCTATCATCAACGCCGCTGCTGCTGCTGCGCCCGACGTGGAAAGTGGCAGAGTATGTCGGGGTGGTTGCGAACGGCACAAAACAATGGAACCGGCGAAACGAAAAACTACGCAAAGCTTTCACTTAAATTCTTTTTTGCACGTTCACAATTTCAAACGTGGAGTAAAACTTGCCCAAGAGCACTATTTATAAAACTGGGCCTTGTGCTTTTTTGCAGCCATGTGCGCTGAAATTGATTTTTTTTAAATGAACTTAAATTAGATTAAGTTGAATAACATACAGTCGGAAATTTACAGTGGTTAATGCGGAAACGTGTATGACATTTACTTTTTTCAATTCGCTTAAAACGAAAAAGATTGGAATTCAATGAATGTAAAAAAATATATTAGACTTTAAAATTTTTATACCAGTTTACATTTTATTAAATTTGTGCACAGTGTTTTATATTTTTGGTTTTAATCACTTACAGTAATTTGTATTTTTATTTTTGATAATTTATATTATCATAACAAAAGAGTTTAAGTAATCATTGAACAATTGAATCATTAAAAAAATACTTTTATTTTTTATATTTTCTATATTAAAACATGGTTAATGTAGAAGAATTAAAAAATATATTTCTTATAAATAAATTTAAAATAACAAATATAATTATAAATAAGATCATTAGCATCTGATCTTTTTTTTAATTTTATAACGTTTTATACGGGAAATTATATAAGGTAGAAAAATAATTGCGTTTTATGATCTTCAAATTCATATTCATTTTTCTATTTTTTGATTTTCCTTGCTGTATTAAGTGGTCCAGAACTGTTGGATGACTAAAGTTTAACTTTTTTGCAAGCTTTATTCATTGTGCTGGGTTCTAATTCAACTAACGTCTCCAGTTGGTCGTAATGAGCTGAAGAAAAATGCAACCTTCTTCATCTTCAAGGTTCTTGTCCCAAGTACGAACTTTTTGGAACCACCGTACGTTCTTAACAGTACCCATAACAAAACCATCGTTTAGTTTACGAGCATGTTCTACAGTTTCACCATCTGTTTTGAAAAATTACTCTTACTTGCTTCTCATTCATCGTTGATTCAATAGCCTAATTTAAAGCAAAATTAACAAAAAAAACAATCTCAATGCTACCAAAATACCGACCGAAAAATTAACTTTAAAATGATATTAGGATGAACACTGTGATATGATATTTCCATTGAAAAAATTATGGTTGGAAATCAGAAAAAAAACAATTATTTTCCTACCAACCTAATATTTTATACATTATTCAAATTGTGTTTATGGTCTTCTTTCTTTTAGATTATCTAGGTGTCTGTTCCCCACTGCTAGATCCGATACGAGTGTTATTATCATGCAGATGTTGAAGATTAATTTTAAAACCTATTTATGTTCCATTTATAAATATTTTATGAGCTGTGCTTGTAATTTCAGCATATAAAATAACCCGTCGTTATTTGTGTTCATTTGTGCATTTAATATGTTATGTTTATTTTTATACATTTCTATGGTTCCAAGAATATTTAATTTCATAACTTCATTCTCAATTTTTATTATTTTTATTGAAATATTTTAATATCACGTTCTGTTTCTAAAAACTGGTTAGCAAATACTGAATCGTGTTTTTTATATTTAATAGAATTAGTATGCTTTTTATACATGTCTTGAATTTTTTTAATTTTATACTCTGAGATCATTATTTTAAGGTAAACATTCATTAAATGTCACTATTTAGAACAGTGTGTTTTTGATTGAGTGGGTCACAATTTCGGATTGGTTATTGTATCTACATATCATTAATTCACTAATCTAGTGTATATATTTATTTAATTTTAAAGGTGGTTTATTATTTTTCAATTCTAGTATCAGACAGTATATATTCTTACCAATTATTATTTTAGTTATTGTTTTAAATTAATTATAGTATTTATTGATAAAATTAGTATTTTTTTGTAAGAAAAACGATACATGTTTTATTAGTATTCAATTCTAAAATCAAAGAGTATTTATGAATAAGAAATGTTACTTTATTGAATGTTTAAAATTAACTACAGTAGTATATATATATATATATATATATATATATATATATATATATATATATATGCATTAATGAAGTATATATTAATATGAAGTAAAAATGATATAAAAAATCTGATAATGAACTATTTTGATCAAAATATTCTGAGCTGAAGAAAGAAATTATTTTAAAAGGGAATTCATCCAAAGTATCAGAACTATATTGTGATATATATATATATATATATATATATATGAATATGTGTATTTATATATATGTATATGTGTATCTATCTCTCTCTCTCTCTATATATATATATATATATATATATATATATATATATATATATGTATTTAGAGCGTATAAAGTCTTCGAATCATTGAACCAGTTCTGTTTGGTTTTGGATTTTTTTATTTCTTAAATAATATTCCAAGTGGCGAAAAAGATGATAGTCTGTCGGCGAAAGATCTGGTGAATAAAAGGGATGCGGTAAAATTTCATAATTTAATGAATTTAATTTGGAAATTGTGATTCGAGATGTGTGTGGTCGAGCATTGTTTTGCAATAGTATTGGCCCATATCTATTGATTACCATTGGTTGGTTTGTTTTTAATTTTTCATTCATATTGTCGATTTTGCGACAGTATGAATCATCCGCAATTGCTACGTCTGGTTTTAAAAAATAATAATGGATTATTCCTTTATTTGTCTACCACACAGTAACCAGAAGTTTTTTTTGGTGTAGTGATGCCTTGAATGCGTGTCCTGGAGCTTTATTTGTATTTAACTATTGTACAGATATTTTTCTATTATCATACAGATTCTACTTTTCATCCCAAATCATGATTCGATTTAAAAATGGCGTTTTATCATTTCGAATCATCAATGAAGAACACACCTCTAAGCGTCTTAGTTTCTGACCATCTGTCAATTCGTGCGGCACCCACTTATCCAACTTTTTCACCTTTCCTATAGCAGCGAGGTGACGAGATATAGTCATAACACTAACACTTAAATCACACGCGGGAGCTCGAACTGTGGTATGTGGATTATCTTCCACCATTTCTCTCAAATTTTCTTCGTTCACAATGGTTTTGGGCTTTCCTCGAGACTCATTGTCGAAATTCATATTACCGGAACGAAATTTTTTGAAGCATAATTGAATTGTTCTCTGGCTAGCCGAGTCTTCTGCGAAAGCCCATTGATATTTCTACCTGTTACCGCTACATTGTGTCTCAACTTGAATTTGTATAAAAAGTAAATGCAAAACTTTTGTGGATACCATCCTGTTAAAGGGTATAAAAAAAATAAAAATGACAACAATAACTTCGTATTTAAATACAATTGAAGGAGACAATACATTAGTCAATTCCAAATAGCTGAACTTGTAAAATACTGCACAGAATCTTTCTCAATCGCGGTCGACCTCTTATTGACAGAAATTCAGCAACTTTATATGTTACAACCTAATATTTACGTCCTATCTTCACGACAATCGATAAAAAAACTGACCACTCGAGTGTGCATTTCAGAACAGGATAAAACATGTACGACAACTCATTAGTCAGTGAAAAAGAGTCATGTAAAACTGACATATGAGGTGAATACGCACGAATTTATGACCTAGCCTAGTGAAGATTTTTGAAGATTAGATAAATTGTGTGAAAACAGATAATTTGTTATTGATAAAAAATAAAATACTTTCTATTATATAAAAAATACTTCTTTCGCTTGAGCTTGAAACTGATAATTATAAGTTTGAAAGTTAAATTTGAAATAATAGAACTTTTGAAACAGTGACCGTACAGAGAGCAGTGAATAGGGATTTTATATAACAATTGACCAATTATTTGGAAGTCTATTGTGTATATATATATATATATATATATATGTGTGTGTATATGTGTATGTATGTGTGAGAATGTGTATGTATGTGTGTGTACGCATGTGTTATGCATACCACATTCTCCACAAAGTATCGTTATTGAAAGCAGAAAAATATATGCTCAAAATATAATTTCAACCATATCGTTTACGTATAGGAGGCTAAAAAGTATATTAAAAACACAATAAGGTACATAATACAATGCAAATAAAGACGCTCGTATGTTTACATTCTGACGTTAATGAAATTTTAAAGTAGTTTCTTAAGATATTGCTACCGTTCCGTATACAACATTGAAGATCATGTGCACTGCAAACAAGAGAAATTGCAGTGCGCTTACACGATCTAAAAGAGAACATATAGAAAAAACAATTTTTTTATATAAAAATAATATAAGCAATCCTTATGCATATGAGTCAAGTAGAGAAATGTCTTACAGCGTCGTGATATATAAACGAACGAGCGTTCTTTGAAAATCTTGACTCTGAATCAAAATTCATAAAAGGCTGCAGCCGTTGAAAAGAGCATGCAAACTACATGTTCTCAACTAATTTTTTTATATTTTTCTGTATATATTTCATTCTCGGAGCTCTAAATTCATTTTATATGTTTGTATGTAAAAAATATGCGAAAAAAGAACTTCATTTTGATTAAATTGAAAGAAAAACTACTTTTAGCATACTTAAGGCAGGGAAGCGTTATATTCAGATTTATTTATTATTTTTTGTTCAACGTATCCTCGTGCAAAAGAATAATAAAATAAATTGTAATATTATAATTTTATATTGAACAGCATTTAAGTTTGATATTTTATTATATTTTGAACGACCCATTTAAAATAAAATATTACACATTTTATGTGTTATGCTTAAATGAAAAACATTTAAGTAATTACTTAAGAATAAGAAATACTATATAATAAAAATGACCATAGTAAAGTTCAATCGTATAAAATAGCCCATAATTTTCCTGTTTTAACCCTTTGTACTCGAGAGGCGACATTTACACGCTACTTAATGTATTGCGACAACTAAGAGTTGCCATCAAGAATTAGTTGCGTACTTTTTCGTTTGTCAAAATAAATACGCTAACAGTAGGTAAATTTAGTCTCTTTTGAGTGACTGCAGAATGGATTTTGATAAAGAAATTTTTAGCAGTGATAGTAGTAGCGCAGAAAGTGAAGAAATAATTGCTACAATAAGCAAAAAATCTGAGTAATAGAAAGTGAAATCGATTCTGACATCGATGATGAGGAAGATTCTTGGGAATCGATCGAAGTTACCGACATTGATGAAATACCAGACCCGAGACAAATTAGAAGGCCTAACATATAACTTATAATACTTTGATGTGGAAGCCTGAATTCAATCATCCTATATATTCTTTAATGTACTTTTTAAAATCTTTTTTTGATGAAAATAATGCTTGATTGTCATTGAAATAAATATGTTGGAAGAGGAGGTGATTAGAACAAGAAAGAATACTTTTGTGAGATGAAATTGATTGTTTGATACTTTATTAAATTTGTTTTTCTTATTAAATTATTTTTTGTTTTTTTTTTCAGAGTTAGTTTTTATTTCAGATTGTATCGTATGCATTCAAATACTTTTTCGTATTGTAATCAGAAAAAGGATACAACATAGAAATATTCCATTGAAATGAAACTAGGTCTATTTGCGTGTATGTATATATATATATATATATATATATATATATATATAAATACATATATATATATATATATATAAATACGTATATATATATATATATATATATATATATATTGATTGGGTTAAGCCAACTTTATTTCAGTGCTTTAAATTCTTTTCTATTTTTATCTAATCTCATTATCGATGATGATAGATAAACTCTCTTCTAATTATTTTACAAAGACAGCAACAACAGAAAATTCAAATTCATTCTTTAAATTCTTTTCTCTCACATGTATACACTTGTATTGGATACAGAAAGAATCTGTTATATCATGTAAAAATACTTGTAACATGCAATGTATTCATAATTAAATTCACTGAAATCAGGAATAATGTTGTTTGACTTTAAAAGAGAATTCATTCCTATGGAATTAACAATTTTATAATCGATCAGTAAGGGTGGTCGTCACTGACTACACGTTTGTTGAAATTTCATTTGTTGGAACTCGTACGAATGATTCAATGTAATTGAATTACAATAAAGGTCATCCTCTCTTCTAGTTTATCAGGGAAGCCATTAGCCGTCGTGCGCTACGTGTACCGATCACTAGTGTTGATGACTTATGTTACAAAACAAATCTTGGGTGTATGATAGAAGGGTTTTTTTCTTTTATTTGAGCAAATTTATGAAGTCTTAAAATGATATTTCTTAAAAGTACATTGTTATTGGCACGAATAGATTTTTCACCTCATAAAAAACTCTTTCTGAACAAAATTGTTTAAGAATTGATTAATCCACATTTTTTATTCTTATTTATGCGCATTTTTATGATGATAACATTTTCATCAGAGATATATGGTACAAATTAATGTTCTTAAGGTGAGGTATAAGCAAAACAAAAATATTAATAATCAGTTATTGAACATTTTTTTCCGATTTAAGTGTTAAGTGAAAAATGTAGTTTTAAAATCAAATATTAAACTATAAGATGGGTCAGAAATATCTTAGTACTTTTTCAGACGACTAGATTGCTCTTGTAGCTTTAAATATGTCAAATTTATGAACATTTATTTTTTCATATTTATAAGAATATTTCATATGTGTAAATATCACAATACAGTCCTGATAATGTGACTAAAATTCACTTTCAAACATGTATTCTCTGCCATTCGACGTATAAATGCACATAGAGAATAATTAAAAGTGATAATTAATAATTTATTGAAAAACTGTGATCAGAAAAAAATGTTTGTTTCGTTAGGTGAAAAGGAATTCATTTGCAAAAATAAATGAATGTGAAGTATGCACATATATTTCACTGATATTAAAAAATAATGTAATAAAAACATATAGAAATGTGAAAAAAGTTTTTAATATTAATTTATTCAGTAATCTGTTTTTATATTCTAAATAAATTTAGGGATTTTTTAATTAAAATTACGTTTTAATCTACAAAATTAAAAATAACAAAAATTAGATTAAAAATTGACAATTCTTTGTTACTATCAATTGAAATTAGATGAAAATATTGTTATTAATTTTGTAGTCCTTGACTGTACTGAGAATATATACGAGCACTGTTTAATCAATTTTTTTGAATAAAGTTAAAGATATAGACCTATTATTTATAAATATTCTTTTCAATCTAATTGTTTATGATTTTTCGAAAATCGGAGTCTCGATTCTAATATTCATTCTTAACTTAGTGATATTTTTTTGTATGGATTATTTGTGTGTATATTTATATATATATATATATATAAATGAATTTATGTATGTACGAGGGTATGTATAAATGAGAATGATCTAAACAGTGTCTGTCTCTTCATCATAACGATTCGAATCATCAACATTTGTGCGAACGTTAAACGTTTTTGCGCTAAACTTAATCACGCCAGTGTGGAAATTCGGCGATGTTGCTTGCAAACAAGACTAGAGAATAAGACAATGGGACGAGTGGATGGTGTAATGAGACACGGTTAGACGATACAAACAGCAAAAAGCACTTCATCATAATGACTTGATCTTTCGGACAACATTTCTAGAGATGTAGGTGACTTAACCCTTTCGTTCACGTCGTCGTCGGTTCACTTCATTGACATGATTAAATTACACGAATAATTTAATTAATCTCGGAACTTTTTAAGCTTTTCGGAGATATCGATGGAGAGCGTGGATTTTTCGAAGGTTATATCGTCTGAAATATATGTGTATTCTTTACGATTAATGTAGAAACAAGGAAATAAAATTTTAATCTTCGATATTTCTTTTGTGCATAATATTTTCAGTTTTCATGGTAAATCATATAAAATAACAGGCAGATAAATAAAACAAGAATACAATAGAATTATGATAAAATGTTTAAAGATTGTTTCAAACTATATGGAACGAAAAACGTATGCTATTAGCACTTTAAGAAAACAAAAAGAGTGAGATAAGCGTTAAATGCAAATTTAAGTTTTGGTACGTATTTCAAATGAAACAATTTAAAATTGTGTTTGCAAACTTCTTAATCTAATATTATCTGAGTAGAATGGATCGCGGTACAAAGAAAAAGTTTTATGAATTACATTACATTTACATATCTGAAATATGCACTTTTCAACGTGAATATTCTGAAAGATGGATGGTGTTGTGTACGTGCAATTTTTATGCCCTTTTCGGATAAAAAGTTGATTTTCTTACCAATAAAAGTTTTATACTTGAAGTTGTTTGTCGATTCCTCTTTTTAAATTTATTTTAAATTTTATAGACGTCAAATATACATAATACACACACACACACACACTATATATATATATATATATTGTAAACTACAGTTTATATAAATAGTAATGTATAAAAATATAAATAATTTTATTTCAAAAATTCTAATCCTGACAGTGATATACTCAAATCAAATACTTTAATGTTCGGTAAACTCAGTCTGAGTTGAGAATTTAAATTCTTTTTCCCTCCTTATCTTTTCTTTCTCTTTCTCTCTACATATAATTTTTTACTAGCATTTGTATTTGAAATAACTTTCAAAAGCTATAATTATTTTTTTTGTTAGTTATTCGTTCTTCCTTTCTTGTAGACACAAGAAATTATTTGTATAAATCTTTAAGAAATTATTTGTATCTTGTAATGATTAATAAATATTATTTATTATATTTATTAATAAGTTTTCCTTTCGACTCGATTTAAAAAATAATAATTAATGATAATGTGATTTTAATCTAAACGATTCAATCAACCAAAAATGTCAATAAACGGAATATTTGGATATATCATTACTCAGAAATTTACATATTTACAATATACATATTATTAACAATTAATGATGTATTGTCATTGACATTTTACATATCTTAAGCTATTGAAGAAGGGAAAATTTAATGAAAATATTTATGATGGAAACATTTTTATTTAAAAAGATTGTGGTATAAAATTCTACACAATTTTATTATAAAATTGTTTATTTATCAAATATATTTATATTTGCTATAATCAAATTCGAGTAGAAATTAAAGCTATTTGTCATTGAATACTTTTTATTTGAAACGTAAATTTTGGTTTAATCTATGAAAACCAATCTCAATGCTAGATCCGCAACTATTCAGTCATAAAAATAGAACTGTGTGCAAGAACGTGTCTGGAAACACATTTATATAAAACTGCATAGAGTAAGCATAGATCAACAGTCGTCTGACCCAACCAATGTAAATAGGGGCTTACACAGTAACGTTTTATTTGAATATTCTTTTTTATTTATTACACCGAGGTGTGTGGAGATGTCTTTTTATGATATGTGTGTTAAAAACAACAGTTTGTTATCGTTTTTTTATTTCAGTTTTGTGCTAAAAGCACAAAATCGATAGATTTGAGTGTGTTTTATTTAAAACATTTATTATATGAATTATGTTAAGGAAAAATGATACATCGTTGATGGAGTGGAGATGCAATGCTTCGAGCGAGGCATAAAAATAACATAAGAAAAGTTAAGTTAGGTCATTTTGGTTAATTTTGTGTTTATGAATGTATCTAATCTATTCAAGTTGCACATTATGTTAATAAATTAGAAGTTTTATAAAAAAATAATAAAGAAATAAAATTGAAGGAAGTAATCAAGATATTCAACTATTTTTAAATTTTTTAATAAGTGATAAAAAAGATTAAAAAGAATAAAGAAAATAGTTGTTTGATAATCACCTAATAATATTAGAAATGTGATTGGTAAATGAATTTACTTCTTTACTTCGACCTAAAAAGCAAAAATATTTGTTTTGAGTAAAAATGCTTAAGTAATTGATTATTGATAGTGTGTTGCTGATGGTAATCTTTCGATGGAGATGCCGTTATTCTTAGAGCGCTGACCTATAGACAAAATATTGAAATGATTAAACCATGTCAGTAATGACATTTCTAATTTTTTATTAAAAAATATTTTACTTATTAGACAAAACTGATCAATAATCAATTATTGACTATTTTTGATCAAAACATTTTTTTGTGGTTTATGGAGTGAGTGAAAAATTCATTGTCAAAAAGGAATTTAGTAACAGTACTAAAAAATTATCATGATTGCAAATATGGTCATGAAAATAATATTTAAGTTGATATAATTTTTAGATAAAATTCATTTTAAAAGATTTTTCAACTTTATAAGGTTAATTATTTATTAGTTGAATTAAAACAGGATCTAATAAAACGTCAAATAGAAACAATAATGAATTAATAATCGATTCTTTATTTTTAATGAATATATAACGAAGTATAAATTAGTAAAAAAATAAAAATTCATCCAATACATTGTTCTAGTTTAATAGAACAGATATTTTGTATTCCCCATTTATTCATGTCCGGTGACATGAAATGCAGTTGCACGCGAACGGACGGAAACACTTCGTAGTAAATTACAGTCGAAACATAAAATAAACATGTACAGCAATTTTTCTTTTATATTTATTATAAAAGCATTGTTTTTATAGAGCTTTCTTTTATTTTTATTAAAATAATATCTGGCCGGATGTTTTTTTGAGTGTTAAAGGTTGATAACTGAAAGCTTTAATAAAGAAATATATTCGTCTAGTCTCTCTCTTCCATATATATATATATATATATATATATATATATATATATATATATATATATATATATATATATGGGTCGTTTGAAAAGTATGGCAAAAAGCAAGTTAAACACTGTTTTTTTTTTGAAAAAAAAACTATTTTATTTGTCAACATAGTTTCTATTAAGGCCTATAATCTTTGTCCAGCGAGCCTGAAAAACACGCATTGATGGTGGCGATAACATCCTCATTCGACGAGAATTTCTACCTACTGAGCCAAATTTTCAAGTTTGGGAAGAGGAAGGAGTCGCACGGGGCCAAGTTTGGAGAATCGCTGGATGAGGAATCAATTCGAAGCCTAATTCGTTTAATTCTGCCATTGAAACGGTCGATTTGGGAGACGGCGCATTGTCCTGTCAAAAGAACCCTTTTTTGAATGGTTCCGTTGGAATCATCAAAAAAAAAATGGCCATCACCTTCCAAGCTGACAAAACGGTCTTCGCATTCTTCGGCGCACTTCCATCTGTCGTTGTCCACTGATTTGACTGCTGCTTGAATGCAGGTGTGTAGTGGTGGATTCATGTTTCATCCACGATGACGAATCGATGCAAAAAGACCTGCTTGTTTTTCCATTTTTGTGGCAACTGCTACAATGCTCGTTTAAAACATCTGTAGAACGAAAACAACGCGTTGCTTCTAGATGAAATTTTATCTATGCTAAATTGAAAAGTGACATTTGGTAGCCATGACGTTACCAAATGAATGGTGACGCCGCATCAAAGAAACTTACCAAACTTATCAAACGACCCTCATTTATATATGTATATATATATATATATTTGTATGTATGTACGTGTTTGAATAGACTTTAGTTTAAAGTATATTTTGAATTGTTATTTAAGTACCTTTGGAGTTTTTTTACTTTGCTTCTTAATATCGTAGATGATTAAATTATTTTTTCTGGATTAAGATATTATTTAGGAAGTTTACTTTAATGTTACTTATATGCATATTGCTGTATGGTATAAGACTACTTTCTCAAATTTAACAACAATTAATACATTTTCCGTATCGTATTCAGTTGTGTTTAGAATTGACCACATTTTAATTGAATTTATTTGATACTCAGAGACAGTACGGTTCGGTAGTATTATATTAAGAGATGTATGAAAATATTGTTCAGTGAAAATTCCTAGATAGTTCTCTCAGCTTCTCTAGCAAAAAACAAATCCGTTTTTTATATACAATACTGGATGTTTTTATGTCACGCTATGGTTTTAATACGGTATATTAAGAGGACAGTGGCGCCGGATCTGACCCAAATACTATGCAGTGTATATACAAATGGACCTCCAGTGAGTTTTCTATTTAATTTTTCGATGTGTTTAGAAGTGGATTAAAATCTGATTGAATTTTATTGAAAATTAATGACCAGTTATATAGTAGTTGACGTTGAATTTTCTTGTTATTCAGTGCGATGACGTTACTGGATGTGCCGGTTGGTGCTGGTATCTGGCATATAATGTAACTGGATGCCAGACATTAGATATGTGACGCATGATTTAGTTCAAGTAGTTGTTTAAGCCCAGCTGATGCTATTGATAGATTATATTGTGATAAGATATAGACCAGAAAGTTACAAGCTCAACTGAAGTTTGTTTTTTCTTACTGATCACTACTGCAAGTAAGTTACTGAGAAATTAATTTTATTACTTTATATACAAGTACATCGAACTAATGGTAGTTCGAATATTTTATTAAATGTATTCATATATATATATATATATGTTTATGTATATGTATATATATGTTATATATATATATATATATATGTTATATATATATGTTGTATATGTAAGTATATATATATATATGTATATATATATATATATACACATATATATATATATATTAGGTGCAAAATTAATTCTGTCTTTAAATGAAATTAGTCATAGCTCTGTTTTAAATTGAAAAAGTTTCTCGTCGTTTTAGGATTTTGAAGCGTCAAATTTAATATTTAAATTTGTATACCTTGTTTATATATTTATAAACCTTGTTATATGTTAGATACCTTGGTCAAGCTGTTGTCATAAACTCACAGAACAATAGTGAACTGGATGGTATCCGAAAAGCAGCATATTAGGCATTGTATACTTTTCGCATTATAGTTGAAAAAATGCTAAGCGAAGCTGGATGAATGATTTGTTCAGCTTTTGAGGAAGATGTCGTGACACAAAAACACGCAAAAAATATTAAAACAGTGAAAGAGATCCGAAAATGCATTACGACTTCATCGACTGAGTAAAGCCATCATATTTTTTTGTTGAGCGATTCATCAGTTACCACCCGACAGATGGGGAAAAAGTTATAACGAAGAATGAGAGATATTTTCAGAATTGAAATGTATTCCATTTTTCAGTAAAGATTCATTTTCTATTAAAAAGTACCGAATTAATTTGTACATTTAATATACATATATATATATATATATATATATATATATATATATGTATACATATATATATATATATATATATATGTATACATAAATATTATATATATATATATATATATATATATAGAAATATAATATATATATATATATATATATATATATATATATATGGATAAATATTAAATGAAAAAAATTGAAGCACGCAGTAAAAGTATATAAAGATATATCTTAAAATTTATCGGTTTGCTCCAATATCATGAAAGTCTGGTTTTATCTGTTTTACATAACAGAAGTATGAAAACTGAACAGAATGTTAAGCATTAATAATACTATTACGTTATCAATGCTTACCATTTCTAATATAATCTTTTTCAGTTTACAATCGGTACAAACCAGATGTTACAATCTATTATAGTATTAGTATTATGAATTTCATCGAAATCATTGAAAAAAATGAAGCATAGAAGGCAGTCTGCTTTTTTTAAATTGTGAACGTGCACAAGAAATAATTGGGAACAATTAATCAATAAATAATAATAATCAGAAATAATCAATAAATAATTATTGATGAGCCTTTTTGATGATCCTTTTTTATTGATAACATTGCGAGAAAAATTCATTTATGAAACGGAATGTAGACATAGAGTTTATTGTGAATGAGAATTTTTATAAAATTTTAGAAATATTAAATACGTTTCTTACAAAAATCGAATGTTGAATTAAATACCTGTTCGCTTATAAAAGGAACATCTTTCTATTGTCTGTTTATTTATATAGCTTTAAAAATGATAGTTATATAAACATGGATGAATTTTCTGAAGTGCACTTAAAAATAATATGTTATATTTGTTTACATTGTACTTTTCATAACTGAATGTTTTGCTAGCACTCGAAATCACTCAAGAAACAGTGGAATATTTTTTTATTCTTTATCATTTCCGTATGAAATCTTTATTCATCAAAACATGTAAATAATATATATATATATATATATATATATATATATATATATATATATATATATATATATATATATATATATACATAGAACCCGATGTGTGTCGATTAAGTTGGCGCGTTTCATGTTTTCTTATGGCAAAAAATCGGATCAGAGTAGTAAATATAAAAGACCTGTCAAGAAGTCAACGAAATAAAATATAAACAGCCGCAGAAAACAAGACGAGGTGTCGGTCTTGTACACGAGTTTCCAACACGTTGAATTTCTTTCTGCATGTTCTTTTTACCGATGAATAACTATCAAACGGTGTACACAAGGTGAGCTTGTTTGAGTAGAAAACTCTATGCGCAGTTGCTCGCTTAAAAAAGACAATTTATATTTTATTTTTGTTTTTCGTGTAAAGCTGAACAACGATCAAGTTTTTTCTCTTATAGTAAATATGAACACCTACACAACATGTCCGTATGTGTAAACACAAATATATATATATATGTTTTTTTAGGATTTAACTGTACTGTGCACATACTACGGTCGTGTAGAATTGAGTTTTAGAAGCACATGTTGTTCTTTTTTATATAATGATATATCGATACAGCATTATTTGATTTTTCTGTATTCGATTATTTTATTTATTTTATAAAGTTGTATACATTATTCCGGTGTTTTCTTTATAGAAAATGAATGTTTATTTACTAAAAAATGGAATACATGTAAATTCTCAAAATGTCCCCCATTATTTTATATAACTTTACTCTATCTGTCGAGTAACTGACGAAGCATATGCCGAAAAAATAATGGTGGCTTTGAGATGAAAAAGTTATATGCATAAACAGATGTTTTAAGACTCTTCAGGCTAATCAATCTTTAACATTTATTTGAAGATGGCGCTTAAATTGAAACAACTAATGGAGAATTGATATTTTAGTGATTTAAAAGCATAAAGATCAGCAGTGTCATGTATTTTCTGTTATCAATTTTAGGATTGTGGTAAAAAATTCATATTAAAGTAATAATTAGGATATTTCTGTACCTTGGCGCTCTGAAGATGTCATCACTATCGAATTACGCATAAGCAGAAATCAAAAATGATGATTTATTTTCATTGGTTTTCTCATTTCTTTGTTCGCTGTTTCATCACGTGATATGTTTATGGTTTCATTGACATAATTTTGAAAGAATATTATATTATAATATTATTCGAAATTTTAATTTATTCAGAACTCTGATTTCTACATACAAACACTGAACTTCATTAAGGAAATATTCAACTTATTTCAAACATATTTTTAGTCAATTCGAATTTTCAGTCATCGATTTTAATCAGTTATGACAACAATGGCTATCCACAGACTAGTAGATTAGACAGATTTTTTTATCAATATAGTGAAATGATTTAATGTTATATTTATCCATTTTTTTTTGTCTATGCTCTCGTTGATGTGTTCTGTTGGTTTTAGTTTCGTTAAATGATTTTCTAACGCATTTTAATACAATTACTCTGAAATTTTATCTGTTGATAAAATAGATTTTTTTTGCTTTTATATTTATAATAGAAAATGTTATACAAATTACTGAAACTGTATGCCATAAATTAAAAAATATTTTCCAGTCCTATGCATATATATATATATATAATGTAGAAATATGAACATTTTATATTCATGAGACCGTAGTTATATTTCTTTTTTAGACACCGTATTACATGTGTTGCAGTGTTTCTTCCTTGATCACGTTTTGCTGCAACATGAACTACTTACACCAGATTGTAATCAAGTAGTTTTCCTGTTATGTCGATCTAGAGTATTATCTTAATGTTCATCGCCAGTTTTGCAGAACAATCGAACTTTTCTTATTCTTATACCTGGAAGTATGAGCGAACTTCTAAATTTAGTAATGGAACACTATTCTTTTTTAGTGGTCTTTTTGCAAATATTAGGTTGGTAGAAAAATAATTGCTGTTCATGACCTTCAAATTCATATCCATTTTTATCTTTTTTGATTTTCCTGTTTTAAGTGGTCTAGAATATTTGGATGACTAACGTCTAACTTTTTTGCAAGCTCTCGAATTGTTGTCATATATCATTTTAAAGTGCATTTTTCTGTCTGTATGTTGGTAACGTCGACTTTGGTTTTATTATTAATTTTGCTTCAAATTGAGCTATAGAATTAAAGACGGAAAAGAAGCAAATAAGAGCAATTTTTTTGTATGAGTTGATAAAGCAACAGAAATTGCTCGTAAATTAAACAAATCTTGTTGTTTGGGCACTTGTTCTTAAGGAATGTATGGTGCAATGGTGGTTGCACAAATCTTGTGCTGGAGATGAGAATTTTGAAGACGAAGAAGGTCGTTGGCGTACTTCTTCAGTTCATAATGACCAACTGAAGGCGATAGTTGAATCTGAACCACGTATAACAACTCGAGAGCTTGCACAAAACTTAGTCGTTAATCATTCAACAGTTCTGGACCAATAAAACAGTTAGAAAAATCAAAGAAGCTTGACAAATGAGTGAATTTGAAAGTCATAAATCGCAATTATTTTTCTACTAACTTAATATGTCTTCTTTGAGATTTACAAGAATTAGGATGTAGTTGTTATTAAAGACTGAAGGGCATCTCAACAAATAAGTCATTAATGCCCGGATAAATATTAGAAAGCCGTCAATAAATAAAAGAATATTAATATCAAATTCCAACCTGTTCCCTTCTAATGAAAAACAGTTTATATGACTAACATAAACATTATAAAAATAAGAAGATGTTGTCTTAAAATACACCTGTAATTTATATTCTATTTATATATAATCTCGAATCGATTTGTAACTTGATGTTTCCTTTATTGTAAACACCGATTATTATCGGAATCTTCTTTTGATTACTTTTATTTTTGCATGGTTTTTCTGTAGATTTTCTGATTTCACAGAGTTTACTGTTCGACTGAAATTGATAAAACATGTGTGCATCTTGTCGTTTTCTTGGATTATATGGATATTTATTGTTACACTTAGTGTAAATATAATATTTGATATTCACAACGTCTATTCTGAAATTTATAACTTTTTCTTGACGAGAACTGGTTTAAATATATGAGAAAAATGTGCACACAAAGGTATAATAGGTCGCATGAGGTATAACAGGTCCTTTTCATTTAATTTACTTCTTAATTTACATAAGAAAGGTATAAAATGTCATTCAGTGCACTGTTAAAATATATACAAAAACAACACAAATATATTTTGTGCTTTTATTTTTTCATGGTTTAACGTAACAGCGTTGTAAGTTTAATTTAAAAATCTTGAACACTGTATATAGCTGTTTTAAAATGTATCTATTTTTTGTTAAAGTAATTTAAACTTGTACGCTAACAGTTAGTTGAATTCTTTTGTACAACTAACTACTTTAATGTATTTTTAAATAACGTACGCAATTAAAATATAAAACACACACGGAATAATGAAGGTGTAGTAAAACAGAAAATCTTTCCGTTTGAAATTAACGTGAAGACAAACAAACACATTGTATAAATTCCATTATGTCCACTCGCCAGAGCCGTGTGTTTTAAGTTAGGACAATAAAATGTACACGGACAGTAATAGGTAGCCGCACTGGTGTTGATGCCGGGCCATTGTTCCGTTTTCATTATTTCAATCCATCAACATTCCGAACTCGAACTAGAAAATCTGTACACGAGTGACCTAATACATCACGAAATTCACACACAACATCTCAAAAGGTGACTTACATACACGTCGAAGTATTAATATAAGCAATTTCTGTTACGAAGTTGCTGTTGCGTTTCTGTTTACCCGTTCACTATTAATGTTTAATGCCCTATAGGTGAAAGTCGTCGGGGTTATGTACACGTGAAACGACCAAGTTTTGACGAAGGAACGGCTTTAATATATAGATGTTGGGTAGGTTGCGCCACGTCGGACGATAATAATGTTGGTAAACCTACGCGCGTGTAAATTTATAGTCCCAACTGATTCACTTTGCAACGCACCGAAATGCATAATATCCTCTCTTTTAGGCTTACGATCCGGTGATTTATGTTATATTCATTACTATACGATTCTGTGATGTTGGTTACTAGGGACATTTTTGAATTTTGGCTATTTTATAATTGATAAGTGTTTTAGAAAGGCCTTTATAGAAAATTCATTTCTTCATAAATAAATTATTTTTTCATCACAGAAAGCATCATTTGTTTCAAATTAAAAATGTTTATTAAATCGTTATTGATCACTTTTGATTATTTTTTATATGTATTTCAACATCATCAGAAAATTAAGTTTGAGAATTCATCAAATTAGTTTTTTTTAGCATTCAATTAGGATTCAGTTTCATAAGTATATTCTTTTGATACATTGTGGTATTCTATTTAATTTGCTAAACTGTAAATTAAATGTGATTTAATTTAAATATCCTAAAACATATTGAAGTGTTTGTGTACATATGTAATTACCATTAAAAGGCAGATCATTTCATTATTCATCGTCACGTTCAACATTAAAGAAACAAGACAAGAAATATAATTCAATATATATTTTAAATTAAATTAAATAAAATTTAATGTTGTTTTTAAATTAATTTATTTAATTAAAATAAAATTTTAATTAAATATATATTCTAAATATAATATATATATATACACATGTAATTGTTTTGAAAAAATGTAAACTTTATTAAATAGAAGAAAGGGAGTTGCTTATAATTTACATATACAAGAAATGAAGTCATATTTATGAAGTAAAATTACTCACAAATTAAAAAAAAATGTTTACAAGAAGGAGAGTCAGAAAGTAAAGATTTTTTATGAGTAAAAACTCTTATTCTACAGGATTTTTCTTTAGATTATTTTTCTGTATAATCTCCTCCACCTCCTCAACCTTTATGCACTCAGATTAAAGCTTAGTGACCTTCTGGATTTCTTACTAGAAACAACTTTGTGGTCTTTTGCATAGCGAAAGACAGGGTGGCTAAATTCAATTTTACAAATAAATTATTTTTTACCCAATAAACCAAATTTTTTTCAGATCAAAAATTCTCAATAAATTATTTTTGATTGTCGCTTATGTACGATACAGTAATAACGACATCATACTCAAAATGCAAAGGTACATTTTGTCTTTTAAATGTGCATAAGCGACAATCAAAAATCGACAATAATATTTTAGATTGAAAAAAGTTGGTGTAGTTTATAGAATGAAAAATAATTAATTTTTTTAAATGTTCAATTTACTGCGTTTGAATGTGTTTATTCTCCGAATATGTTGTTTTTTTGTCGAATAAAAAACAAATCGTTAAGTAAAAGTATACTTAAATGTACTTAGAAAGAAGTAAATGTATAAATTGTAAATTTTCAGTTCATATAATCCATTTCAAATGAATATAACAGAATAGATACATTACAACTTATGAACAATAACTGTACTAGTCTTTCTTTTTTACTTTTAAACAAAGTTCCGAGTATTGAGTACGTTCGATGCTCTTGCGGATTTCTATTTAAAAGTTTAATTTCCTTATACTCTTGTTCTGTGAGCATCAGTAGACAGACTGTTTTACACCAACAGGGTTAGAAGTAATACTTTGTAAACACTTTTAGTTGAATCCTTCCTTGAACATACATACGTCATTCTGTCTGAACTAAGAAGTATGAGTTTTGATTCATTTGAGAATAATAAATGTTTGTCGAGCTTTCTTTACGCCACAAACATATTTTCAATCTTTTCTTCCTGAATATGGAAGTAGATATTTTGAAAAGTGTGACAGGTTCGTCAACATATTTCTAATTTTTTTTATTTGTTTTAAAATACAATTCGTTCACTGTATTAGTATGTATTATGTTTAATGTATAACATTTTTTATAAGACGTTTGAAATATTGCGATGTTAAGGTTAAATATATGATATAGTAATTTTTACTGTATACTTAAAATATTATTTACTGCATAAAATATTTCATAGATTAATTTTTCAGTTATTTCACACACCACAAACATTATTCTGATCAAAAATCTTCGACAATAATTAATGATCATTTTTGATAATTGTTCATATGCATTTCGATGACTATATCATTCATCATCAGAGTGATAAGTTATTTAATTTGTGATCATTTTGAAGTATGTACTCTTTCTCAGCCGTTTTACATTTAATTTTTCTTTGGTTTGTCCTGTATATTATTTCTTAAGCTTTTGATTATTGGTTATAAATGGACCGATTTTTTCCCTAATATTAATATGACTTCAATTGACTAATATATTATTGAGTTTATTATTAGAAATATATATATATATATATATATATATATATATATATATATATATATATATATATATATATATATATATATATAATTGTAACGAAGAATATTGAAATGCTTCTAAAGAACTCTAAATAATGAATTGAACATTTATTCATTAATTATTAATTTCTGATTCTTGATTCATTTATTCATTAATTATTAATTTCTTATTAATTATTGAACTTTTTGATCATAAAATTGTGTGGGGTTTATGGACTGAGCGAAGAATTTATTTGTGAAAGCGGATTTAGCCACACTTCAAAAAATGTATTCTGCTTTATATTTCTTTTTTTAATATTTATTTAGTCATATTACATAAATTATTTAATCAACTTTTTTCAATTACAGTTTTTTTTCTTATTTTCTATTCTTAGTGTATATATATATATATATATATATATATAAACATATGTATATATATATATATATATATATATATATATAAACATATGTATGTATATATATATATATATGTGTGTGTGTGTGTGTGTATACACATATTTATATGAGGACATAACAGAGAAGGAAGGAAGAGGAAAGTTAGAACGGAGACAATAGTGAAGACGGTTCTTGTAATATAACAAGTATGCTTAGATAGTAAATTAAGTAATAAATTATTACGCCGCTTTTGCACTGTATAATATATTTTAATTTGCATTATGTAGCATTATGGTTTACATGTTCGAAAGAGAAAATGAAATATCACGAGCACATTGCAAATTATTTCTTAATGGCAATGTTGTAATTAAATATTAACAAAAAATTAATCGAAAGCCCTATGTTTCAAGATTAATTCATATTTTTATGTTCTTAGATTGATGTGTATTTATTTTTCAGTATTTAAGAATAACTATGTTATTTTTCTGATTAGAAAACTATTCATTTTCGTATTAATAAAACGGTTGAATTTAATGATAAATTTGTATGCAAATTAATGACAAGGAGGTCTTTAAGGAGATATAAGCGTGATATATCTATCTATGTATCGATATATATATATATATATATATATATATATATATATATAATGAGTTGGATTATTTTAAATTGTGAAAATTCTTACTATAAGAATATTGAAAAATATATTTTTTATTCAAAAGAAAATGTTTAAAATAAATAAATAATGAAAATTGATAAAAAATGTATAATTTTATAAACTAATAATACATGTAATACGCTCGTACACACACACACACATATATATATATATATATATATATGTGTGTGTGTGTGTGTGTGTATGATGTGTGTGTGTGATGTGTATAAGTGTTTATATAATCGACAAAAGCGTTAATTTTACTACCAATAAATTTAATGCTGAAGTTAAGAATGGAATTCTTAATTTGAAAAAAGAAGCTGACAGGTGAAGTGTAAAATCTTACTTGAAATATGTTTCATTCCAACTGTCTGACTAAATAAATCTAGTATTTAATTGGTTAGTCATTTTCGTTCACAATAAACTGGCATCAGTCCAGCAGATACAATCCTTGAGTTTAAATAATTAATTTTGTAATTGAAGTTTACACAACATTATTTGTTATAATTATAAAATCGGGTAATATTTATTATCGCAGAAAACTGGTACCATGAATTATTAGACTCGCGTTTGAGTTTTCTTTGAAGTACAGGAAATTTATTTGAACTTCTAGCTTTTGTTTTCATTGAAAGATATATTTGTAATAGTTAAAATTAATTTGGATTTGTTCCGTCGACATCTCTTAATAGTTAGATATTCATTTAGTTTAATAATTCATAGTAAATAGGGACTGAATGTGTTTGACAATGAATTTGAAATAATCGATTATTTATTATTACAATATTTTTCTTATAAAATCAGATAGTCTGTTCTGTTTCTAAGATGATACTATGTGCTGGATATAAACAATAAGTATTAAAGTATGAAAAATCAATCAGAAATAATATTTAATTTAATTTTTTTTTGCTTAGTTATTAAAATAGAAAGAAATATATCACCTGCATAATTCACTTTGAAAAAATATAACATTTATTACAAAAAATGCATTTTTATATTCATTAAAAATAAATGTTAGATTTTAACATTTTGTGTAATTTTTCGTTTTCTTATAATTTTGAGTACTAATACATATTTAAGTGTTCTCTTGTTGTACCGCAATCAATTCGAATGTTTAAACTCAAGACAGGTTTTCATAAATGAATTGTTTTTCCCACCACACAAAGCATAAATATTTTTTTCTGTTCAAAAATATCTAATAAATTATTGTTCGTCATTTCTGATTGTTGTTTATGTGCATTTAGGTGGCGATACCATTTTCTTCAAAACGAAAAGTATAGAAAAATCGGAAACATACATAAACGGAATATTATTTATTTATAAATTAAATATTATTTGTTTTTAATCCACTCAATTCTACAATATATGATGAAATGATCTATCAATTTATTTAATACAAGTTACGACAGTGAAAATAATTGTGTTTAAGAAATCTACATTCACTATTTTAATATTGTTTTAATTATTTGTTATTTAAAATTATTTTTATGTTTCTTAAAGATTGAACAAGTAACGTTTGAATATATATTTTTCATCTCTGGAAAAAAATATTTCTTTGACCTTTACACATTCAAGAAGAAGTAAAAAAATAAAGGAATATTTTATTATAGAACATTTTTTTTATATTTTAAAACATTTTTTTTTATTTTTCGTCTTTATTTGTAGAGACATTAACTCATTTAATTTGACGTTTAATGAGATTCTGTATGCCGTCCCATAAAAAAAGACTTTAATTTGATTCGTGGTTGTCGCAATGACTTCATTATTAGAATAATATTTATGCCACGATATAGGTTTTGTATTGCGGATAAATTTACTTTTATGAATAAGTTTTTTGCTCACTTTAAAAGCCTATAAGTTTTTTTAATCAAAAATGTTCAATAATTATTTATTAATCATATTTAATTCTTGTTTATGCCCGTTTCGACGGCGATTCGCCATCTTCAAATCGTTAAGGTAGAGACAAATATGTATTTTAGTAAATTTTTTGTTTGTAGGCTGAATGAAAAATTAATTTTTGAAATACATTTATGTCCTCATCACTTAAATATAATTATTACATCAAACAACTTCTTATTTTAACACATTGAAAAGGTGTTAATCGCTAAGTATGAGACTGATTTTAGAGTGGGGATGATACTAAATTGGAATTTACTTTAAGGTTTCAAGTCTCTACTAGAAATAAAATATTTACAAACATATTTTTTTAGTTTCATGTTTTAATTACATATCTATTATTGAACAAATCTTACCTACCAATAGCTAATCTGTTATAAATTACCATACTAGATATACATTAAATTATTTAAGAAGAACATTGTATTTTAAATTATTTTATTCTAAATAAACTAATATCTATCAGTTTTTTTAAAATGTATCTTTGGATATTGAGCTTATCACTTCTCTTCGAACTAAAACGGCCAGATTTTCTCTATATTCACTTAATATAATTAGTTGTATAAGTTCTATTCATATCTAGTACTGAATTGTATTGCTGTAGTAAGGGTTTTACTAGCATTATGTTCTCTCTTTTACTTTTGGATTGTATCGCTAATTTGTTCCGATTATAAAATTCAAACTATTATAAGCTTCACTAATACTTCTACGTATATGATTTCAAGATAGAATTGATTTCTTTTATATACAGGAATTTATACAAAAAAATATCGAATTTATCCTCACTCTAGGTGTGAGTAGTATGGATTACTATATATACGATACTATGTAAGGTAAATTATTATATAATTTTCTTTATATCAATCCAGAATGATAATACTCTTCGAGCCATTAGATTTTTGTAACCTTAAAATTCATTCAGTTAAGATTAAACTATTTATTTCGTTTTAAACTTGTAGGAAATGAGTTATTGGGTTCCAAACTAATTTTTAAACCATATATTTATTCAGTAATTTCCATTCTATTATAATTATTCTATATTTACTAATATTTTTAATTAAACCACCATATTCAACTTCTTTTTAATGAAATGAGAAGCACTTATTTACATATGAATGCATTTCTGAGATCATAGAAGCGACTAATTGATTGCATGCATTTTATCTTTCAGGAAATTTCTGTTACATTAGAATGGATGAAATAACACGTTTAAAAGTATATATACACACACACACACACATACATATATATATATATATATATATATATATATATATATATATATATGCACGCATACATATATACGACTATGTGTAAATTTAGTTGTATTTGTTGAAGTTACTAGTGCGAATTATGATCCAAGCAAGCGAAGCACGGTGACTGCGTTCAGTTGTTTCATCCCGCGTGGCCCCGAACGCGTTAAGGGGTAAATATGCAAATACATGTACGGACGGGCCCTCCAGTATGGCGATGAGTTTGATTTGTTTGTGTTTTTCGGATTGTTTGATGTATTATTAATGTTCTGTGCGGTAAATGAAAATTTGTTTTGACGGCGATTTCGGACGAATGCCTTTAATGAATAGCGTACCGTCGAGGATAGTTTTTATATGCGGCGCGAGAATTCGCTCCGCACATGTGGTGACAGGATCCGCATAAAAATTAATGAAGGCGAAGTAAAATTTGTAGTACACGGCGATGCGCATGTTTCACTTGTTCAAATAATATTAATAACGCTATCAATTAAAATTATGTATGATTTGTGTACATAAATTTACTCATATATAAGTGTGTGTGTGTATATATATATATATATATATATATATAGAGAGAGAGAGAGAGAGAGAGAATCAAATTGATATAAGTATAAAATAGAACACAAATTAATTAAATATCTGCTGATTCTTGCTAGATTTGTAAACAGGGGTTATGCGTGACTTAATGATACAATGTAGTTGTTATTAATTAATAAAAGTTAATTAGTATATACAAACAGCATTTACTGTTTCTATATTATTTATATTTTTGTTTGTACATAGTAGTGTTCAATTATACAATTTTATCTTCAAGTATAGTACATTTTAATTACAGGAAGTTTTTGTAATTATGACAGAGATTCCTTGTATACATTAAATTGTAAACAAAAAGTTTTTTTCTTCTTTTTTTAGAAATAAAATCTATATTATAAACTTGCATTTATGAAATCTGTTTTCATTATCTAGGCAAGATTATTTGTTTTTTTTTAAGTCAGTGGTTCAAATGAGTATCATTTACCTAAATGATTATTTTTGAAGCATTTTTTCATTAATTAAATAAATATTTGAATAACGAATAACAAGAAAACATAACGACTATTTTTTTTACTCTTTAAAATTCCACTTATAAATCTTATATAAATAAAATATAACCATGATTTTTCAATTGAATGAAACGCGAACGATTTGACAAAGCAATACATTAAATTCAAATCAACAAACAGTTAAGTACGTTGCTAATGACTTAAATATGTACTGAATAAATAAACTTTTTTGTTACATTCATAAAACGTTTCTGTTTACTCGTTTCATTTGCATTTTGTTTCGTCGAGGGTTGAATTTATTAATTTTACTACTTGACATTGGTACATTAACTAATTCACTTGAATAGGTACTTAATATGTTATTAGATCTGAAGTGAATGTTCGTTTATATAACCGGAAAATGTAGTTTTCAACCATCGTTTTAATTAAGTGTGCGAAAAATGCTCTATGAGAAAACATGAGAAGATTCATATTTATATACAAATTCAGACACATAAATAAAAAATATAAATTGATGAGTTCAGAGTGTAATGGTTTTTTTGCAAGTAATTATTTGATTACGAATCGCTGTGTATAAATAATATTTTCATTTTATTTTCATCACTATATATATATATATATATATATATATATATATATATATATATATATATATATTTATACACTGAAATACAGACCTGATAAAATATGCATTTGTAATTATATTTTTATCTACATTTGTGGAATGAGCTTTAATTTGTAATAAAATCTGTTATGAATTGTTATAATACAATAAAATATTGCAATGCTGCTAGAAATATTATTCATTAGACAAACACGACTCCCTCTCTCTCTCTCTCTTATATATATATATATATATATATATATATATATATATATATATATATAAATAAATAAGTATATATGAAAAAATATATTTTTAGCCATAGACATAAATGTAATTTGGATGGTCCTGATGGATCATTAATAAAAATAATGTTTCTCCTTTCAACGTTTCATCTTTTGTCTGTATAAACTTATCTTTTAATTTTATATCAGATGGCAAAATAGTTTTTTTTTCAGTTTTCGACTCTAATGTTTGGGAATCATTTAACAATTCTTTAAACATTACAAATACTTGCTAAAGTTACAGCAACTTCTCCTGTTATGCTGTAAGAGAAGAATAAGAAGCTCATTTTAAAATAAATCCTTGTTCTCGCTCAATTATTGTTCTATTTGTTCTCCATTTCTGACTTTCTCCATGATTTTGAGGATGCTTTAAGAGATATTCACAACATGAACGCCTCTATTAACTTTCTGTGTATCATTGTTTTTCTTTGTTGTCTTAAATTGAGTTGAAACTTACTTGAAATTTAAATGAAAGAAAATTCAGAATATATGAAAAAAGAATAAAATAATAAATCAATGAAAAATTCTTACATGTTTATTCATTTTTTTTCCATTTATATAAAGAGTGTTTTTATTCATAGTTTAATCTTTTTATATATATATATATATATATATATTTATTTATTTATATATATATATATATATATATATATATATATATATATATATCTACAAGCATAAATATATAGATACTTTAAAATAAGAGTGTTAAGTGAATGAAAGTTGTAAGTAAAAAAACGAACAAATAAAATGTACAGGAAGGTGTCAAAAAATTCTTATCTAAACTTGATAATATTCATTTTGAAAAGTCAAAGAATATAAAAAGTGTCGACGCATCACCGATATCGATTATAAATATTTTATTTCCATGTCAGTTCGGTAGGAATTCTATATGATACAAAAATATATTTAGCGGTTTTAGAGAATTCCGTAAAACATACTGGAAAATCAACAGAACAGGAAGTGGAATGACAACAACAAGTGAATAGACGAACAAAAAATGTAACGAACATATATTTTTCTATCCGGTATATAAACATACTTGTTACTTTTTAATAAACGCAACATATAGACGAATAAAAACAAAAAAGAGAAGTGTACATTTGGGCAAACAGATGCTATATATATATATATATATATCAATGTGTGTGTATATATTCTGACAGATGTATACAATAATAGATTTTCACGGTCTGTAGTACGAAGATATGGTTGTTATCTCTCACATATGTATATTTCAATGTGACAAAATGCTATTCAATAAAAAGAAATTTTAAAAAAAATATCTAATATTATTGTTAATATGAAAGAACGATACAAATTCAAAAAATATTTTTATAAAATATCATGTGTTTTTATTTTGAGTTTAAATATAAACATACATAGTTTTAAATCTAGTAAATTATTTTAAATATTTCAAGTTGAAGTTGCTGCCGTTTTTACTCAAACAGAGCTGAATTGAACGCTGTACTGTGAACTCATTGATACGATGTCCTGTCATACTTCGTTCTTTTGGATCAGCTAAGTTTATTTTCTAATTAAACTGGAAAATTAAAACTAGTAAGGAAGGCAGATATTGATCTGATCCAACAGGATGAAAACCAACGAACCAATCGAAGTCAAATCTGTCCACGGATAAATTTTGAGCGGTCCACATGATATATTTGTAACAAAAATTAAGTAACGTGCCGTTTTTAAATTTCTGTACATTGATCAAGGAGACGAAATATAATTAAAATGATTTTATAATCTTAGAAGTGAAATCTTCATGTTTATAGAAATGAAAGGAAGTATTGAAGAGGGTGGATACATGCAATATTGCTTTTATTTTCGATATTACTTTTTAATTTAATGATTTAAATCTGAAATTGTAAGAAGAAGATCAGTTTATGTATATTTGTATCTACATATAAAATGTTTTCGATTAAAATAACAATAATAGAAAATGTACTTAAAATTAAATATGTATTTATTATTTAAACATATTTGTTAAGTTAGCACTCGTTGGATCATATTCAACTTACATATAAGGAATTGAACCAATCACTAAAGAGTTCAATAAAAGATATGTAGACTTAGAATTAAAAAAAAATTATTATATATTTGTATCTCTAATGTTAGAGTGGAAAATATTCCTGATGAATTACAATTGAAATTAATAGATCTTAAAAGTAATGCCAAACTAATATGCAAGAGACACAGTTTCCGTTGTTTTTTATAAAAAAAAGCTACATAGAGAACATATTTTTTTGAGTATATTAAATTTTTCGTGAAAAATATGTCTTTATTTGGAAATACTTACCCGTGTGGAAAATTATTTTCTAAAATGGGTTATGGAGTTTTAAGGCGCTTCGACAGATACTGTCATTAGCGCCCGCTTTTATAAAATAAAGTTTATTAAATCAAGGACAAGATCGAAAATGACTTATAGTTATTTTCAAAAAAAAAAAACTAGAGAATGTACTTTCAGAAGTTTTAACGTTTATTGACAAACTTGTTAATAGATCACAAGTACAAAATTCTTATTGATAATTTTAAAACGTTGTCAAATCATCATCTTTTGTATATTCTGGTCGTTTCCTTATGGTTGAAGGTCGTGATTGCTATAAGCACTGATTGTTGAAAAATATATATTCTCTTTTTTATTTACAATAAAATTATAAATTATATATTGTAAAAAACATACATAATTCAAGTTTTATTAAAAACCTTACAGTGCACATAAATATTCAAAAATAGTTTAGATCATTTTTGATTGTTGTTAATATGAATTTTGAGGCAATTCCATCATCTTCAGAGTGCTAAGGTATAGAAAAATTATCAGATATGATACTTGTGTTTGAGATGTTGTGTGGTCTGAAATGAAATTGATTATATCATTGAATGGTTATAGTTTACATGAAGATAAATTAGGTGACTAAAGTAAAGAGCCTCAGACAAACAATTGTCCGTTTAAATGCGTACAAAAATATAACGTTTATAATGACACTTGAATTACATTCTTTAGCTTCATATTAGGATTTCTTAAAACATTTACATATACTCAGTGACGAACATGAAGGATAAGTTCACCAAGATATCCCTATTATAAAAAAGTGATAGCAAGACAAATTGAGTTTACATATACTGGTTCACTGATGGTAAATACAGAAGAAGGTGTTTCTAGAGACAAAATAAATCAGGAAGTCAATAATAGTTACCTTATAATTATTACAATAATTTATTTAAAGAACATAGAAAATAACATCGAATTAACTTCATAAATAAATACTTTTTTAGTTTAAAAAACATTATTTTTCACCCCACACACCACCATTATTTTTCTAACTAAAACTGTTCAATAAACCATCAATGGACACTTTTATTTGTTGATCATAAACATTTATATGACAATGTCATCAAATTTAGAGTGTCATACTACAGAACAATCTAATATTACCATTGAAATCCGCATATGAAAAAGTCGAAAATGATCTGCTGAAAATTTCTGACCTGAAACATTTTTATCGTTTTTAAGATGAAACAATAATTAATTAAAATGAATTTAGATGCAGTGTCGGAACTGTATTATATGAATTACTTGAAAAAAATCTAAATTTCTTTTTGAATTCACCATAAAAATATTATCAAAATCACCGAATTGAATTCATGTACCGGAAAATGTTTTTGTCATCCGATGTTATTGTTACGGGTAGAAAATTAGAAATTGTTTACAGCTTGATTTCTGTACAGATACAATATTATTAAAAAAAAACATATGTACGTATACACAGATTTGCAATGACCTGCCATATAAAATGAATTAAAGTAACGAATGTGTATCATTAAATCTCAATGGATTTACATAAAGTGATGCTCTGTTCTCGTCACAATAAACAAACCGTTGCATGTGCCGTTCCGTCTCTTCTCCTGTACATAAATTTAAACATATCACACATGCAACCTTCGGACGATTACATTAGCCAGCGAGCCGCGGCAGGTATCTACCTTTAGAGCCACCGGTGACCAGTAACACACACAGACACCGGCGATTCGTAGCATCTCGTCAGAACGACGTCGGCGCATTCGTTGGCCTAGCAACGGACGCTGTACGCTGACGCTGGCTCAGTCCCAGATCGAGCGTCGCCGTAGTCAACACTAGTTTTCTGTCAGTCAGTCACTTGCTACTCGGCCGCGACGACGGTTAACAGCGTCCGTGTACAATACGCACGGCGTCTCGGCACCGTCGTTTATTTCAACTTAAAAATATATATATCTATCTCATCAGATCCGTGTGAATGGGTCCTTAATACTTTAATCATACGAGAAACAAAGTAAATAAAAAATATTTATAAAACAAAATACAGATACTTCGTGTGTACGTGGAACGTGAAAAAAATTTATATATGCATACACGCCGTCTAAACCGTTCAATTCGTTTCACTCATATATAAAAACGAACGTACCGCAACGACAAAAAAAAATCAAATTGTATAAACAAACAATTTCGCGTGTGAGGTTTCTTCAGTAAACGTTGGATACAATTCTGTTCACTGTCTTATTTTATGTATTTTTCTTTTCTGTAAAAGGAAAAACCGACATAATACGTACATAATTGCGTCCGCATTCATTGAATAACTTTGAAAGTTCACTTTGGATGGTTGCGTAAGTTATTTTCCTTTCATTTACAGGTAAAACAGAGATTTTATTACACACTAGACACGACACTTTTCACAAGACGCGGAATTAGAACATTGTGTTTGTGTTTGAGGAAACAAGCACGTTTGAAAAATTGGCACAATATACACAGTTTGGCTTGTCGAATAAAAACAAAAAAACCTAAAACCGTTCGATCACACCACACGTACACAACTCACACTAGACACACTTTCACATTATATATATATATATATATATATATATATATAAATATAAATGTGCGCGGCTTATTGTCGCGTTTGATATATTTCATTCCTGTACGGTTCTTTTACGTTGTTTTATGGACAATAAAAGGGAAACAATACTTGTTTCGTCTTAGTGTTACACGGATTATAAAAAGAAAATCGAGGAGAGAAAGAAAAGCAATCGTGTCATTTTCTTTTTACCGTTCTCCGTAGGCCATGGTGGAATTAGTAGTCTTCGGTTTATGTTATCTATTATTTGTTAGTGTTTGCTTTATCGTTTTCATTAACGTGTGTACATATGTTTGACATTGTATTGTGTAATGGACAATTCTGTTGTACACGTGCTGTACGAATTTGATGTGAATAGTTACGTCGACGATGAAATAACATGTGTTGCGAATCCAAGTAATAATATTAATATGATTACTTAAACAAACAGGTAAATAAACAAACAAACAAACATAAATCATTTAATTAATTAATTATCGAAACTGCATTGTGATGTTTATTGTTGTTGTGTTGAGTACATTTTCATTTGTTTATTTTTTCAAGACACACTATGACATTTATTCGTTGAAAAGAATATAACATGTTTTTTTCTCTTGTCCGTTGATTGGATATCGAAACGATACGTTGTTGTTTTTTTTCTTCATTATTCCAAATTGTCAGCATCCAATCAAAAAGTCTGTTCTCGTAGAACTTGACAAACGATCAAGTTTGAACAATGTTGGAATGGATATTCAAAATTACTAAAATGTAAATTATATGATAACGGCGTATAGTGAAATTTCTTAATTGAAGTAATAGACTTTTGAAAAATTTTCATTCATGTTAATTGAAATATGTTTTAGAACATTATAAAAATTCATTTGTAGAAATTAGATAATATTACAATTAATTCCGAATATGCTAATCATCTAAATTCATCCAAGAAAGAAAAAATGTATAAAAATTGAGACAGAAACTTTCATAGAATATAAAAATAAATAATTTAGTTTTAGTTATTTCTTGAAATGAAGCGGAAATAAAAAACTCATATAAAATAAATTTTTCACTTTACCTAAATAAGAAATGTAATTATTTTCACAGTTGTATTCATTATTAGCAAAGTTTCATATTTAATAAAATCCTTTTTATAGAACAAACATTATTTATATTAAGACGCTTATTTCAGTAAGGGTCTACTATTTTTTTTTGGAACTCTAATATGAAATCAATTCATTTCTTATATATATATATATATATATATATATATGTTGATTCAATCTAGGATTCCATAAAAGTATTAAAAAAAACGCAAAAATTAAAAAAATGATGTTATTTTTTATTTAGTATTTTAGTTCAATTCAATACTAAAATACTAAATAAAAACTAACATGCTTTTTTAATTTGTTCGTTTTTTCTAATACTTTCACGCGGAAGTCTAAATTGAATCATTATATATATATATATAATCAATCAGATTATTTAATACAAGTAAAAGATAATTATTGTACCACATTTTAACAAGAACTTAAAATCAAAACTTCAGTTAGAACTATTTGACGTGGAAAAGTAAATATATTACGAGAAAAAAAATGATTATGAGAAAGTAAAATCATTATTTTTATTTGAAATTGTGTATGTTTCATGTTGTTATTATTATATAGGACAGAAAATGTACTGCAAATTTCTTTTATACATTTTTCAAACGTAAATAATTAGTTCAAAAGTTTTAAAAATGATTAGTAAGAGACTTTTAATTGAAATAAAAAAAATCTCTATTGAAAATAGCTAGATATTTTGCTTTAGCCAATATATTAAAATAATTAAATGAAAAATATCAAAGTTTTCAATTCAAGAAAATAAATAGAAAAATATTTTGTAGTAAATTTTTAGTATTTGTCATTATTGTTAAAATTATAAGAACATATATATAAATGTATATATATGTATATATACATATATATATATATATATATATATATATATACGAGTATATATATATATATACAAATAATTTATTTTTCACAAAAGTAATAGACAATATCAATTTTTATTGAAAGTGAATAAATTCAAATCACAATCTCAAATGCAAATATTTCACTTTATGAAAAAGTAGTGTTTAAGTGTGTTTATATATTTAAATTCTTTTTCTTTATGTATTTTAAGTCCTAATTAAATAGAAGAGATGGTTAAATCGTCTCTATAGTAAATTACTATTTGTAAGATTTTTAAATACTTACAACATGGTAGTATAAAATATTCTTATAGTAATTTAAAATAATTCTTTTAACTGAAATTAAGGCAACTGAGTCTTTGTTTAATTACCCATATTTTAAAATAATACAATGAAAAATTTGAAAGACTACTGAAAAGTTAACTAAGCAAAAATGTTTGTGTAAATTTGAAAGTTTTATTTCTTTAATTTAAACTAGAAAATATTTCATTCATATATGTTTATACATATACACACTTTTAAATGTATATATATATATATATATGTATATAAATATCACACGTATATATATATATATATATATAATATTTAAATAATAATTTTATATATGTTTCAATTCTCTCAAAAATATTAAACAGAAAATTTTAATTTACCATTCGAAAAAACTGCGATTAATTTATTAAATTGATTACTATGTTGGTCATTAAGAACCGTCATAATTGAAAATTTAATTCAATAACAAGAAATGAAAATAAAAAATATGTATTTTATGTTAAATGGATTTTATAATCTATAAAAAAGTAACTTTTGTTATTGACACTCAAATCCATTATTTTCACAAAAAAATTATATACCCACACGCATACACGAAAATATCTCTCCATTTAAATAATACCACAATTTAAATACAACTAATTAAATGTATATGTTTAAATAATATATGATATATCTGAATGCTAAACGAAACTGACACGAAAAAAAATTACAGAAAATCAAATGAAAATAACATTTCATGTACAGAGAGAACATTGTTTGTTCTTTTTTTTGTGTAAACATAATGGTAATTAAATTATCTCATTTATATATATATATATATACACACGGAGGGATAACGTATTTTAAATTAAATTCTGTTTAATTTTAATTGTATATCGTTTAAAAAGTGATGCAAGATAAAAGAACTTTTTTAGCCAGAAATTATTCCGGAAATGTGTTGCTGTTTTTAACTAAACATAAAATATATATCTATTATTTTATAATTTTTTATTTAGTAAATAAATTTTATGATACACAAACCTACATATGTATATATATATATATATATATATATATATATATATATATATGTATGTGTATGCATATATATATATATATATATATATATATATATAAGCAAATAAGATCCAGTTGTAATACTTAAAAAAATATAAAATATAAAGATTAAATTTTTGTAGTAGGAAAATCGATATTAATGAGTAATAGAAAATGTATGGTTACAGAAAAAGGAGAGTTTTAATTACAAATTATAAAAAAATTACAAATTAAGAATTATACTTATTAGTAATATTTAATTTCAGTTAATTTCAAGATTCAGATTTGAAAATTATTATAGGTCAGGAGTTAAAATTTAACATTTTGTATCTGAAATTTTTTTTCACCCAAGAATATACTATTATTGTCATCATTCTCTCATTTGTAAATGAAGATGATGATGACAACGATTCACACACCATATTTATATATACATTATATATATATATATATATATATATATATATATATATATACTCAACCTAATTCTATAAATATAAAATAGAAAAATCAATAGAATTCGAAAAATTGTAAGATTTAGTACTGTAAAAAATAAGGCCAGGTTGTATATATATATATATATGATAGTGAAAAGATTATAATTTTAATACTTTAAAAAAAATAGTCGAGAGGTTTAGTAAACAAAAATTTTAAACAAAATTAAAAATTAATGAATAGAGCTTACATACAATTTTATATTGAAAAATATATAAAAAATCTCTAATGAAGAATTATATTTTCATGTAATCTCAACTTGGAAAATATTTAAAAATACACAAATTAAATTCTTATATTTTTTCTCTATATTTATTTTATTTTAATTTCCTGAAAAATTAAAATGAGTTTTTAACATGAGTACAACTTTTATGTTTCAATAGTGTTAATAATATATGTTTAGGATACATTAAATTGATGATAGAATATTTCTTCAAAACTAAACGATCAACAATTCCAACTCATTCTTTAAGTCTTTTACTGACGTACAAATACAAATAAAGAAAATTATTTCAGTCTACAAGATTAATTGCTCTCAAATCTTTGTTGAAAATAAAATATCTGTCAATATTATTTATATGATTCTCAATTACAACTAAAGCTATGTTTGTACAAATAAGACGAAAAAAATATCGTTTTCTGAAATTATTGTCACATTGAATATTTATTAAATGGCTTGAGTAGACAAATTATTTTTGCAATCTCTTTTATTTTTACTAAATTGATCCATTCGGTTTATTTTAACACTTTGCTTGGGATATAGAGCTTATAATATTTGTTTGAAATAAAACAAGCAGATTTTATCTATACTTGTGATTAAAAATCTGCATTGATTCTTATTTTCGGATAGAGTTCTTATATTACTTTAACCAATTATTTTTTCCATTGGAATGATGTCATTTGAATTGCATTCTTAAAGTTGCAAGAAGTATATAAAAGATAATATAAAAGAACGAAACAGTTAATTTTAGAATGAAAAAATAATTATTAACAATTGCAATAAAAATGTTTATAGAAAGTATTAATTTTTGATGTTGTATTTGTTTTTATATTAAATTTATATAATTGAGACATCTTTACAAATAATAGTTTACTTCGTTTCACGATTTTATTGAATATATGTATATATATATATATAAAATTAATTTCATTTTGTGGGTTGTGGTGGGTTTTAAGTTCCGTTAAAACTGAAAATAAAATACACACAAACCGAATTTGTATGAAATGTTAAGCCCTTTGAGTATTTTCTGTATTGTTTGTGTGAAATTCGACGAAATATTACAAAATAAAATAGATTAATTAAGCGCGGATCAAACTTATTCAGCCACATTTCTTATTGATATCAACAAACAAGTGTAACTTTTATTAAATTTTAATTACGTATCACAGATTCTCATTCAAGGAGTAATGCGAAAGTGATTTCTTCAAATACGACTTTACTTATTTCTCGGCTAATTGAAACACGGTGGTGAATGTACAAGGACTGACGCTTTGTTTTAATTATTCGATTGCTCTAATCTTGATTAAACAAATCAGTTCCGAGCTTAACTTGTGAATGGAAAGCTTTTCATTAATTGGTTTAGTTGGAAAAAACGATTTTTGAATAAAAAATAGTTCCTAGTAATAAATAAGTTGATTTTTTAAAATTATATCAAATATGAGACCGTTTTTAAAAAGAGTAGTCATTTTTACACGAAATATTTTATATCTTAAGAACGAAATCGTGTTTAATGTTATATAATCCTCACGGCTATATTTACCGAATTATTGTATTTGTTTACTAGTTACTAGCTGAAAAGCAGCTTAGATGTAGCTTCGTTGTTCTAATCCATTAGCCATTAACTTAAAGCTCTGATACTAATTTAAAATTATATAAATATATATATATATATATATACAATAATTCTCGAAAATAAAAATTCAATGTAGCCATATTTATATTAAAAATAAAAATCGTATTTTTTTTGAATTAAAAATCAATTATTGGAAATATTTGTATGTTAAATGCATTACAATGAAATAGATTGTAAAATACAAAATTATTTAAAGGCCAGATATAAAACAAAAATGTTTATGGAAAAGAATTATGGTAACTAAATTGGTTTATTTATTTAAATTGAATTTTTTTTCAAATATTTTCACTAAAATTTTATAAAAATTGTATTTGTGTATTAAAATGCATAAATACAATTTTATTATAATTCAATGTAAAATTTAAAAATTTCATTTATCATTTTTAGTGAAAAAACATAACGTAATTTGTTTGTAACAACGAATAAAATTTTAGGATTACAGTAAAATCATTTATCCATATACAAATATGGTGTATAGAGTTTAATAGCTCAATAAATAGAAAAGAATATTTACGAATTCTAATTTAGAGATCACATTTACCCATAAAATGTTACTCTGCTATAAAAATTTAAATTGAGCTACGCACACAATTTACTATAATAAAAGTTGATATTTGTTATTCACATATCTTATGTATATTCTCAAATACAGCATATATATATATATATATATATATATATATACACAGTTTTAAACAAAATTTAGCACTTAAGTTAACTATAAATGTCTTCAAATTCTAAGTATTATTTATTTATTATTTTATTTACGTTCTACTTTGTTGAAAACTGTAAAAGCATTAGGAATTTTATAGTTGAACGTATCGATTTCAGGCATCCACTTAAAACATGAATTTATATTTATTTTCTTTCCAGTTTTTAGTAACTGAACTCGTAAATGCATCTGTTCGTTCAGATCATCCAATTAAATTTCGAATCCAGATATCGAATTTCTTTATTTGCTCGCATAAATTAATTGTAATCGTTTCGTACAACATTAAAATTATTCATGACAAGTATGGACTGTTTAACAAACTGACATTCATAATTAAGTTGTACGGATTTTTGTATCTGATGTCGATGTTTTAATTATTATTCATTATTCGAACGTATAGATTCGAGTTACAAAAAAATGAGGCTTGCGAAAGTAATCATATTTCCCCGATTTCAAAGGTCATCGGTTAAATTAAATTACTGACTGCTTTCGAGTGTTCAGATTTCTCTCGTTTCCACACGAAAATTAAACTTCTATCCTATAATGGTTTATTTTAATTATTCATTGTATTAAGGATTTTGATTTTAATGCTTTTATTATACATTCTGTACGAAAGTAAATAAATATTTTCATAATTAAAGTTGCGTGATTTCAAAGATTTCACAAGTTAATATAAAATGTATAAATGTCACGAGTTCAAATTTATATAAGACGGTTTCAATATTTTTACGGTTTAGGTAATTTTAAATAATTTGAGGTTAATAGTAATTGAAACTTTGATTGATCTTGTATAGAAATTGAATTTAGTCTTGAGTTAATCTTTAAACATTCAAATTTATTTGTATGTGAGGATACTTTTTCAATTTAAAAGTAAAAAGTTAGATCTGTATAATTATTTGAATAAATCTTACATTTAAATTATTTAACTAAATCGTTATACTTTCAACATGATTAAAAAATGATAATAGAAATAAGTTTGATTGAGAAACTTTGAATTAAATATTGATTTTTGATATAATAATAATACTCATTTAGAAAAATATTAAAAGAAATATTCAAAAACACTTTTTAATGGAATTAAACTGTTTTCAATTACTTTTGATAAAAGGAAAAGACTGCTTTTTTACAATTTTATAATTATTTTATATCTTAATAGACATTAAAATTAAATTTTATACCTGTGTGTGACTATAGAAAAACAATAAGTCTTACAACTTGACAAAAACAAATCAAATGGATTAGGTTTTAATGAATAGTAGTTTGAAAAGACATATTTTTGAACTTAAAATCGATATACTTTTAGGTTAGAGATGAAAATTCATGTTAAGGCGTTTTAAAATACAATATGGCGCGACATAATCTTTCAAAGAGAAAGGTTAGCGTTGGAATTGATGCGTCGAAAGCCTTTAAGCACAATAGCGTTAATGAATTCCCATTTACTTGTTAATGGAAGGGGATGCTTTCCGATTTCTGTCTGAAACAGCAGAAGATTTGATTCAAATATATATATATATATATATATATACACATTATTATTTTTTTATATACCTTTGTTTATATTATATATTATATTTTATGAATATTATTTTACTTTTTTTGCAACATTCATACATACAGCGCCGGATAAATAAAGAATATAAATGAGTTAAGAGAGGTGAATGTAAAGTATATGTGTACAAATCTTTGAGAAAATTTAAACTCAAGACTGAACTAAATAGTAATTGCCATAAAAATAGATATTTTAGTTAGTTTTTATACATTTTTATTTTTTTATTTAGATGAATCAAAATATTTCCAGAAAAAAAACATGCACTTAACTTCTAAACACATTATGGTTCTTAAATAAAATCGGAAATACTTTTATTTATGTAGATTATTAATCAGTGATGTGTATTGATTGTTTAAATGGCTCTTATTTAATGACTTTTGAACAAGATATCGTCAAAAATGTGTTTTTACTTAGATCTTTAATGAAATAGTATTAAAAATTAAATATTTAAAAAAAGATGTATATCTTAATTATTGGTATATGTAGTGTTCTTTCTTACTGACTAATTAATCTAGTTTTTTTTTGATGTTTTATTGTGTTTGTTCTAATTGTAAAATTTTTATTTAAAAATATTAAAATAGTATTTTGTTTATGTAAGATCTTGTATCCTACACCTCCGTTTTCTTTATTTATAAATCAGGCTGATTAAGTAATTTATTAGGAGTTGGCGTTCTCGAAAAATTATATTAGTTCAGGATTATTAATGTATTTGGCCGAATTTGTATGTGTGTGTATATTGTGTCTATGTAAAGAGTAATAAGATAAATATTATTTTTTTTAAAAAAAATCGGACAAAGTAGAATACACGGTATAAAGAGAAATATAAATCATCCTAATATTTCTATATAACTTTGTAAGAGTTATTATTGTTTAGGCAAAACATTTCATTGATTACTGTTTACAAAAAAGGTGAAATTTTGAATTTATAAAATTACAATTGATATTTTGAAAGTGTTGATCTCGTTGTATTGTCATAGTAATTTTCGTCCTTTAAAATAACTTGAGTTTATGTTTCCATTATTAGTTTTAGTATATTCGTCTTTTCAGACAGATTTTAAAATAATTCTAGTATTGAGTTATTTAAAATTTTCAGAAAGATAGCACACGTGCCGAAACTAGTAGTGGAAAACAAAAACTTAAGTGATCCAAGAAGTTGAAAAACGCCAGGAAAATTAATTAACAAAGAAAGTAATTTTATTTTTAAACGTATTGATAGTTTTCCACCTACAAAAAATGCTTATGTACATAGTTTTTTTAAAAAAAATAATTAGTTTTATGCGAAAAAATATAATGAAGCAAAATCAATGAAAAGTCATAATCACATTTTTTTACAGAAAATTTGATATTATTTAAAAATGTATTATTTTTGTTCAACATTTAATAAATACCTATAATCTTATTAATTAACTTGTCTTTTAAATATATTTTTATCCTCACTGTCAATAAATAGTTGTTTTGAAGTTAAGAGCTATATTGTTAATTGGAAATTCTTGACTGATTTCATTATAAATTGAAAATTCTCGCCTGAATACACAGATCTTTTGGTCTAAAATGGTTCTCAAATGAGTATATCTAAGATAAAGACCTCGCTTTAGGCTATTATAATTAACTTACTTCAGCGAATATTCGCCAAATTTATTGAAATTATATTATTAATACGAAAATTTATTATAATATGGAATATATAAAAAGATCGAATCGAATTTTTAGATAAACCTTAATCTTATATTAATAAATATACTTCTTTCAGAAATTAATTATATAGAAAATATATATATATTAATAAATATTATATTTGTTATTTCATGTTGAACACTATTTTATATATTTTTTACTTCAATTTACATATATATATATATATATATATATATATATGTGTAATGTACATAAATAAAAATACTTGTTAGATAAAATATAGAGAATAATTTATATTAATAATAAAACAGTAAATTTATTCATCCAATGTTTTATATATTTAGCTAAAATAAATAATATTCGACTAATAGTGCTAATTTATTTTATATAATTTGTAGTAAATACAGACAAATTCTGTTACGATAATGAAAGAAAAGAGATGAATATATATATATATATATATATATATATATATATATATAATAAAATAAAGTACTGACAAAATATACATTTATCAAATTAAATTGACTTACTTACATGCAAAATATATTTATATGCAAATATTATAAAATAAAACTACATTTATTTATGTTTGTTTTAAAATACAGATTTTTTAATTATAATACTTGTGAACAAAATTATTTACAGATATATATACATATATATATATATATGTATATTAATTCACATGTGTTTTATATAGGTAGGTGATTAATTGCTTAGTTTTGGTTTCGTACTTCAAAAGAAATACTTTTCAGTCGGCAATAATTCAAACCTCACATGTACACTTGTCATTTACACTAAAAAAAGTCTCATGCATCAATGTAAAAAAGTGTATTTTTAATAAATATTTACATGAGCGATTTTTGCATTGCAGTCCCCTAAAGGTAACAAATATTAACCATTTATTTGTAATTACTAAATTAATGTTTACTGCAGGCCAGTATATTCATGATTGGCAATTCGAAATGTTTACTTTTCTTAGTCAAACATCATCAACATTTCTGACACTAATAATGTGTATATTTTGTGTCGGTTTTTTTTCATTCACAGTCCGGATAGAGTGAACGGGTTATGTATAAACGAATTATTTTATGTTTCGTGTAATCCAATGTAATAAAGTCGATTAGTTGCAGTTGATTCGAATTTATAATTCAGTGATAATTTATGTCGATAAACAGTTAAAAAAGTGGAATCGAAACCAATTAGTATTAAAAATGTTATCGGCAAAAAACTGAATGTTATTTTTTGATTTAATGAAAACGTGATTGCATGATCGATTATTTAGAAATTATGAATCCACTATCGAGTAATTCAGAATGTTATTCGTCTGATATATATATATATATATATATATATATATATATATATAAATATGTATATATATATATATGTATATATATATACAAATACATTAGACGATTATCACTCTGAATCACACTTTAAATATTTATAATTTCTAAATAATCGTCATGCAATCACGCTTTTATTTAAATCCGCATTTTCTACTTAGCATTATTTTTAAATATGCGAGTATTAAGAATATATATTTTAATAGTAGAAAAAAACACTGATTTTGTGTTTAACATGAACAAAGTTCAAATACACATTTTATCGCATGAAATATTAAAAAGATAATAAGATTAAATATGAAAACATGAAACAAAGGTCGATAAAAAACCGAATATTGTAGTGGGGTTTACCATTGTACGTGTAAATAATAAATGAAATTTTCTTTATATTTAAGTGTGGTTCAAAAAGAATGTACATCTTTTAGCAGATATAAATGTTAATAAAAATCAAAAGGTGTTGACCTATTATTCAGTTATTATTAATAGCTACTCAAAAAAAAGTTTTTTTCACTTAAGTACAATATTTACGTTTAAAAGTGAAGTTCACTTAAAACAAAAAAGAGTATTTAAAATATAAGTTCGATTATTCTACACATTCCTTCTACTTGTGTTATTTATTTAAATTAGAAGAAATATGTGTGTGTATATATATATATATATATATATATATATATATATATATAAATACATATATATATATATATTTATATATATATATAAATAGTGTTGTACTGTAAAATTCGCAATATATTGGCGTTGGATGTATAAATACCCAATGAGAATTATTAAGACGCCCACGCTTATGCTTCCGGCCCAATTGTTTTAAAAACAAAAAGTGTATTAACATTTTTCATACAGTTCTATTTGGAAATAGAATAATCATCTTTATGCTTAATAATAAAATTTGAATTTCAATACGTGATACAAGTTTTTATTTTTGTTCAGTCTGAATTTATATATATATATATATACGTTGAAGTGAACATATTTAAGAAAATCTTTATAACAAAATTTACATTTCTGTTTCTAAGAATTTTTTATAAAAGTTAATTAATGTGTATTAAAATAATGTACACATAACAAAGAGGCATTCATTATTTAATTGTTGATTTTATTTTTCAAGTATTTGTGTATTCTGTATTTTTTTCAATATAATATGTATTTGATTAAAAATGCATCATATTCATTCAAAAACAATGTGAATTATATTTTTTTATTAGCATACTTTTGACTGTCTAAGCCAATTTTCAAAGAATTTTCTTTTGTTATGGTAATAACCAAATTTAATATTACATACCAAATTGATAAAAAAAAATTCCGTTTGTTCAAAACGTATTAGTAGAAAACATGAGTAGATAAGCTATGAAATATAAATTAACATCAAAAAAGTCTAATCAATTATTTTGCATTACTCGTGAAATTTTACATTACTTTGAAGAGATAAATATAATTTCTTTTATTATGAATTGTTATATTTTTTAAAATGTATTATATCTTACAATTTGGATGTTATAAAAGAAAACCTTAAAATAGATTATTGTTACTTGAATTGTCACTACATTCAAAGTTGTTTTGACTGGAACGATTTGTAATGAAGTTAAATAAGAAACTAAATTGAATATCTGATTTGCATTGTTATTAAATAAATATCGTTATATTTGGGATTTTTTGAAGACAATTCAGATTTATATATATATATATATATATATATATATATATATATATATATATATATATATATATTTATATATATATACTTATATATTTACATATATATATATATATATATATATATATATATTTATATATATATATTTATATATATATATATATATATATATATATTTATATATATATATATATATAAATATATATATATATAAATATATATATATAAATATATATATATATATATAGGTGATTCAATTAAGGCTTCCACATGAAAATATTTAAAAAATCGCAAAAATAAAAAATAACATGATTTTTTAATTATTTAATTTATTTTAATACTTTCATATGGAAGCTTAAATTTAATCACGTTTTATATATATATATATATATGTATATATATATATATACACACACACATACATTTGAATTATTTTGGACTATGATTTGATTTCAGTACGTCTTCAAAAAAAAAACATTAAAATAATTTATGCCATAATTTTTTAAATATCTGTTATTTATAAGCAGTTAATAAGATTAGTTTGTCAGTATGTTAAAAAGGTAAAGTAAGGAGTAAATATATAGAATCCAATCATATAAATGAGAAAAAAAAACAAAACTCGGAAAAGTTTTATTCTAAAGACACGAAAAGGGGAAGGTTATTCAATATAAATAGGTTTAAAATTTATGTTATTTAAATATAAATTATGACATTATATGATGACGGTTTATTTTAACATAATTTACTCGCATATGAAGCTTTTTTTGTTTTAAAATGTTTTGAGTAATATTTGAAAATTGAATTGAAGTTACAATTATCGTTAGTGGTACTGTTGATGAATTAATTTTTACTAATAAATGTTCATTCTGTATAAATCATTCAATAATTGATTATTGATTATTTTCATAAAGCATTATATCCTGTAAATCATAATAAAAGTGAACAATAATCAATTATTGAGCATTGAGATTAGAACATTTTTTGTGGTTCGTGGAATGTGGAAATTCGTTTGGATCGGGTTGAATTGTTTATCAGGGTTTATGAAGAAGGTATTTCTGTCTCAATTTTTTATACAACTATTTAATATTATCACTTGATTATATATTAAAAACATATTACGAGAATTTGAATAACAAAACTAAAGTATGAGTAAAAAGTAATTAATACTTACAAAAATACACACACGTTTTTAGATGTCTTTCTTCCTGCACAGATATGATTAAAGAGAAACCACATCACTGATATGCGTTCTGTGTATTTCTTGCAAACAGTCTTGTATCGCTTGCACACAACATTTACATTACATACACGAGACCAGTAAACAGTTGAGAAACAAGGTATCTTGAAGAAGTTTCACTATATTCAAAGCTGCTTTCATTATCACGAAATATCATATTTATTTGGCTTATATTTCTATCGCTATACTATTTATCATGGGACGAATCTCGGCGGTGACACGAAACATTTCCAAGTCACATGCTCTGATTCTACCATAACTTTTGGTGTTTGTGACTTTATCTCATGCATTGTGTGTGACAAGTGTGATTGTGTGAAATGTACATATATATTTATAAAACATTAAAACTATAAATAATAAAAGTGTTTAAAACGTTTGATGATTAAAATCGAACCTGTTAAAAGAACGATGTTTAAAAAACATTTATGCACTTTTTAGCGCTTCTTGTTTCGTTTTTTATTTGAACTGTTGTTATGTTAAGGGGATGTTGTTATTTGGTGTTTAATTTCTTTCATCGCTTTATAGAACGAAGAAGAAAGTTTTTGTGAAACGAAACAATTTTTTTTGAATACGTTCTGTATTAAAAATATGTAATTTTTGTTATTCTATTAGAATCTCTCTGGATTTTCTCTAGTTTCTTTTTTATTGATGATATTAATCTACGTCAAGTAGTTTGAACTCCGAGTTAACTACTAGTTGTATTTATCTGAAGATTAATCGGTAATAGAAAACAAGAATTCGAGAGACATTTCAGGAATTCTAATAAATGATCATGCATAACGAATACATAGGAATAAAAAACAATAAAATTTAAATATTAGATTCAATCAAGTCTTATGAAAATTTTTTTAGTTATTATATCCAGATATAGAATTTATTTTTTACAAATGTCATTTCATTGAAGTAGAAGAACATGTACTTTCTCAAATTTAATTCCTTCAAAAGTCACTAATAATACAATAAAAAAATATTTATTTATCTATTTAGAAAGAAAGTTTTACATTTAATTATTGACCATATGATATTAATTTTATATTAAATGAAAAAACATATTATGATTAAGTATTTTCCTTTTTTTAAAGCCAGATGTATGTATGGTTAGTAAAAAAAATAAATAATATTAATATGTGAAAATATTTCGAAACGAAAAACTGCAGAGAAATATTTAAAAAAATCTTTTTCAAAAATAATATTCATAACAACAATTATAAATATACGAAAACATTTAGATCCAGTTTGAAAATATTAAAACAGACAAAATTTCATACGGTCATTAATATAAAATATTTACTCGTATGTCCATTGTTAATTTCTTTTCGACCATTAAATTGACTGGAAAAAGTGGTTGGTCAAATGATAAAGCGCTAATAAACTGAACAGGGCTTACAAGTGTCTGCGGATATATATCTTATATCTTAACCGCAACACATTGCGTTGTAATTATAACAGAAAGGTCAGAATTGTATATGTCGAATGTGTGTGGGTGCAAATATGTTTTTGGATGGTATTGTGGTTAAGACAGTAACGTTCTGTTTTTATATATTAAATGTGATAATATCCACTTTATATGTTATTCGCTTAAATTAATTCTGAAATTTTTACACGTATGTTTTTTATTAAATTATATAAAATTACTTGTATACATTGAAATTATTAGAAAAGCAATATATATATATATATATATATATATATACATATATATATATATATATATATATATATATATATATATACATATATATATATATATATATATATATATATATATATATATGTATATTACTGAAAAAGCAAAACAATCATTCTTAAATTAAAAATCATACAAATTATTAAAATTTTTTTTTGAGATTAGAGAAAGAGTTGTATTTTTTATAGTACTTGGTATTTTTTAAAGTTGGAGTTATTGTAAATATATCTCTAAAATAATTGATTATATTAATTAAGTAAGAGTTAGTACTCTATATTAATAATTATTAATGTTAATTTTTACAATTATATATTCTTTTTACAGAATGTATAATTATATATATATATATATATATATATATATATATAATTTAAAACCTGCATATGAGAGTATCTCTTACATAACCTTTTTTTTATTTATGCTTCTAACATATAATATTTCTTCAAAATATTTTTTTGTAACCTATAACAAATAAAAATATATTCAGTTTTCCAGAATATAAATAGCTTTCTTTACGGTATAAACTGACCAGTTTTCTGTATTTAGACAGAGATTATCTAGAGTAGTACTTTGTGCCACTTTTTTTTTAAAAAAAATTCACTGTGATAGAGTTATTAATTTATGAGAAATGGAACGTTTATCAGGCCGGATGCTAATGACTTTACCTGTCGAAAAGCCGTAAAACCCCAATAACCAACAAATCTTTGTCATAAAATTTTACAATTCTAATAAAAACAGATTTAACAACTTGCAATATAGATTTTTTATATTCGTTAGCGATGACAATTAGATCTCCAATGGACGATAAAGTTATTTTAAATAAGCTGCAGTGTCGTAGAGAGAATCATCATATTTAAATAATCAAGAAAAAGAAATCGTAATTTTGAGCGTGATTTTATGTAAAATAATAAAATTTCAAATTTAATTTCATACCTTAATTTGATTTTTTAAAGGAAGAGAAATAAATCTGAGTCAAATTATAAAATGGTAATAAAAAAGAGAAGGTAGTCAGTAAGAAATTGTAAAAAAAATTCGGTACAGATTTGAATAAAGTTTATTATTTAGAACTAGAGGAAAATTGTATAATAATTATTTAAAATTATAAATGAGTAGTGGTTAAAAAAATGAAAAACAAATTTAAAATATTTTTCTTTCTATACAAGAATTAATATTTTACTATTTGATGAAGTGATAAATCACAATTTTATGTATCAAAACGCAACAGAAAAATGTAATTTTTTTTCTTTGAATTTTCTCCATTGTGTCATTCATTGTGTATCTCAATAAGTAATGAAATACAAAATGAGAGACACAAAGGTGAGTATTTCGAGAGAAAATTACAACAATCTCTACACAAGTTTCAAACAAATGTTTCTAACTTTACAATGAAAAATATTATTAAAATATTGTCTTCTCTTCATATTTAGGTACTCTTTATCCTTGCAATTAATATTAGTTTCAAAACATTAACTGTTTTCAAATATTTATTTTTCTGTTAGAGAAATTGGCTAGAAAATAATATTTTTTCTCAAATTAGTTTTAAATTTATCAAAATCAAATCATATATATATATATATATATATTCTTTTTTACTTTCGATTATATTGTAATAATTAATAATTATTAATGTTGTGTTTCTAAAGGATTTTGTTCTTTGTTGTTTAAAAGAATTGCTTTAGACTTTTCAGTATTCTTTAGGTAGACTAGTTTTACTTGACTTTTCTTCGACATTTGAAATTTAATTCAATTAGAGATGCATTTTAATATATTTTAATGTGATATAATCTCAAATTTTAGCTTAGAGAATTTCTGGTATATTGAAGAGTTAATGTAAATTAGTTTATTTGGAAATAACTGTAAAATCAAATCGATTATAAAAAGTAAGACAGAATAGTTACTTTAAAGGTGAAAAGGCGAACAAATAAAACATATATATTATTTAATAAAAATTTCAAATTGAAATATTAATAAAAATATTCTAAATTTTATTAGAATTTGTATTAAATATACAGAATATTAATTTTTATTATATTTAATAAGTATGTATCAGGGTTTTAAAATATATTTTATTCTTCTGGGATAATTTAGCTATATTGGTGATTATTGTCCTGAAAATGTTTAATTTGTAATAAAATATTTCTAAATTCAGTTGAAATTTTAAAATATTATTATTACTAAATTCAAACACAAAGCTAAACGGTGAAATATAGGGGTTTTAGTTTTTAAAGAATTATAGAAATTGAAGAAAATAATAATACCTTTTATTTAATACTTCCAGTTTATTTTGTTTTGATTTTCACATTTAATTAGACTTGAATGGTTTATGAAAGATTTTTAAATATTATTTGTGTATTGTACCAAAAGTGTTCAAATGAAAAATGTAAAAAAGTATTTTTCTTCTCTATATTAAAAATAGGTATATTTTTAGATAATAGTTTTTTTTCGTAAAAAATGTTTTCATAACAGGTGATCTTATTGTTGTTTTCCTTTAGTCTGATATATATTTAGTTACCTAATACACAATCTGTTAAAAAGAATAATAAGATTAAGAGAGAAATAGAAATTTAACAAGTATTAAAAAAAAATAAAATATATATTTCCTATAATAATTTAATTAGAGAGAAAACCTTAATTTTATATCTGGATATAAAAAGCTTTAAAACAACCGATTGAAATATATAAAACATATATGAATTTCGATATAAATTCACAAAAACTTTTTTCAAATCGATATGTTCTCGAATATAAATATCGATTCGTCTCGAAACCGTTACACATCAAGATAACAACATTAATACGAAAAAAAATCAACACTTTTTTATATGAATTTTCACGAGCAAATCTAATTACGTACTTTCAATTAAAAGATAAACGTGTCTGACATAATTTTATTTCATTACGACCCCGCCCGCTCCAACATTAGCGGCGCGGGTTCCTCGAACGGAAATTCTATCTGCTCCGCGAGAAAAGTCAATACTCTGGAGAGGAACGGAACATTCTTTCGCAATCGAAAATTAAAAAAAATTATCCATACACATTTTTACGGTCGTTGAGTTTGGAATAATAAAATTGGTCAATTTTTTTATTCTTCTCTTTCAATGTACATACACTATATATATGTATATATATGTATATATATATATATATATATATATATATATATATATATATATATATATATGTATATATATATACATATATATGTATATACTGTGCTCTGCTGAAAGTAATAATTTTTTATTGTAACTATTCAATGATTTTTGAAAAAAGCAACATCTAATATTTAGGATGAAATTATGGAATACCATTTAAATAACAAATGTCTTCTCGCTTTTTTTTTTCATAAAATATAAAATTACGAGAAAATGAGAAAATTAATAGCCTTTTTTTTATATAAAATTGACTTTTCCGACGCACTGTTGGCACAAATATAAGTTATTTGTTCTGCAGCAGCAGTGCTTGTATAGAACAATCAATCCTATTTTATAATAAAAGCCTTTTTTACAACAAGTTTTGGAATTATTCTTAATTTATAAATCATTTCTGTTTTCACATAATTTTTATATATTTTTTTCTAACCAAACAGTCTATAACTGATTATTGGTAATTTTAAATATGCTTTATATACAGCTCGAAGACGATTCTATAGGTCATAATTGAAATGAAAAATAATCATACATTGAACATTTTTTCAGTTTTTTTTTTCTGTATCAAGAATAATTAAATTCAGTCTTAAGAATATGTTTAATTTCTGTTTTTTAAGAAATTTTCCTACTGATTATTAAATAATTGATAGAATGATTTATATTTAGAAAATTATCTTATTTCTTAACATATTTCTCAGGCTAAATTAGTAAATATATTTTTATGATTAAGTATACGTTAATAAAATGTTTATATATTTTGGAAAATAAGACAAACTCGTCATAGTTTTTTATATTTTTATGCTGTGATAGAATGATGAACATCGCCATTGAAACACGTATAAACAACAATTTAAAGTGATCACTAATCATTTATTAAACTTTTTTGATCAGAAAAAATTGAAGTTTTGTGGGATAAGAGAAATATTCCCTCCTGAAAATAAGACCAGTCCTATGAATACTAAAAAATCATTTTTTTTATTCTATACATATACATATATATATATATATATATATATATATATATATATATATATATATGAATATATATGAATATCTCTTATTAACAAGCTGAATTTATAAAACATTTCAAATTTATCTACGAATTTACATTTACACAGTGATAATTTTTATAAAAATTGTTGAAATTCAAATCAGTAATGTAATGACTTTACAATTACTGAACTTAATTGAAATCAATTGTATTTATTCAATTTAGAATTTAGTTTAATTTCACTTCAGAATCAGTAACTCATAATAAATATTCATATACGTTACATATATATATATATATATATATATATATATATATATGTATATATACATACATACATATAATGTTACTAGTATGTATTAATATTTGTTTTATGTTATTGTATCTGCTATGATGAATTATCATTAAGTAATAATATACATAAATCATTCATATTTGTATAATTTGATTTTGTCATTGGAAAATACAATAATATATAATAATGTTATAATGGATTAGTAAATAATTAGGGTAGTTTTCAACAAATTTATACCATTATATATATATATATATATATATATATATATATATATATATGGATATATAAATTTATTATCATTATTGTAGTTTGAAATGATTAATAGGTTCCTTGGGGTATATTTTAAAACAAAATGTTTAGTTACATTATTTGGAAAAGAGATAAATAACTATTAATTTGTAGAATAGTATTTTCAGTTCAATTCTGTATCAAAGTTCCTATTTGTTCTAATATATTTCTTGGAAAATGTTTGAAAATTTATGTATTTCTGATTCACTTATTAATTAAATACCGATTAGTTTTAGTTTTAAAATAGTAACATGTGAATATTTAAATCTAGATAACAGAAATGAAGTCTTGTACATTTATTTAAAGTCCTGAATCATAAAATTAAGAATATTTTTTGAGCTTAATTAATTATACGATTCATGATTTTCATAACCGAAACTTATTATTGCTTCGGTGTAAAAGCACCGTATACCAGAACTCATTAACAAGATATTTAATTATAACGTCTTGCGTAAAAACTCGGTCGAAAAAAATGTTACCTCGAAAGGAATGTCATTAATTTCAACGGCGACAGCATTAACAACAACGTCGGAAAAAAACCGTACGCCTGTAGATGTAAACTAATCTCAATAATTCTTCGCGAAATCAAAACAAACACTTGAGGCGTATTCCATCATTAATACAAGAATACGAAAGTAGTACGCCATGAATATACATGAATGGCATGAAAGACGTTTCGGCCATAGAAATCGGGTGGGCAAGACGTCATCAGGCGGTGTAGATTATGTAGTAGGAGGTTATTAGGAGCCGTCAGATGTTTTCGAGCCGAAGACACGCGACGGGGTCGCCTTGATTACAACAAAACAGCGGGAATAAATTTCAGTTATAAAATGTGTGTGTGTGTGTGTGTACGCGCACGTACATTCACATTCGGTAGCGAAAAGATGGAATTTCGCATGGATGTCGCCTTTGATTAATTTATTTCACAGTGTACGACATCTTGTTTGATGTGTCGTTTAGCTTGATGGATTACTGAGTGCGACGTCGATCTTTGTGCGCGACTATTAGCGTTTTGATTTTACGACGTGGCCGTTTCTGCCGTTTAGTCGTGTTGTGTGTGTCGAGGTGCGTTGCGGATTTTGTAAATATTTAGTGGATGTTGCCGTTTCGTATCATGTTCTCTGTACTGTAAAAAGATTCGCAATGAAGACGAACTCGGAAGACTTATTAAGATATTTCATCGTAGGCGTACAGTTTTATAATGAATTTATATTATAACGCTTTGATGATCTGGCTGGAAAACCGAAAAGGACTCTTGACATTCTCAACTCTGTGTATAAGGCCTTTACAAGCATTCCGTGTGCAAAATATATTCATTTATATTTTAACTCTGTCAATGAAAACGATTTCTTAAAATAATCTTTTTGTATTTATATCATTAACATGTCTTAAACACAACAACTAGCTAACTTAGAAGTCAACCAGAATAACTAATTCGAATGAAATATCTGAATTTTAAAGATTTATTATACACCATAAATGCAATTTTTAGGTTATGTGTGTTTTTCACTTATCTTTTATTGATAAGTTTAACAGCTAACGAGTTAATAATATTAACAGCTGCAAAAGTTAATGATATTTTTAAATATTTTTACAAGAAACCATTTGTATCGAAAACTGATTTGATGATGTTGATTGAATTTTTGTATTGTCCAAGTATTTAATTATATTTCATATAATAAATAAGAAATAATTCCATTCATATTGAAAAATATTTTAATTATAGTTTTGAATTTATTTTGGAAGGGGTGTTAGGTATAAATAGCGTTTTAATTCATATGCTTTTTTCATATACGACAATAATTTAATATTGAGTTACATACCATAAACAACATCAGTATTGGAATTAAATATTTCCAATTTATTTCTGTATTTATTGGTTCCTCACTTCTTTTATCCAGTTACTAATAAGTATTATTTTCAGTATTATCACTTTATTTTAGCATGTATCTTCATATTTTACTGATTTCAAACCATATAACTGAATAAGCTTCTGAGTTCTTCTACCATCAATTCGTGGTTATCTATCTCGATCAGTTCTCTTCTTATTTATTAATTTTGAGAATTGTACCCACTTTTCTTGTCAGTTCTTTACAATTTTTAGAACAGATTGAGTTTTTTTCTAATGTGAATATACAAATAGCAATGTAAACTTAAATATAAAGAAATTATAAAAAGTCATGATTTAAGTGTTTTGATTTAAAATTTGGTTTTATAGTATGTAGATCGTTTTATCAGAAAAAAATATTTTTAATAAAGTAATTTAGTCATATCTGATCGTCGAAATTTATAAAATAATATACGTAAATTAAGTATAAAAGTTAATAATTAATCACACATTATACTTATTTTATTTTCAATTTCATTTAATTTGTTAATCATATATATATATATATATATATATATATATATATATAAATTTGTATTAGAACGAAGACACATTAACTGTCGGTGTCGTTTAAATGAAATTTCTAATTAATTCGACTTCATAACCACTTAATATGTCACATAAAAATAAACAAGTTACTAAAGTATTTACATTTTTATTGGAAAATAACAATGAATAACATTCAATTAATGAAAATCTATAATTAAGTTTTGTTGAATAAAAGTTATATATTTTTTATTTGTTGCTTTTTGATAAAGTCTTATTAAAAATAAAACTTAGACAGTTATTCAAAAGTAAATAGTTATATTAAAAACTGTTATCATAATGAAAAATATTATGTTATAATATATATATATATATATATATATATATATTGGAAAAGTACTTGGATATTTTCTCTCTCGGGTACAAAGTTCTAATTGAAAGTACGTCAAGTATAATTCGTGACACATTGAAACAACTACAATTAAAAAAAAAATATACCGAACAAGCATACAAACAGACAGCATATCTTCAGTTCTTCTCTTGTTCGTTTTCATTTAGTTTATGTATGTATATAGGAGAAAAAAAACACATTTGAATTAAATACAACTGTACGTTAAAAATACAAAATCTAAAAACAATAACTGTTAACAAAACAAAACCTAAAAGCATTCTTAATGTGCTATTATTAAAACTGAAAAGTATACTAAAACATATTAAATGATCTGATTTGTTAAATAAAAGTAAACGTATAACCCAATCATGGATCACCAGTGCATGAACGACGGGAGTGGAAACGATGGAATGATGGCGGCCGGTCATAACCAACAGTTGGTGCAGCAACAGACGACGCCGAAGCACAATAACGGATCGTCGCATAAGCAGCACCATCACAGTGAGTATACAATTCCTTTTTTTTATTGTCGTTTTATTGGTCGTGGTTTTTCGTTGGGTCACTTTAATAGTTTCGTATTTTATGATTGTCTCGTAATCGATGAAATGCTTATATATATTTTAATAATTTTCATGTTGAAATATGTATAAAAGAATTGATAGATTTAAGGAAACACTGAGTAAATCCAAATATTTACCTACACGTATATGTCAATTAAATTTTGTTCTAATAGGGAGAGTTTCTGAAAATACAGGTGCGCTCCTGTACATCATCCTTCATTCAAAATAGCGTATTACAAAATTATATAACCACTTATATTACAAACTAGAGTAATATATTCTGCTAAAACTATTACGTTATGTTACTATATGACATTTGTATGAAATTCAGTCGAAACTTTGAATAAATTAACTATTAATTTCTAGTTCTCATATATCCAAGATTAAACAACTCTGTATATATATATATATATATATATATATATATATATACATATTATGCAAAATTTATTACGTTACAAACCATATGTAGCTCGAACTTTTAGTGAAGTACGTTTACTGAAATTACAAGATAATTCTGAAGATGCATATCAGTAAACTAATTACACATCACGGAGTTAGGATAATGTCACATGTACGAGTACTCGAATCGAAATTGATCGAGTTTTTAGTTAGGATTTGCAGATTCTCCACCGTTTCTCTATTGTATTTGACATTTGTAATATGAAACATAATAGATTTTTTTTTTTATTTTTAATACTAGATTCACTCATTTCAATTTAGTTTTTAAAATCAAAACTGCGCACTGAAGTATTTACCGTATATACTTTTTTAGGTGTATAAATTAATACGGTGCCTTCTTTTATAGAAAATTAATGTTTGTGGAATACACCAGTAGGCAGTAGAAAATAAAATGGAATACAAGTCAATCCTCAAAATATCTCTCATTATTTTTTTTTGCCTTTTTTATAAAAAAATTGTGTTTGTGGAATACATCAGTACGCAGTGGAAAGTGCAATACACTTCACCTAATTCCTCAAAACATCTTTCATTATTTTATATAAATTTACTCTATCTGTTGGGTAAGTGACGAATCCATTCTGAAAAAAATATGAGGCTTTGAGTCGATGAAGTTTTAATGCATTTTCGGATCTCTTCTAGCGTTTTAGTATTTTTTGTACGTTTTATGCGTCGCAATACTTTCTCCTAAAGTCGAAAAAATCATTCCCGCGACTTTAGAAGCATTTTTTTCAACTGGAGTAAAAAAAAATTCAATGCCTAATTTGTTGTTTTTCGTACAACATCAAGTTAAGTACAGTTTTGTGAGGCTGTGTCAACTGATTTTCCCAGATATATAGAGTGTTTTTAAATGTTATTTCATGATGATTTGATGAAATATCTCATACACGTACTTCAGACTCTTGCCTGTACAGCAGTGAAATATTTATTGCTCGAAGTTCTTGTTCAATACTTGAAATAATTCCATTTATTCTATTGATTATTAGGAGTTTGCATTGAAATCCTCTGTTTTTTTGGTGTTTTGAGCATTTATTGCAATAACAAAATATGCGAATACATTAGTCAAAATTTGCCTTCAGAAGATATGACTTTTTCCCGCTTTTCTGATAGAAGTTGAATTCCGCGACGAAAGAATGATCGGTCTTTTGAGCCAATCCATTCAGCAAACCAGTTTTCGACTTCTCCGTAGTTATGGAATGTGTATCTTCCAAAGAGTGTTGCATCGATCGGAACAGATTGTAATCATTTGGCCCAGCGTTGTCATGGAGAAGAATAACGTTTCGGTGATTTTATGCAATCGATGGTCGTTTTTTCATCAAATTATCATTCAGACGCTCCAAATGTTGTCAATAACGTTCGGCAGTGATTGTTCCCTTAGATTTCAACATCTCATAATACACGACATCCTCCATATCCAACCAAATACAGAGCATTGCTTTGTGGCCGTGGATATTTCGCTTTGGTGTCTACGTTGATGTTTGGCCAGGATCAACCTATGATTTCTTGCGTTTCGGGTTGTAGAAATAGATTCATTTTTCATCGCCGGTCACGATACGCCACAAGAAACTCTTCTTTTTATGCCTTCCAAGCAAAGAAATCGAGATGTTTAAACGATTAGCTATGGCATTTTCGGTCAATTCATGCGGCAGCCATCCTCTTCTTTCTAGATCTTTTCCATGGTTTTCAAACGTCGTAAAATAGTCGATTTATCGACTTCGGGCTATTGACCTAATTCTCTGAATGTTTGAGAGGAATTTTCTTCCATAGAGCTTGCAGTCGTTCATCTTCGAATTTTTTCGAATGACCTGGCCGTTGTTTGTCGTGAACGTTACAATCACCACTTTTAAATCGTCGATACCAATCTCTACATTCTGTTTCCGATGGAGCAGTTTCACCATAATTTTTCGCAAGAAATTGATGAACTTCAGCTGCACTTTTTTTCAAATCAAAGTAATGTAGAAGTACACATCGGAAAAATCAACTTACCGCGTTCGATTTTAATTCGGTTATAGAAAAGGACTTCTGTAAACAAAGGGTGGCGTCTGATGACTGAATTTTAGCGAAATGTTCACACTTCAAAATGACATAGGAGACATCTGTCACTACCCATAACATAGGCACCTAGAGCCATTTACACGTGAACAGCGGCCTTCAATCCAATCTCATAATACATTATGTAGTGATGTATAGTAATATATATATATATATATATATATATATATATATATATATATATATATATCTATACAAATTCTTGAAAAAGTGCTCACTATTTTTTATTATACATTAAATAATGATATTAATGTAATAATAATAAAAAAAATGTGTGTGTGAGGTCACGCGCGGAAGTGAAACTTCCGATCTGTAAATAAAGAATAATTTTTTAATATAATTTAATATTTCTTTTCTTGAAACTCTATTTTATCAGGAAACAATACTCTGTTTATATATTTAGTGCAAATATAAATTGTATGCTATGGGTTTTGTTACAGCGACAATTTAGGTTTGCCGTATTTCTTATATGACTGTACTGAATAAATACAGTGTTCGACAATGATATTTGAATGTGGCGTGATGCATTCATTATCGAACAGTTCATTGTCAGTCAACAATATACTTTTCCATTGGATACTATATTTTTAAGTTGTTCCCAGTGTTACATAACACACACAGTGTTAATAGACTATAAATATTACCTCTACATAATTCTGCGTATATTTAACAGGTTCTGCTTCATCATAATTTAAAAATAAAACAATTAGCTTATGATAGCTTAAATATATAAAACCGTACACGCACTCTTACATACCGTACTATACAACACCCCATCCCACTCCTATGTGTACCGCCATTCCAGTTTCGAACCAAAATTTTGTTTCGTGGGCGTTTCGACTCGTACCGTTGGGACGGTCTCCACTCCTATGCACTTAACTTCCGTTACACATTTTTGTTTCATAACGATTCGACTCGTACGTACCGCTCCCAAAGAAGTTTAACTTCAAAAACATAAGATAAAGTTCATATCTAGAAGTTTTTAAGGTTGTAGTTAACACATCCTGTCTAATATAATATGAGTTCACACTGAACATATTAACATCATTAAACGAATAATCAGTGTAATGAATTGTAAAACTCGAACAAGCATATACACATTCTGCTAGTCGAACACTTCCCGTTCTGAAGTATTTTCCGTTAGCACATACTTAACTAACACCTCTCGACAGTCTTTCAACGACGAGATTTATATTATCCATAGTACTGCGAAGTGCTTTCGTCGTTTGTTTTGTTTTAAAGTTTTCTTCCTTTGTGTCTTGTTACTATGAAACTCATGTTGCATGCAGAGTTTACGTGAACCTAGGCTATTGGGAAATGCATCAAGCGATTTCAACGGAGCTGTATGTATAGCTTCTTGTACGGTTGGTGGATACATATTTATTGCTTTGAAAGTGATTTTGGTTTTTTAAAATAGTTTACTTTTTTAGTTGAGTTAAGTTTTACTTGTTATTATGAAGTAATGTAGATTTATAATAATATATATATATATATATATATATATATATGTGTGTGTGTGTGTATGTGAGTATGTATGTGTATATCTCAAACATTGTAGTTAAAAGTTCGCGAAGAAAATAAATATTATTTAAATTAGTTTAAAGTACCAAAAAAAAATTGTTCAGAATTATTTTCTGTGAACAACGAACACAAGTATCATGAATTTAGTAGATATAGAATAGAAATATATAATAATTAAAATACAATATCTTTTCTGTATATGTATATTTAACTCATTTTAAATTTTGGCTGTTTAATATGATATAAAAGTATATTTTTTGGAAGTGAACAGTAGTGGAGTTAATAGAGGAGCAGTTATTGATATGTCTTGTGCATTATTTAAAAATTAGAAGATATTTATATGCAGTAGTTTTTTTTTTAGTGCAGCGTTTCTAAAGAAAAAATATATTTTTAGAATGATTTCATTGTATGAATTCTACATTATTTAGCTCTCTTGTAATTTTTTATAAGTCAAGACATGTCAGTAATGCATGTCTTATCAAAAATATTACTGTTTGAATTATTTCTTATTTTTAATTAACTATATGCATATAAGATTCTTAGAAATTATCTTTTGTGAAACCATTAATTTGTAGTAAAATCTAAAAGTGCATAGTTTTTAGCCTTGACTGATGTTTTTAGCACATATGCTCGTATTTGATTGTATTGATAACATATATGTATGTATACATATATATATATATATATATATATATATATATATATATATATATAATAGATTAGACAGATAAAATTTAATATTTTTTTAACATATTCTTTATGTATTTTCTGTAATTTTTATAAATCCGAGCATAAAGAGTTAATACCATAAACTATTTAGTTACAATATATTTCTGACACTGGCTAAATTCACTTTCACAAATGATTTATATTCCCACTCTACAAATCACATAGAGCGCTAAAGTATAAAAAATTCTGATTTTTTTTCATGTTGATTCTCTGTAGATGATGACATTGCCGTCTAAATGCCCACGAATAACAATATAAATTGATCAATAACTATTCATTAGACATATCTGATCAGAAAAAAAATTATTTGTAGGATAGAAAAAGTAAATCACTTGTGAATTACAATTTTCTATTTTTTAAAAATATTTCTTATTGTTATATTCAATGATGAGACTTTTTTTTTATTAAAGTATTTGTAAAAGTACTGAAAATTGAAAATATGATTACCTATAAACAGTAAAGAGCATCGATTTTAAACTTTTTACATAATTTTAGAATTAAATAAATAACAATATTGAACATTTTATCGAGTTTTTAGTTTAAAGTGTCCAAATATACTTTAAATATATTTATTATTCTGATAGTAAATTATGTTAAATGTATATATATATATATATATATATATATATATATACATATATATATATATATATATGCTAAAGAAGATTCCAATATGGTTCAATATCTACCATTTGAATTGTTTCACTTGAGAATACAACGACAGAAATAATGTTTAAGTTTGTAACGTAATCGCTTAAGACAGTTAGACGGTTGTAAATTGAAATTCAGTCGACCGTTCTGTACAAAAATCCCGTATTTATCCGTATTTGTTTCCTCGATGCTTTTGTAAAACTGCTGTTGTTACGACGAAAAAGATTTGTTCCTTGAATTTTATTTGAAATAAATTATTTTTATATTTGTAACTTTTTTATTCTCGATCAATACTTAAATACTATTTATAAAATGGATCAAGCTTTAACTGGACATATATTATTTGTCCGTGTCGCTTCCAGACAGTATTCAAATTGAGATACGGAATTGAATATTAGTTAATTTTGTCTATTATCAATTAGAGATGTTAAGAAACGAATTTTAAACATTAATATTTTAATGTTTATTGAAAATACAAATATACTGACATTTTGAAAATATGATTTTATATAGTAATATACTGAGAAATGTTCTTTTATGCGAATCCTCTAGATCCGCATGAATTCGTTTTTTCACTGATCAATTTCGACTTTACTGATTTTTAGATAGATTATAATAAGATTTTTAGGATATGTATCCTTATTATATGTCACATAAATGTTGTGACACATTTCTGCTCTGCAGAGAAAGTAAAAAAAATTCTAAATATTTTGTTATATTTAAAAATGATTTATTTTGTAATAATTCTAAATAATATGATGTCTCTTATAACAATTCAGAACAAATAAAGCAATAATACAACGATATAAATCCCATTTTACTTCATTTTTTTATTATTTTTGAACCACTTACAATATTTGGCTGGATATTCATTTTAAATTATTATTAAGCGAATTGTATGTGACAGTAAATCTGCCTAATTGAAATTGATGCTTCGTTCAAAAATTGTCTTTCTCCATAAGTTATAATTTTAATTGACAATATTTTTGAACAAAAGTACAAAAATATTCATTCAGAAAATTCAACTTATTTTATAATTTTGTCAGAAAGTCGCATATTTTTAAGAGATATATCCAATAAATAGATAATTTTATTTTAATTCTCTCTTTAAATCGTCTTTTAATAGTAAATTTTGACAAGAATAGATCCGAATGATTCTTTTTCTACATTATTGCTGTACTCGATTATAAACTTTGGTTTAAATGTGAATATGTACACATTTTTAATAATAATATTTTATAATATTCCCTAGTTAATAAATAATTAATATTGTAAAATATAATAAATTATATTTTAAAACTTATCTTTTCTTATTTATTAAAAATAAGTGTCAGACTTATATTTATATATGGATTCCAGATCGCATTATAATGTCTGAATATATTCCATTCGTTATAATTTCTGAATAAATTAATATACAATGAAATAAATTTCATTTAGTAAGAAATATATTATCGTATTTAGAACGACTTGCTGTAAACATATAATAAATATGTAGATTATGACAGTTCTTGAGCTAGCTGTTGTCTAGCACTTACCACTTTAGCTATGTATTGTTCATTGATAGCAATTAATCTCTGTTTATACAGTATGAAAGTTCAAACTAGTTTGTACTTTTATTTCGTTTTTCAAACTTTTCATTAGTTAGTATTTTTATATCAAATGAATTGAAGAATAGCGTTTTATGCAAATAAAGTATTTTTTAGGTTTTTTTCGAAGTATAGTGTAAATGTTTATACAAAAGAATACATAAAAACGAACGAGTCTAGTTCCTTTCAAACGAATTTTTTTTAATTTATAATATTATATTTATAAAAATCGTGCAGCTTATAAGTCATTCTGTATCACAATACATATATTTCGAACTGAAAACAAACACTGTATAATATATTCTCTCTGCAGTACGGACTAAAAAATCTAAATTTATGAAATAAACACCGTCGCTACACACAGTGAGCACACTGTACATGAAACAAGCCCGGCATTTGCGAGTAGTTTTGTAGTAAAAAACATTAAATAAATAACCAACCTGTTTACATATGAAAAACACGTTTTCTTTCCACCGCAACAAGTAGTAAATTTTCCGCAATTTCAAACATACGAGAAATAATAAATTACTCAAGTGGACACAAGTGCAGTGTGTGTATACTTGGTGCGAGTGACTATGCTGTAGACATAAATAGCAGGAGAGCGATGCTTCTGGCGTTGTGGCAGTCAGTTTGTCAGTGAGGCGATCGGAGGGCGAGAAGAAATAGGATGGGACGGTGGGCCCATCGTTTAGACTGTCGGTCGTATGTTCGATACTCGTTAATGTCAATTTTACTTATTCGTCGAAACAGCACGATCCGTATCTTGCTTGTTGATAATAGATAGAAAATAAAACTATCAGAAAAAATATACATAGAGGTTTATCTTTTGTCCTTATACAGAAGTCGTTCAAGAAACGATTTTTTTTAATGTTATTTTTAAACATAAATGAGTTTGTTAGCACACAACTTTAATTAAAATCCGTTTGTTTATTTCAACCTGAAATGTTTTTCTTTCATTTATATTAGTTCAGTTTATTTAGGAGTTTTTTCAACAGTGCGTTTACTAAAAACGATTCATTTAACTGTTCTTTCGTTTTAAATAGATTTTATTAAGATATCATTAAGAAGATTCTTAAAAATAATTAGAACTTTATTTATCAATTCATTTGATGCTATATTTTTAAGTATTTGTTCGTTTTAAACTAGACATAAAAAACAATAAATGTTTATAAATATGAACTGTTCTTCTTTAATGATTTTTTTAATTCTACAAATAAAAAAAAATATTTTCTAATCTGAAATGTACAATACAGCATTATTTATCATTTTTAATTGTTATTTATGCGTATTTCGATGGCAATGCCATCATTATCTTCAGAGGGCCAATTCAGTCCCTTGACGCTCTGATGATTTACTATACTAATATTACTTATTAGCTTCTCTCTCTCTCTCTATATATATATATATACATATAGGGTGATTCAATTAGGCTTCCACGTGAAACTATTCAAAGGGGGTACAGGGTTAACGAAAAGTCATGCTATTTTTTATTTAGTATTTTAGTTCAATTCAATACTAAAATACTAAATGGAGGACATGTTTTTTTTAATTTTTGCGTTTTTTAATACTTGTGTGGAAGCGTAAGTTGAATTACTATATATATATATATATATATATATATTTATCTATCTATATATATATACACACACACACACACACACATATATATATATATATATATATATATATATATATATATATATATAACAAAATTCGATACAATTAAGCAATTGTAACAATTTTATATAAAGTAAGAAACATCTTGTGTTCTATTAGTTAAATAAGTTATTCTTAAATTAAGTGCATTAACTTATATAAGAAGCAAATAGAATTCAATTGGAATTTGAATAAAAACAAATGGGGTAAAAGATAAATGTAGTCAATAGAGAGAACAGATGCTTGAATTGAGTTCAGAATAAATTCATTCAACAATATTTCTTTCTTAAGCACGGTATATGTTTTTATAATTAGATTTATTTGTGTTTTATTGTTCTGGAAACTTTTATGAATTTTATACTTATAAATGTTGATTTTATGAAATTAATAGATTAATAATGTAATTCTCTCTCTCTATATGTATATATATATATATATATATATATATATATATATATATATATATATATATATATTGTTCAAGTGTGTGGTATAAAGATTTAATGGTTCATAAAAATATTATAATAACATATAGGACCGTATATATATTTATATATAAAAACATAAATAATAAACAAACATCGTTTATGTGTAAAAAAGATTTACGACATTTCGTTCTTCGGTTTTATATTCGTTGCTCGTTAATGTCAATTGAGTCAGTTTATCGATTCTGCACGATTCTGCGAAAGCTCTGCTAAATAAATAAAAACAAAAACGACGGAAATACACATTGATTCGAGTTGACGCCTGGCGAGTGTGTTAGCGGCCGTCGTGCTCCGCTGCTGCTGCACTCGAGCAACAGATGGCGTCGCAGAGTGAACAACTTATTGCACTGGGCCGACGGGGCTAAAGGTCTTTTGTCAGTCCGTTGAACATTTTTATGGGCTTACAGTTTGAACTCTTTCAAATTGATTCTTAATGGCAGTGATGGTGAATTATTAGGTGGTTATCAAATGACATCCGTCGTTTCGTCAACATGTTAATATGTTCAGTAGATTCGAGTATTAGTTTGTACGTTTTGGGAATGTTTTCGAACGATTTGATTGCCATTAATTGTTTTGATGTATTATCGTATATCTGAATGTTGTATATTGGATTTGTGATTAGTTTTCAATATGAATAAAAGTATTTAAGTGGCCCGTTTGATAACTTTGTAATTTTTTATGATATGGCGCCATTGTTCATTTCATAACGGTACGGCTATCAAGTGTCACTTTTCAAACTAGCACAGGCAAAATTTCAGCTAGAAGCGACGCATTATTCACGTTCTACAGATGTTTGAAGCGATCATTGTAGCAGTTGTCACAAAAATCGAAAAAACGAGCAAGCCTTTCTGCATCGATTCATTACCGTCATTGGAACATTGATTCGTCACTACACATCTGACACGAAGCAGCAATCAAAGCAGTGGACAACGACTGGTGAAAGTAGGTCAAGAAAGCGGATACCATTTTGTCATCTGGGAAGATGATGGCCACTGTTTCTTGGGATTTCTAAGGAATCATCCTGTCTGACTACTTAACGAAGGCAAAAACGATAATAGGATCCTATTATGCAACATTATTGGACCGTTTGAAAGAAGATCTGAAACAAAAATTGCCAAGACTGGGATACAAAAAGTGCTCTTTCACCAGATCAATGCACCATCCCCCAAATCGACCGCTGCAATGATAAAATTGCACGAATTAGGCTTAGAATTACTTTTTCATCCAACCTATTTTCCAAATTGGCCTCGTGCGACTTCTTCCCCTGGTCAAACTTGAAAATTTAACTCGGTCATAAGAAATTCTCATCGAATAAGGATATCATCGCCGCCGTCAATGCGTATTTTGCAGACTCAATGGACCAAGTGTGTATCCTTCAATGGAGACTTCGTTTAGAAATAAAATCATTTTTTTCCAAAAAATACTGTTTAATTTGCTTTTTTACCATACTTATCAAATGACCCACGAATACTATACTGAATAACATGTAATTGGCTACATATTGATATTTGTACATAAATTAACAAATATATATCCTAAAAATGTCTCTGTTTTAATTTCTAATACGCTAAAAATGTATAGTATGTAAATGTATATATATATATATATATATATATATATATATATTTATATATATATATATATATATATTTATATATATATATATATTTATGTATATATATGTATATATATATATACATATATAATATATATATATATATATATATATATATTTATATATATATATATATATGTATGTGTATGTGTGTGTGTGTGTGTGAGTGTGTATGTTTATAAAATATATTGAAAAATATTAAAATTAATTAAAAATCACATTCAAAGTATAAACTAACTTATGTTTTAAAACACCAACAAAAAAAAATATTAACAAAAACCAAATTCAGAATAAAAACATTGAAATCCAGCTATATCCATTGAAACGATTCCAACACGAGAAATAACTTCACGAATATAACTTTTCTATAATGAAATTTAATTATGTTAAATTATTTTTTAATCAATTTTTAATTAGTAAAATAAATATTTGCGGCGTTTTCAATTCCACAACTGCTGTTACAGAATTAACTGAAACGCTGACTATAAGTTAATTTTCATATTGAATTTTTTTTTGTGGTTTTCTCGGTTTTCCTCCTGCCGAACAAATATTTTTGTTATTAGTAAAACCATTATCTAGTTGATACATTAATGTACAAACAATAATTTTACCTGTTTTTTTTTTAAATATAATACCGTTTAATATTTACCTTAGTAAAAAAATAAATTATTGATTGAAACAGTTTTGGGCACGAAATGCACCTGTTGTTTTTATTCCGTGTAAAAATGTATACTAAAGATTAATTGAATTCAAGAATAATTCAATTACTCTGACTTCAAAAAAATGTCAATATGTTTTTTACTACGGAACCACTAACAAATTTAATTTCAGTCTCGTTTGAAAGTTAATATTTTTAAAGGGAGATACAAACGACCTATTTATTCGATGAACTGAGTTGGAAATTAGATTACAAGTTATGATATATTTTTAGAATCAAATTATGAAACAAATTATAATCCTTTATTAAAAAAAACATTATTATTTTATTTAAAAGAATTAAATTGATTTTTCTAAACAAATTCAATAAGGATGTAAAATATTAACATTTAAATTAATTATTCAATCAATGAGAATTTAGTAGCAGGAATGGTTATATAGTTCTATAATTGACTGAAGAAATATTTGATTAATTATAGCAAAAAATATTTATTATTTGTTCAAATATTAAGTATAAAGAATAGAACAATATCTCTATAATATTCTTTTTCTATCAGTGTTTTTCAGAAGGAAATAAATAGTGTTGACGATTTTTTTAAAAGCGGTTGGAAAAAACTAAAATAGTATTTTATTCTTTTATTTTAGACAAAACCATAAATCTTAAATCTTTTTATTCTTCTCTTGTCTACTTCCATGTATGCATGTGTATATATATATATAAATATATATGTATATATATATGTATATATATATATATATATATGTATATATATATATATATATATATATATATATATATATAAGAACATTTCGCGTTCTTTTACATTTTCTAATAACTTCTTTTTCATCGTTCCAGTGCTCATATTTCACCAGATAGCGTGCCTGAAATATTCTTCATAGACACAAAAAAAGTAACACGTTCTCTCACATCATTATATTTTATTGCTTATTCTATATCCAATATTTTAATCTTATCCATACGTCTTCTTTCGGTCCCATTCGAAAATTATATACATAAAATGAACCGTTTTGATAACGAACGGTTTAATGTTTTGTATAAGTCGAGTTATTCAGGACATTAAATCAGTTCAGTTTTCATGTCTAGCAGTACTTTTTCATAAACAAAACTATTAATTTCCGGACGTTTTGTGTTTCATTTCAAACGATTATTGAAAGGAGGATTTTTTTGACGATTAGATGCCGTGATGTGTATACATGTTTTTTTGTGAAATGTTTATTTTTAAGATACCTGCTGGTAATGTGAGATTTTTGTATTGAAATATTAATCATAGTTGAGTGGATAGAATTTTTGATAAATATGTCTTTTGTATGTAAGAGAATAATTCTGTTACTATCATAAAAACATTTAATGGTTTCAATTTGGACAATGATTTATAATAATTAAAAATTATATATATATTCTAGTTACTTATAAAAATATGAATATATGATTGATGAATGTGCTATAAATTTTAAATGAAAAAATAGCATTATTATAACACGGATTTACGGCTGAATTTGTTATTTATAATACAATTAGAGCAGAGCGAGTGATTATTTCAAAAGTGAATTTTGCAGAAAAGGAAGTGGAGTTTAATTACTAAACAAAGATTTGAATTTTTCAAGGTAGTTTGAAAATCTCTCCATAAAGAAATATTTTTTTACATATATGTTCTGTCTACTTGACTGGGTATTATGAACAAGTCTCGGAGGATATTCAATTGATAAAAAAAGTAATCAGTAAATGCAGCGTTACCGAGAATTTTCGCAGAGGAAAAGTGTGGTAGACTCGTCAAAATGAAGCCACTCACGAAGTTTCAAATATGTGGTAAACAATAAAAATAAGGGGTTACGTACTGTGGACTAAAGTGTCAACGTTTTTATATAATAAAGATGTTAACTAGTTATTTAGCAGTTATCGGGTGTAAATATTACAACATTCTCGTTTCTTTACAATACCTTAGACCACAGCGAAGTCTTATTGAAGCATTGATCAGGCAGGTACAAAATGACAAATACAAAAATAGCTTCAGGAATTGAAATATTTGCAAGTTAATTTTAGTTCAATTTATTTCTGACTTTAGAATGATTTGTACCATTCGACTATTTTGATTCCAGAAAAAAATTTAACAATGTAATTTTTCTATGTAGTTGATTCATTTTCATTGTCATTTTAGATTATATGTTTATTAGAATGTAGGAATAGCTCTCATATCTCGATATGAAAATTTTATTATTATTTATAATTTTTTAAATTATATATTTATAATTTAACAATAAAAATGTCAATTTAGGATGAAGCTTAGACATACTATATATGTGTTTTTTGTTCTGAAGCAAAATATAAATTTTATATATATATATATATATTAAAAAATGAATATTGTTATTATAATTTTTTATCATTAGTCATTAATCAATAACAAATCACTAATAGTAAGTAATTAGTCTTTACGGGTATTTTGAATCAATGAGTATAATTAAATTATGGTAGTTTTATAGAACTTAAAAATATCCAAAATATTCTTAAATACTTTTAAGATTATTAATTTAATATTATTTCCTCTTAAGGACAATAACCCTTTTTTTATAAGAGATGACATATCATCAGACTGTGACTAAAACTTATTATTTATTATTCTGTCCGATAGGGTACTAAATAGTTAAATAGAACGGTCGAGCATATCGTACCCTATTCACTTAGATACAAATATCACTCACAAGACCACCTTTAAAATCATTGTATACCGGTCAGTAATTCAACTTACCTTGTTCACTGTTACTGCTACATATATGTATAATTATAAACCTTTTCCATTGGAGCCCTTTTGATATTTGCAACGCATATTTATTCATTCCCTTATATTCTACACTTAAATTTTGTGTTCCATACTTCAATAGACTGATATGGAGAGATTGTGGTTGAAGTTTTGTTTCTAAAGGGAGATCCTATTATCAAATTGCTGTTAAATTTGTATATACATACATGATGGTTCTGAATTAAAAAGGATATGTATATATTGATAATGAATTAATTTTCACCGCTTGGAATATTATTTAAGAAATAAAAAATTTCGAAACCAAACAGAAGTGGTTCAAGGATTCGAGGACTTCATAAGCTCTAAAAATGTAGATTTTTATAAAAATGGGATAAATAATCTAATTTCTCGTTGGAAAAAGACCATTGAAGCTGATGGAGCTTATTTTGATTAAATATATTTTGTTTTGTTAAAAATATTTCGTTTTAATTCTCACCTATAAATTTCGCAATTTCATATGTTACACCCTAATATATATATATATATATATATATATATATATATATATATATATATATATATATATATATATATATATATATATATATATGTATAATAAAGAATTATAAATTCTATTGTGTTTTGTAAATGAAATTTTAATAAAACGTTTTAAAATCATTCAATTTATTTCGAAACGTGATTTGGTTTTCATCAATTAAAACACATTTTCTTTCAAAAATACTATTATTATGCGTGATTTTTCTTTTTGTTTTTTAATTACGTATATGTACACATGCCTCTGTGCCTGTCGAATTCGAATATAACGCGTGAATGCGTGTGTGTATGTGTATTAATTCCTGATCCTGTTTTGTGATAAAGTACGTACCAATTTGTTGAATATTCAATAATATCGTAAATAAAATTTCCATTTTGTTCAAATACCGACCAATACCTTTTGTCCAAATATGTCAGATATGAATATAAATTATGTAATTAAACGGATAGACGTGTTACACGTACGTACGTAATAAATATTTTAATTGCCATCGGAATTGAAATCAAATTTCATTGTTTGAATATCGACGCGATCGCGCTGACACATCATTTATTTATCGAAAACTATTATTTTACGCGTAATACGTCCTCGTCCGAATTCCGATTGTATGGAGAAAAATTTCGAACAGAATAATGTAAACGTTCAGGTGATTTCAGTCAGTAGAGCCTGTGTCGTAAATACTGTTCGTTTTAAGTCATCGGTCCGCTGGCATTAATTAAAAACTGATCATAAACACATGACACGAGCAGGATGGATGTTGTATTTTAATTAGAAAATTTTAACGGCAGACTATGTGATCAGAGATTATTCGGCGAGAACGTTCTACTAGAATAAACAGTTTAAACATTATTGAAATTTAATGTACTATCGAATTTATTTTAATAACGATGGAAAAAATGTATCTTTAAAGAAAAAATATGTTAATTCATAAGTACAGATTGGTTTAAAACAGTTATTACAATCGGTTTAATAATTCAAACATAATAACAGTTCATATTCAAATAAGTGAGTGTTTGAATAATTAAACTCTACTATGAAACCTCTGTCACTAAATTTTTATTATAAATTTATATAAATATTAAACAAAATAATTTAGAAAATAATCAGTCCATAAATATGAGAAATCTAAGTCGTGTTATATTGTATAATTACCACTAGAATTAATAGATAATAAATTATGTTTATATTTTTTAAAAATATGTACGAGTATAGTATTTTCACAAATTAGTTTTTTACTTGTGTACAAATCGCACATTCTGTTAATAAAAGTACTTTATAATAAGTAATTAATCATTTCTATTGTTTATTATACGCATTTATTTTCTGAAGAATCAAGAATTACAGGTTGATATATTATAGATATAAATAATATTATTTGAGAAATTGAATAAGCTACAGTGCTGAAAATTATTGGATATACTCGTATTTTTATGACAATGTAGTTAAATTACTGACAACGTAGACATTAATATTATTAAAATAGACTTATTAAAATAAAAATAAAATTGTTTTATTTAAGTAAATATATCTTAAATAATAATTATAATACAATAGATATGATTTTAAAAACAATTTCATCTTAATTAAAGAATATGAGAGTTTTATCTAAATACATACATATAATTATAAAAACTGGAACTGATAACAGCTGCCACAGTCAGAAAATTTATAAGTAATGTTTTTGTCATAAATATTAAGTTGATGGAAAAATAATTGTGGTTTATGACCTTTAAAATCCTGTACATTTAGAGCGTTTTTATTTTCCTAGCTGTTTTAAATGGCCCAGAACTGTTGGACGACTAACGTCTAACTTTTGTGCAAGCTCTCGAATTGAACGTAGTTTTGATTCGACTAACGCCTTCAGTTGGTCGTTAGGAACTGAAGGGCGCCCACGACCTACTTTATCTTCAAGAATCTCGTCCCCAGTGTTATGTATCCGTCCTCATTATTTTATTTATTTGTAAATAAAGTACAGTAGTAAATTAAATAAGTTTTATAGTTTTAGTTCAGAATATTTATTCGCGATTATGACATTAGTAATGGGATTTTCCATGTTTACAAACTTTGTTCAAATGAATCTTGTCAAGTGTTGAAGAATTAATTTAGAATTTATTGTTTTTTTTTTTATACGTAGTTACATAGTGAATTAAACTCTTCTCATTTAGAAATTTTTGAGAAAGTACCTTAAAATGATAAAGTAGTGGGGTTATTTTTTCTTTAAGCATGATATGTTAAACTGTCTTGTTCTATCATTATTATTTAATATAATATCAATTTTTACATTTTCTTCAAACTCCATGAAAATATAAATACTCATAATATTTTATATATTCCAAAACGTTGATTCTTGTATATTCTTTTCTTAATATGTTTGATTCATAGACAAAATTTCATATAAAATCCAAGAAAAATATTACAGTATTTTATGTATTGAAAAAATATATAAAGAATGTTTGATGTACTAAGTAGTTAAAAAATATATTAAAAATATATTTTTTCAAATATTTAATTTTTTAATATTACTTTTTATTTTATTTATTAATTTTGGAAATGTTTATGTACATGTAGATATATATATATATATAAATATATATGTAGAGAGAGAGAGAGAGATGGGGAAGAAAGATTTATTAATTAATTGGATAAAAAAAATGTTTCGATTTTAAAACGTTCGATATTTATACAAATCAAACTTTCAGACGTAAAACAATTAAATCACCTACGACCTATATTTTCATATCAGATCATCGATCAGTTTTTTTTTCGAGAAAATAAAACGCTTGTATAGTTTTTCAATTACAATGTGTCAGAAAGCCATCATTCAATAAAAAAAACCTAATAAAATCCTTAACACAAACTGTAAACGAGAAAATATAAGCTCGGAATTTAATGAATACAGAAACGGTAAACAGGACTCGCCTCTAAAAATTCGTGTGTTTCAATAAAATACGTTCAAAAGACTAACAATTTGTGCGCCCTCACGCTGTCAAAATCGCTCTATAAATCACATGTAATTTATAATTTTCAGCTGAAGGGTGGGTGGTACAATGTAATCTCTTACCAATGTGCAGAAGGCGGATGACAAATACTACTGACACGGTGCGACAAACCGAAAAAAAACATGTTATGGAACCGAGACAAGTGTACTCATACTGTTTTTAATAAATAAATAACATACATGCGCGAGCGTTGTTATTAATAAATAAACGAAAGCTGGTCTTCAGTGGCGTTGCTTTATGGAAATTATTAAGTTAACGTCTAGAGTATATGTAAATGGAAATGACGAGTTATTTTTTAATAAGGTGTGTATGAATTATTCAATTATTTTACAGATATACTCTTTTTTAATTACGGAAATGTGAATATAAAACAATTATTATGTTTGCCGCTCCTCGTGTGACAGAATTCTTGTTTTTAAATGTAGGAAAATTCAATTTCGCACGAGGAAAATTTAATATAATTATAATTTTTATAAAAAAAACTCAAATATCAATCTCACCTTAAGTAACCATACCAACACGGAATTTAATCAAAAAAATATAGCTTCTCTATAAGAAATTGTATTGCTGATTAACATTAAAATGTTAGGTAGTAATTAATATAGTTTTATAATAATAATAATTGTAAATACATTCCTCATATCAGAAATTTGTAATTAGACATAAGTTTTTAATTTATACCAAATATTTTAGAAACATCGTCTTAATATATATTTAAAAGGTTTTCACTTTTGTTACCATTTAAGAAATCTAATCAATATGTTCTTAACGGGGTTTACTTTGTAAGGTAGTATTTTTAACATATACAAAGCAGTTTATTTGAAGCGCAAATGCATCTAAGAACATTTGAATATTAATTTATGAAATTTATATAACTTTTTGATTTAAATTTGAATACATAATTATTCTTATTATACTAAGAAAGAGAGTTCTTGTTTGATTAAGTTCCTTATATGACTGAGACCTCTCTAATGATTTACAAATGATACAAACTAAATTTTCAACTTTTCTTTTTTTAAATTCTTCAAAAAATCATTTCACTTAGACTATCTGATTGAAAATGACTAATTAAGAAGAAATGTCTATTTTCTTTAATTCATTCTGTATTGTCGACAATATTTAATCGTTTTTTGATTGAGAATCCAAAATTAATGACAGATAAACTTTTTTAAACAGAATATGAATCTTATTTATTTAACTGAAGGATTTTACCAGATGAAAGATAAACAGTTGTGTAAGGCGATTGTAATATTAGTATTAGATAAGTCATTATGTATTTTTACACTATTATTATTTATAAACTGAACGACATATTAATAATTTTTTAAATGATTTGAAATTTAGCAAATGTATTTTCACTCATCTCACAAAGTACAGACTTTTTTCTGATCAAAAATGTTATTAAGTTATTAATTAATTTTGATTGTTATTTATTTGCATTAGGTTGGTAGAAAAATAATTTCGGTTTATGACCATCAAATTCATATTTATTCTTCTCTTTTTTAACTTTTCTAGCTTGATCCAGAACTGTTGGATGACTAACATCTAACTTATGTGCAAGTTCTGGAATTTTTATTCGTGGTTTTGATTCAACTAACGCATTCAGTTATGTAATGAACTGAATAAGGACGCCTGCGACCCTATTTATCTTCAAGGCTCTCGTCCTCAGCACGAAATTTTTGGAACCACCATTGCACCGTACGATCCTTAACAGTACCCACACTAAAAGCATCGTTTAGTTTACGAATAGTTTCTGCTGCTTTACCACCCGTTTTGAACTCATACAAAAAATACTCGTTTTTGGATCTTTTCCATCTTTAATTCAATAGCCCAATTTGAAGCAAAATTAATAATAAAACCAAAGTCGATGTTACCAAAATACTGACCGAAAAATTGACCTTAAGATTATATTGACATGAAGATAATTAAATGACACTTTCTTTGAAAAAATGTAAGGTTAGAATTCAAAAAACAAAAACTGCAATTATTTTCTTACCAACCTAATGTTTCGATGAAGTTATAATCATCTTCAGTGTATTAAGATACAAAAAAATGTCTGTGCTTAGTGTATTGATGATGATGACAAGACAATCTGAGTACGTTGTCGTTTGTGAAATTACTTAAAGATTCATTTATGTAGCTGAATTGAACCAACTTTCCAGTATTATATTATACAATTAATACATTTTTTTGGTTAAAATTGAACAAAAATAGCAAATTTGGTATGAAACCGTAAATAAGTGGTTAATATTTGGATGTGATTTAAAGTTTAGTGAAGCCTACCATGTTTGAGTGAAAAATGATAAAGAATGATCTCTTGAAAGATTGAGATCTGTTCAGTAAATTAGCTCATAAACTTAATTTTATGTCTTCTTAGATAATCATTTTTTTGAAAAGTGGAATGTTTGTTGATCCCCAATCGAATGGCCTGAAAAGTTTATATCTTACACCACATATCTTACTGAAGTTTAAAAATCAAACCCAAGAACCATTTCTGAATTTTAAAACAATTTTCGTTATGTTATTAGTAATTTATTAGGTGATTTCATAGGGAAAATTGTTGATATGTGTGAATTATAGAACTGTATGTGTATGCGCACTATTTTTAATTCTAACATTGAAAAAAGACTTTCATTTTGCTATAGTCAGTGGTAGTAAATAAGATTTAATTTATTTAAAGAATTATTTCAATTCTACTTTTTACTAGAATAAAGAAGTAATAAATGGAAATAAGGAGTAATTTTGCAGACACTTACTGGACCAGTATTGAACTTATTTTCTTTGACAGTACATACAATTCTATACAAGTATTAGCTATGTTTTTAACAGAGGATCAGATGTCTCCTAGTGAATCTTTAACATATATATATATATATATATATATATATATATATATATATATATATATGTATATATATATATATATATGTATATATATATATATATATATATATATATATATATGTATATATATATATATATCGGTTTTAGTAATAAAACTGTAACTAATTATAAATGTATTGTTTCAAAAAACAATTTAATTTGTTTAACATATGCAGAATTTTAAACACTAAAAAGAATAAAATATTAGTTTTTTTATTAAAAAAGTAGATTGATTGAGAATCTATAAAATTTTTCAGAAAAAATAATTTTATCTCTTCCCGTCTCCAGTTATATTTAAGACATTAATAATTTCCAGCTTACGTGGACGCTTTCGAAACGTTCTCATAAAAATAAATCGTTTTAAATAGTTACTTAAATGCGGATCGCGAATAAAACTTAGCAGTGTGTGTACGAATACGATCCGACCGTATAATAATATCGAAAATCGAACAGTTTTTATGGCCTCCGATCATTTTGACGCACATACGGGCCACTGTACTCAGTCTCCGTTCCTCACATATCTATCATTCAAGGCGCATCTTCTCGTGTTTGCATTTACATATACGTCTCAACTACTCAATAAATACAGCACGGACGATCGTATAAAACGGAGTAAACGGAACGCAGGTGGCGCTAAATGCCTCATCAGCGTTATGCGATTTGGATACAAGACATGGTGCGGTACAACGAGCGATAGCCGGGCGCATAGATTATGTTTGTAGAGCGGCTGTGGCGGTGGTCGAACTCGTGACATAGAGGAGCGGATGCAACCCGCATCGGACATTCTAATCACGCGTCGTAGTGTATTATGGCTTCACCTATTGTGATTTCCAGAAGCAGTTTCCTTTTACGTTCGCATATAACTGTGAAATTTATGGTCGTTATCGGTGTCCTTTCACCTTTTTCACTAAACCGCGTTTAAACGACTCACATATAAACTGATGTAATGAATCAAACGTCGTATATGCATGTATATATTTTTTTACATACTCGACCATAAAAAACATAAATATGCGAGTTTAACAGCCTCCACTGCGTTGTTAAAAACCATCACTGCGAAGAATATAGCGCATAAATATAATAGAGTAAATATATCACTGAGTGATTTCGAAACGACTGTTTTCGTTTCTGTTGAGTTGTTTTATTAAATAATAAAGTAGTACGTTTATTGAAAGATATAACTACGAAAACAATGATTTTATTATTAAAAATATTCTTGGAAAATTGTTATATGAAACGAGATAAAAAGTTGATAAAAATGAGAATCTAATATAAGCTGAGAACTATTTGATTCGTAATTTATTAATTAAAATGACTTTAAATATATATATATATATATATATATATATATATAGTTAAATGCATGACTCATCAATTATTTTCCATGAGGTATTTTCATGCCAGTTCTACTTCGATCAAGACAGTATAAAAACATCTTTTATAATTTTTTTTGTAGTGTGGATTACAAAGTTATTTTTTGTTGACAGTAATTTAATTTTATCGCTCTTCCACAAAATAACATGGCTATGTATCTTCCAAATAACACACAAGGCATTATATTAGGTTGGTGGAAAAATATTTGCGGTTTATGATCTTCAAATTTATGTATATATATATATATATATATATATATATATATATATATATATATATATATATATATATATCATTTGTGATCCAGAACTGTTGGTTGACTACAACGCCTAACTTTTTTGCAAGCTCTCGAATTGTGCGTGGTTCTAATTCAAATAAGGTCTTCAGTTAGTCGTTATAAACTGAAGAAGGAAGCCCGTGACCTTCTTCATTGTTTTTGAACCACCATTACACCGTACGTTCCTTAACTGTACTCACACCAAAAGCATCGTCTACTTTATGCGCAGTTTCTGCTACTTTACCACCCGTTTTCAACTCATACAAAAAATGTTCTTATTTGGTTTTTTTCCATCTTTAATTCAATAGACCAATTTGAAACAAAACTATTAATAAAATCAAAGAAGATGTTACCAAGATAAAGACTAAAAATACACTTTAAAATGATATTCATATGAAAATGATGAAATGATAATTTCATTGAAAAAAGTTAAGGTTAGAGTTCAGAAAACAAAAACCGGAATTATTTTCCTATCAATTTAATATAATGTTCGATTTTTGTTCAAGATTTAATACGAGGACAATAAAAAATGTTTTATTAATAGGAATACAATGAAGTTTAATAAATGTCGAAGTGTTTTAGAAAAATACTGCAGGCGATTTTGATTTGTCTGATAGTCTTCGAAGTGGACAACTTATCAAATTCGATAATGGCTTTTTAAATTCGTGAATGCAATCCGACCTAAAATTAAACATACATAAATTATCATACAGGCATGAGTCCATATGATCAGGTGTATGAAGATACTGTCATAAAATTGGCAAAGTTAATAAATAAAGATTATATGTTCCATACCAGTTATCAGGCACAAATAACGATTAGTGACTAACATCTTGTTCTTTATTGTTGACAAGATTATATAATGATTCTTTTTTGATCAGAATTGTCGTCGGAGATGAGAAATGAATCCTTTATTCTAAAGGTAAATGCTCTCAACAGTGGCTTTCTACGGGAGAAAGACCGAAAGCCACTTCTTAACCAAGCATCTGTTTGCGAAACGTTCTTTTGTCTATTTAATGAGATTTCACTGGCATAATTCATTATGACTTGTTAAATCCTGGAGAAAAAATTACCGTTGAGTTATATTGTTATCAACTATAACGCTTGTATAACGAATTGTTGAAAAGGAAGGGCTTCTTTTCAACAATTCGTTATACAAGCGTTATAGTTGATACACAACCTTTTCTGTTGGCTACAGCAGGGCGCTGAAGCCAACAGAAAAGGTTAAGGTCATTATCTAACCCAATAATGACAGACTAAATTCAAGGATGACACAAAAAAATAAGCAATTCGAATGGTATTTTATACCACAATCACCGTACCCTCCAGACATTACTCTATCTGATTATTATTTATTTCCATCATTGAAGCACTCTCTTCGGAAAACAACTACTTTAAATCTGTAGTAGATATTCGAAATTTTACAGCATTTCATTTTCCAGCACTAACTCCACTACAGTGAACTTATCTTAATTTCTCACATTGCTAATTAAATTACTAATTTTTATTTCTCTCTTCTAATTAAAATATACAGCAAGGAAGGATCGCATTTTTATCGGAATGCGTATATGAAACAATTAGATATGTTCAATAATTAATTATTGAACACTATTGATCAGCATTTTCTTGTAGTTATATTGTGAAAAATTCATTTATGAAAATATTGTTGTTGTGCTTACATGATTTCGTTGAGTACGGATTTAGTCTATTTAATATAATTGTTTTCGAAAAAATACATTATTGTTTTAACTACAAAGACAGGTAAATGATAGATGATTTACTTAAATAATAGTCGAGTTGTTTGTAAAAAAAGATTGATTTGAGATATCTAAAATACCTCTTTAGAGAGACTAGGTTAAACGATTTGTAGTATATATCGATGTATGAATGAATATATCCAATAAAATAGTGTATAGTATTTTTTCTGTATTTTAGATTTATTAATGTGTATGATTCAAAATTATATCTAAAATTCTAAAACTGAAAATTGAATAATTTTTGGATAAATGCACAGATTGCTCTAGAGAAATTCTAAAAAATTTGAAATGAATTCAATTAAGAAAGACAGCTTGTCATATTATCTTGTTTTTTTATTACATTCAACTGATATCCGACAAAAGAGTAATTTGTTGACTAATTGTTTCATATTGAAAAGTTAAGAATGATTTAAAGTATAAACTTAAATCAGAAATGTTATAGAAATAATGTATCCGAATATTCTGTTTTCAATACCGATGTAATATCTCGAAACGAATACAATATTGCATTCTACTACTATTAATTTCTGTTGTATTCGCATTCAGCTAGAGATAAAAGCATAGAATATGCAATCATTGATGAGTTTTGGTCCTAAGTGAATTGCTGTTATAGAACGGATTTATTTTAAAAAAGTGTATAGTTTTTATAAATTTATTTCAATCAAAATCTAGGTCTGGAACTGTAGTTAAATTCATTTTCATAATTAAATTTTTACTCACTTTGCAAACCACAAAAAATTATAACATTGAAACTATTTATTAAACAATTATTGATTATTTTTAATACTTTTTTTAATGAGCATTTTGATGGCGATACTATCATCCACAGAGTATTAAAATACATATAAATCGGAGTTATTTTTATTATTATAGGACTTTGTGGTTTGTTCTATATGTAAAACAAATGTATTTTTACAGAAAATTAGAAATAAGATAATAAATATATTCCTTTGTTAAATAAAATCTCACGCCTTAATTAATAAAAATGTTTATAAAATGATTTATCAGATTGTTACTTATGTACTTAATAAAAGTATAACTAAATGAATAAATACAATATTTACTAAACATTATCAAAAATTAAATTAAAACCAACAATCCAGTTTTGAAAAACACACAATAATAAAAATCTGAAAAACACATGAAAATGTATCTTCATTAAAAAAAAATCGTTCAAGATATTTTCACTTCGAACGAAGATCTCTGATTGTCTGATAGAAGGTTTGTAAGTTTGAGCATTAACCTCATGGTTTTCTCAAGATGCTGCTGCCGTTTGTGCTAGAATGAAAACTATCTCCAATGTACGCTTGTGTTTTTTTTTCTTTTCCTGACAATCTGTATATATATTTTTTCCGAGAACATCTACTTTTTTCCGAGAAATAATGATGTCGTTATTTCGCCACATGAAACCTTGAGATTCATTTGGAATCAAGAGGAGATACTATTTAATATATATATATATATATATATATATATATATATATATATATATATAACATACTTGATTTATAATTCTGTAGTAGAGAACTTTAATATTTTTATACATGTATTTTTATCGCTTGTACTAAGAACAGAATTACAACATTTGAGAAACTTTTTAAAAATGTCTTGTTAAGATAACTATTTTTAATGAAATTATATACATGTATACAAACATTATATATATATATACATACATACATATACATATATATATATATATATATATATATATATATATATATATATATATGAAAAAGTCTTTAAATTTACTCTGAATTTCTTCTCTTTGATATGAATTACTTGTAAAGTTTTTTTTTGATTTTGTAGAAAAGAGTATTTTCTTTTGAGTACATTTTTATTTTTCATATAAAAGCGGGGATTGATCAAATAAACGATGCAATTTCAATATGACAAGCTTATTACTTTGAATGCAATTGAAATTACTGCATGTTGGTATTGAAATCTTAGTCGAATTCTATAAACTTTCTGATATTAAATTCTGAACTAAAGTTTGAATGCTCCACAAAGAAAAATATGTTTATTGAAAAGTTATATATATATATATATATATATATATATATATATATGTGTGTGTATGTGTGTGTGTCTGTACATGGGTTTCTGCATTAACATTTTTCTCATGCTTTATGTCGAACATAAACAATTTTTAAAAATTAAAAACTTTGATGATTTGTTTGTACTAAATTATAAACAATTACACTTCTTTTCAAGAATAATTACCTAAGAATAATTCACTATTTTTTTTTACATTACAGATAGATTAAACTTTTATCTATTCTGTTCTTGAGACTTTATAACAATTAAACGGTGATACATTTTTTATACCAAGCTGGTGGAAGTGATTTAAGTTTTATTTCATTAGCATACTATTTTATTAAATTAATAGAATCCTCAATTTAATTGATACTTTTTAACTAATTATTTTTTAAATAAAGATAATATATCACTTTGTAGAAAATGTTATTTAGATTGAATTTAACTCTTTTACTACCTTTGTCTCAGTAGAAAAATAAATATATTATTTAATTAGATTAGTTTACAAATGCTTCTGTATTCCTTATTAATTACTATAAGTATTAGAATATCAATTACAACTTTAGTTTGGCACTGTGGTTAAATTTTCTTTCATGAATAGAGAGATGTGTTGGCTAGAAACATTTCTGTAGTTTACGGACTGAAAAAAATTAATTTGTGAAATTTTACATATATTGAAATAATTTGAATCAAAAAATTGAGGTTTTTGAAATACAAATTTCAGTTATTAATTAATCTCCATAAAAATATATGTCAGTAATTTATTTTTTTGCAAAATTATATAAAAAAGTCTATGTGAACACTAACTTTATATGAAACAGTATGAGTTCAAATAAAAACTGATGATTTTTTTCATATAAAATCTTTCAATATAGGTCGAAAATATTTCGATAAATGACTATATACAATATTAAAACATAATTTATATATTGTAATGAAAAGACTTTCACCATTTATTATTTTTTAATGGAAATATGTAAGATTAAAAATAAATAATGCTATTATTTTTACTGCATATCTAGGTAGTTTTTCATTAAATAATGAAATGGTAAAATAAATAAAGCAGTGAGAAAATATTTTTTAATATTATATATATATATATATATATATATATATATATATATATATATGATAGTAGTGTTAGGCTATATATTTATTATTAAATACAACAATGTGGTCTTTTCAAACTCTTATTGTGAAAGTTCGAAATTTATTACTGGAAACTGTTTTTCTTTCTCTAACACATTTTTAATTAAAAACACATTTCTTTGATTTCCAGAAAAAAGAACCGCATAACAAACAAAAAACTTTTATTATTGTATCTAAAAGACGTGCTGAATAAATATTACAACAGATTTGTCACAAAATGGCTAGAAGCTTTTGTATCCATGCAAATATATATTTTTAAAGAAAAGAAAAAAACTATAGCTACACTATACCCCAGCGAGAATATTTGCGCGATGATAGAATAAATGTTGTAACACGTCTGAAAACTACGCTGAAAATTGTGCTACTCTTTTTATATGAAACATTTACCTCCACGAGTATACATAGTCACAATCGTATTTTGGACTACAGGTGAGACTGAAACGTTCATTTTTTTGCTTTATTAAAGTTTATAATACGCCGCTGTGGATTTTGTTTGCAATAGAAACGTAAAATCAATGTTTTTATTACATACACGAAACACATATACAAACTTATATATATATATATATATATATATATATATAAGCAGAGAAAAAATAAAAATCTAAAGATAGAAAAATAGTTAAATCATTGAATTGTTAAATAATGTGTCAAAGGATTTGGTATTTTTTATTAATAAAATAACTAAAGGTGTTATTAGAAAAAAATGTTAGTACTTTGCAGCACAACAAATAACTGAAATAAAAATAAGATATTAGATTAGCAACAAAAATAATGAGTTTAATTTGAAAAGCTATTTATCTACTTTCCATTTAAAAGTTTTTATTGTGTATATATAGCATATATATATACATATATATATATATATATATACATATATATATATATATATATATATATACAATTTTATATACACTTTTTGTTTTATTTTATATTTTTTATTTACATTTATTTATTTTTAAATTTAAAAAATATTCTTTTCAAATCTCTTTTGTTAATACAGAAACATAATAACAATCAGTTGAAATTAAATAATAAGCATCTACACGAATAAAACTGTTTAAATTAAATTTTTCATAAATAAATTGCAGTTTTTAAACCAAAAACTTTAAATATTTATACCTTAATGTAGGACAAATTTTAATAATTAAAGTAAAACATATACGCGATTTATTATTTATCTAACCAGAAATCAAAAATTCTGGAGTTTATTAAATATCTGAGAGCTTCTTATACAGAAATTAGGTCTGAACAATATTCTCTTGTAAACAGTTGATGGAATGATATTTGGGGTCTAGTGACGAGTCGACAAATAAGATCATTAGTGTCTGATCAAGAATATAAAATAAAAGCGCACCCATGATTGAACACTCAGGTTGAAACCATACCTTATTTAAACTTAAATAAACGTATTATTAAATCAAGTAAACGTAAATTTAGTGATAAAAATAAAAAATAAACTGAACTTTTAAAATAATTATTGGTCTTGATCGGACAACGCATAAATGATATAAAAGTGTCTGTAAGTTTAACACGGAGATAGCAAGGTTTATCTGTTTTTTTTTTGAATCTTTTACCAGATGTTCACTATTTGAGAGGAACAACTACGACTACAACATAATTAAAAACTAATACAAGCAAAATGATGATGGAATAATTGGAAACAATTGATTTACTGACAATTTAATTTTTAGTGAATTCAACTCCTTCCTAGTGAACAAGTAACTAATGCATAAGTTACTTCAATTAATTCCATTAATTTTCTATCATAAAGTTAAATTATTTCCTCGATCATCTTGGTCTTCGAAACTCTTATCTGCACTAAGAAACTTGTTGAACCAAAGCTGAATTATGATTCAATTAACTGATTTCTGATCTATTATCTGTTAACATTTTATGCAGCTTTATGTGGCTTTTTACTAAATATTAATACTGCGAAAAATATAAAGCGAATATTTAACAGATTTTTATTTCAAGAAACAAAATATGGAATGATAAACTGTTATTATAGCATTAAAGAGTGTAATATACAATTAATATGGTATATAATGCATTCTCTATTATAACAGTATTTTCTATATAACTATTATTAAAATATCATTAAGATAAAGATGAAATATATTTATAGAAAATCTATTAGAATCATTCAATAAATGAGATATGATATTTATAAATTATATATATATATATATATATATATATATATATGTGTGTGTGTGTGTGTGTGTATGTGTGTTTATACATTAGTATTTTTTCTCTTGTTAACTGAAAAATATAGATGTGGAAATCCTTTAAAATAATTAATTATCAAGAAACTGGGAAAAAAGCTTCTGTTTGAAATTAAGTATCAGTCCGAGAAAATAAACATGTAAAAATTCGTTGACCTGTAGGTAAAAATATAACATCGGTCGTACTTTTTCATGACTAGACAGTCTTTCAAGAAAACTGAAAATAAATCAAAATACTGCATAAGACAGAATTAAATCATCTCGACAGCTGCATATATTCACCTGCCACTGATCTTGACTCTAATTACAAAAAAATTGCCGACAACGATCCATGCCAAATTCTCATTCTCATTATAATGAATTATTTCGCATATTTTCCCTCCTTTTGTATGTTTTAAATTCATCAGTCAATCTTCGTACAGATTATTTTTAAGCTTACAAAATATTCCTGTCACTTCTGTATGTATTTTTATACTTTAATACTAAGATTATGTACACTACTATTATTTTTTTAAATTTTGTACATTACTAATATTTTTGTATATTTTAAAATAGAAATTATAGAAACATATAAAAGGCGAGAGAGATGAATGAATCTAAATCTTGTATTTTGCAACTATTCTATTCTTTTATCTGCTTTCAGTAAAATGTTAAAGCAGGGATTATAGTGATTATGTTTCAGTTACAAACTATATAATTAATAAATGATTAAAATGTACTTCTGACATTAAGGCTAAATTCATTTTCGTGAATTGGTTGTTTCACCCTACAAACCACAAAATAACTTTTTTGATCAAAGTTTTCAATAAATTATTGATCATTTTTGTTTGTCATGCATATTTCGATGATCATTCCATCATCTTCAAAGTGTCAAAGTACAAGATAAATATAATTTTAAATATATTTATCAACTAACGAACATGTACTTTGAAAATTATATTATTGTTGAATACAATTAGAAGAGTTAAAAATGTTTATAAATCCTATGAATAATTCACAAAATTCACATTTCATTACAAACAAATGTCAGAATCTATAAGGCGCTAATGAAATTCATTCAGTATTGAAATTTCCGTTTTCATTTTTAATAAACGTTGGTCGTTACAATGCTTAAAAATGAAACTGGGTTCCTTATTGTTTTCGCAACACAATAATAAATTATAACTTCACACTTAACAGTATCAACGAAGTTCATGTTTTGAAAGTGCGCTTTGTCTTAGTCGGAGACATGTCTTGATTACAATTAAATAACTTTTAGTAAATTATGTTTGTTCAATTAAACTCCGCTTTGGTACCATACTGTTTTTGTTTATTAGTTTGGAATAATCTGTTTTGGAATATTAGTTAGAAATGTTTGTGTTAATTTGTGTTATAGATATGTATATATGAAATATTGTACATTTTGACTCGTCTGTGTAATATATATATATATATATATATATATATATACGTATGTGTATGAGCATTTATATGTAGTGTGTTAATTAACAAAGTTTGAAATTTTATTTGTTTGAATTTAATCGAAAAGTTAGCAGGAACGAAAAGTCACTGACTTAATTCGATTATTTTGTTCGATAAAAATATGTTTGTTATGTCTTAATCTGTTTGTTTCTCGAGAAAATAATTTATTTCTGACGTGTTTTGTAATTGAATTATTCACTTTAGGGACAAAATGATGTATGTCTTCAAACATTGATATATATATATATATATATATATATATATATGTAATAATATATATAATATATTATTATATATATGTAATACAAATAATATTTCCATTAAGGAAAAATAATTGAAAAAAGTTTTCAATCTTATAAAATAATTACCGTGGTATTTAGTTTTGTAGTTTTTTTATAAAGATGAGTTCGTTCTTCAAATAAAAAACGACTTGATGGAAGGAGATTAGAGCTGCAACCGTAAAATTTTTATAAAAAGATATTAACATTTGAATGACTAAAAAGGACTGCTAATTTTCGTCTTGATAGTTACTTCTCTATGAAGTACGCAATTGTAAAAATATGCATTTTCTCCTCTAGAACTCAATTAAGTAAAATAAGTAAAAAATATTATTATTTAGATTAAATTCCATCTCTATTTTCTTTACTTGTTTACTTTAAATTTAATTATGTGATCTTATTTCTTACACTTTTTTGTACATTTTTATACGAGTGGGTACTTATTACATTTTTTATATATTTTTCATCACTAAAATTCTTTGCATACTTCTGAAATTAGTTTTAGATTAAAGAACGTTTTTAAAATACTATTTGAAGTGAAATAATACTAAACTTGTTAAAAAAAACACAATGTAATTTAATATTGGTAGTAAATTTTAATTTTATAAACAGCAAAATTTTTAAATAATTTATAATTTTGAAATTTCAACGCAGACACGAGTATAAATGAGTGTAACTTCTATATTATTTTTTATTTATTTATGAGTTAAAATGCTCAATGTTAGAAAATAGTTATCATTATTTTTTCTTACTGATTATACCTAATTGCTAATTATCATGTTTCTAAAGAATACGAAGTTTACGATTCTAAATGTTTATTGAATAGAAATCCTTCTTCATATTTTTATTATGTTGTTTTTCTACATACTTGTATATTATTCTATGCGAATACTGTAAGTCCTGTATGAGAACGTGGCGTCTGTGAAGGTTGACAAATGACAAATGTCGAAATCATTTGTAGAAGAAATAATCTTACACTTGACTAAAAAATGCGAATAGAGAAATATATTGATTTTTTTATATAACTTCGATATTATTTCGGAAAATGGAATATTTCTAGAAATGAAATAAGATAATTATATTTCTGATAAATCATCTTTACGATGAATACACTTTTATAAAATAATTTAAATAAAGAAACTCGAATGTTTTTTTTTTTAAAAAAAAATAGAAAGACATTGAAGTTTTTAATCTCGGAAACTACTAAATTTTCAACTCATGACATTGAATGAAACTATCATGTATTCAACTTGCGAATCTGTTCAATGTGAAACGTGTGGTTCTTTTTATATCTCTTTTTCATTCGCCTATTGAATAATTTACAACTGAATTAGTTTTCGTGCTAAAAATCACTAATTCAAACTAAATTTAAATATATTTTATTTCACAGAAAGTAGTTCTTTTAAACAAACACGCATATAAGTTTATTTTAGAATCTTTGCAATTTTTTTTTGGAATTTTATCGATTTCTATATTAAAGAAGTTATTATAAATACACTTAAGATGTATATCTTCTCATTATTTTTATGAAAATAATCATCAAGCACTAGAGATAAGGCTCGAAAATTTATCAATGTATATCTGACCTTTCATAAAATCATTCCTGGAATCTATTAGATTTTGAAATGTATGTGTTCTTTTTTTTAACAAAATCCTTTATAGTCAAATTGAAGAGAAGGATCGGTAAAAATTAAAGTCTAGTTTTTTATTCAAACCATTGATATTGGTTTGTTAGATAGATATTTATTAGTAATATGCTGAAACATAATATGTGATTGAAAAAAATTTTATTTTATTTATACTACAAGTAAAACAATTGAATTATTATTACACTTTTTGGATTAATTAAAAAATGAGTTAAGGTTTCTGTATCGTAATATAGTTAATTATAGATTTATTTTCATAAAACTTGTAAAATTTTTGATTTTTTTATCAATAATATTTCATACAATCGTTTTACAATCTATGATGTTATTAAAATTATTTTGATAAAAAAGAAATTGAATTTCTATATATATACGAATGTACATTGAAACCAATACACATAGTACATTATCTTAAACACACTAACACTATGAAATGTTCCGCACACCGAAGAAAACTATGATCACGACGTCACCATTCAATTTAGGAAATTCGCTAACTGTAACTAAAACAACTGACTGAACGGAAATGGTACGACGAACTTTGGAAAATAAATTAACGACCAAATAGAGAAATCAGCGTTGCCGATGGAAGTCCTAGCCATAAATTCTAAAGCCACGTACCTAACTACTAATTAAATGTCTGTGTTGTAGGTATGGAACAATAACTGTATCAATTAATAAACGTAATCGAGTTACGTACACGTAATCTAATAAAGAAGTCCCACACTATGTACTTTAACGATAGAGACAAGAACAATACGAGCACGTTGTCTGTTGCCATCTTTGATGTATTATTGTACACGTAGGACTTTATGGAATAAGCGAAAGTGATCTTGATATAATTAATATTGTCTTTATTTGTTGTATTCAGACTGAGAAGTTCATACTTGTGCTGCCACTACGTTTTCATTACAGTAACTATTAATTGCATATATCATTTTATATATATATATATATATATATATATATATATATATATATATATATATATATATATATATATATATATATATATGTATTTATATATATATATATATATGTATTTATATATATATATATATATATATATATATATATATATATATATAATAGATGCTAAATAGATACTTCTGAAATACAAATGCGGTTAAATACCGAAAAGGTAAGGGCACCGCACAAATGCCAAATAACATAAGGCCAAACCCGGCCCTGTATCATTTTATGAGCAATAAAATTCATTTTTATTTAATTTTATTTTATTTATTTATAGATACTTCTGAAAATATAAAACAACGATAATAAAAATCTGTCTATGTTTTATCAGAGAAACTAAATAAAATATTTTTTATTGTTTTCTGGAATTCTGAATCATCCATCGTTGATTTTGAAATGAATGATTAACAAAAAATTGTGACATAAAAAAGAACGAAATAAATACTATGAAAATGAATGCTATTGTGTATAAATTCGATCATATGCTAAACAATCTAATATTTCAACTTACGAGTTTGTAAAACTTGTCTAGGGAATGATGAAATTTTCTTATAAATTTATGGAACATTTTTTTAGATTTTATTTATATTATTTTTTTGAAAGTGCATTTTTTCTAGAAGTTAATTTATTTAGAAACAGAAAATTTGATGTATCATTCGTCGATGAGTTGAGATTTTTCTTAATGGACATGTTTTTTTGTAATTGATTTGTTAATTGTAATTTTACATTTTGAAAGATTTTCTTTTTCCCATATACTTCTCTATCTATTTTTTACTAAAAAAATAAACCTCATTATTAATTTCAATGAGAAATGTGTGATATGCGACGTGTTTGCAGAACTAGAAATACAAGAATGAAGTATGACAATACATTTCAAACATTTCCTTCAGTTCCGTGAGCAAATTAGTATTGTTCTCTGTTTTAATTTGCACATATGCTGATTCATAACCAAGCGTGATATATAAGATTATTTGAGTTCTAAACCCGAAGATAAATGAATTTAATTCTCCTCATATTCAACATAAAAAAAGAGAGAATAGAACTATAATGCTCTGATTTTGCTTTCAAGAAGTTTTAACTTAAATCAAGTAATTTACGGTTTTTGTTTTATGTAGATAGATGAATAATCATCAGAAGAGATTTTAGGTTGATACGAAATCAGTTTCAAATCACAATTTTAATTTGTGATTAAAAATGATTATTGATTAATTTAATTTTTGTTTATTACTATTTAGAAAGCAATGCCTACATGGTAGAAAAATCAGATTAATATTATACATAAATCTGTCATGTTAATAATTAAAAAGTGTATCTAAATAAAAAGTAGGATATTTCAAGAAGTAAATAAATACCTCCTTGATTTTTATAATGCAAAAATAAATATTATCTCAATATTAAATTTTATAAAAAAAATATGTGCTTAAAAATATTTAATAAGATTTTATATTTTGCTTTTTATAGATGACAAAAATAATATATATATATATATATATATATATATATATATATATATATATATATATAAGTAATAGAATATGGAGTAAAAAGTAAATGTCGTAAATAATTTTTGGGCTAATGCATATTTCTCATAAATAAAATATCCATTCATGTGTACCGAGAAAAATACCCTAGCTCTATTTATAATAGTTTCTTCAATATAAAAGTCAATAAAGTTCGAAAAAAAGTTTCAAAATATATTTTTGTATAAGTCACAAGCTGACTGATGACATATATATTTTTAAAGGGAAAAATATATGTTATCGAATAAAAAATATAATAAAAAGTAGTATGATGAAAATATGGTTATCACTATTACACAAACAAATATGTTTATTTTAAATAATTTTCAAGAAAAGTACATCGTTCTTAAGTTCTCTTTTATTCAAAGTGATACATTTTTTTAAGAAAATGAATATAAAATATATTTAATAAAATTGATATAAAACAGTTTGATTATATTTTATTAAGATTATTTTCATATATATATATATATATATATATATATATATATATATATACATATTTACATACATATATTTATATATATATATATATATATATATATATACATACATATATTTATATATATATATATATATATGTGTGTGTGTGTATATCTCTTATACAAAACTGCAATATTTTCGAAACAATATTTTCATTTACATACAGTACAGTTGTGATATATACGAACAAAACGAGTTGAGATGATGCACTGCGTTCAGATATTTGCGGAATTCGAGTTGAAATAAGATTTATCCCGCGGTACGATTTCATTGTTACCGCTAACACAATTGCACGTAATGAATTGTTATACATGCAGATGTATTGTTCCCTTCGGCTGTGTGCTTATTGCAAATTGTGTTTGGATTTCGGTTTATATTCATGTTAATTAGAATTATTGTTTGAGCTGTATTAAACACTATGTTGTTTATAATATCTTTTTTTTTATAAAAACCTTGTAATATGTTCACATAATATTTGTTATATTTATTAAAAGAAAACATGTTTTATTTTATTTGCATTCATGAAATACAAATCTGTATCATAAGTACATACTTGTAAGTTGAAATATTAGATTGTTTAACATATGGTCGTATTTATACAGATTAGTGTTCGACCTTTTATTTTATTCTTTTTTTCATGTTGAAATGCATAAATATCATATCTCTTAAAAATCAGTGTTATTAGAAAAATTGAAAATATTTTTAATAACACTGATTTTTAAGTTTTAAATATTTATTAAAAAGTCTTCTTTGCTGCAAGGTAATCATTGCGATTGTGATTGAATCCATATTTCAAATTAATTTTTTACTTGACACAAAAATGACAAAAAAATTTTTTTGATCAAAAATGTTCAGTTGATTGTTAAACGTTCTTATTTATTGATTATATTCATTTAAATGAGGTTATTATCAACCTGAGAGCGCTTAGGTACAAAAAATATGTTTGTTTTTAATTTTTTTATAATTTTGAATTTATTTTTAACAAGCATTGGATAGAAAATTCATAAATATAATGCGTACATGAGGGTAAAATCTTGTCTGTATTCTATTTTCTTCTTTTAGTTTCTAATCCAGAGATTAGTTTGGTGCATTTCATGTTATTTAGGGTTTCTTAAAAATTCTTAAAAATTAGAAACCTGATGTTTCCTGTTACAGTATTATATAGGAGGAATCCTATATAGTTAATCAATTAACTGGGTTATTAGATTTGAGAACATTTTTTCACTCCAAGGTAATAGTGTGTTTTTTTCAAACTCTATTCTATTACGAAAAGGAAAAATTAACTGAAAATTTGCTACTTTTTTGGTATCACTTTTTATAACAGGTAGGACTCTCTACGAACTGTTTTAACATTCTTTAATATAACAAGCAGACAAAAATTTGAATTATATTCTTTAATTACGTTTTTTATTATTATGCTTTTCTCTAATTAATTGAAAACCAGATGTTACGTTACTGATTGTTTTATAACATCTTTTAAAAAAACTGATTTTTTATAAAAAGTAATAAAGATACAAAATAATTATGACACCATAGACAAATTGACATCATAAATTAACTCATTGCACACCCCATAATCACCAAACTTTTTCTAATTAAAAATATTCGATAAATCTTTATCATTTTTTATCGTTACTTATGCGTTTTTAATGCAGATATCTTCTTCTTCAGAACGCTTAAATCCGAAGAACATTTATGACCAGAAACATTTTTGTGATTTATGCGATGAGAACATATTTCATCTGTAAAATTAATATAGTAATTTAAATTAATTTTCTTCCCTATGATTATTGGAGTTATTTTAAAAGAAAATGATTTGAAAAAATTGTAATTTTGTATGTATATTTAAAAATTATACAACATATTTAAAATAAATGCAAAAATATCTTTTTGAACAGAACTTGATATTATTTATCAAAACTTTAAATAATATTTAAAAAAAATATTATCAATATATAAAACTCCATTGAATTATTCTCTTTGTTACTATAATAGTCGATATAATTTATTTAAGTATATATAAGGTAGTTATAAAAGAGATTGATTAAAATTTGTAAGATTATCTTTACGAGTATTTTCATTATGAAACCTTGTATAAAATTTGAAATCAATGTTCTGTACGATTTATGAAAAATTCTAAATTGAATTTTCAATATTTTTACACGTACTGTTATGAAGAGAATGATATATGGTCGAATATATAAAAAAATAATAAAAGAGATCAAAAATTGTTCAATATGTCGTTTATGAAAAAATAAAATGTATAAAATCTTAATAATATATATATATTAATAATTTGTAAAAATCTTATTAAGATTGTTTATATCATTTAAAAGAAATTAAATATGATTCATTGAGTGTTTATATTTTTTATAGTTTTCAATTTACTACAGTGTGAATGTATAGCAATTTCCAAGATGATAAACTATGATAGACTTCTATATTTGAATAAACATATATAGAAGCCTATGAGATATGTGACTCTATCTCTATTCTTTCCCACTTGCACTCATTTATTTTTACTATCTTCGAACTCTTTTTCTATATTAGAAATTTGCTACTTTTCAACATTAATTGTATATTATTAGTTTAAAATCACAAAAAATATATCAAATAGCGCAATTAGTAAGACTAAATATTTATAATTATCGTGAATACGATATATATTTACGTTTTGATCAATTTTCAACATCACTTGTTAATTTGTATCAATAACGTCATTTTTATTTTCGTTAAGTTTAAATATCGTTTAACCAATCATCATCATCTTTTACATATTCTCATATACCTAAACACATGAGTATCGAAGTTATTGAACCTGTACTGTGTTATTAATTGTTCTAGAATCTTTTTTTTGTGCCAAATGATAAATGTAGTGTGCGTTGAACTTGTTGACTTGTCTGTGTTTTGTCTTTAGAATAATTGGTTTATTTCTGCAGTACTGAAGTGCATTTAGTCGATGAAATTAATCAATTGTATTTGTGATATATTTGAATTGTAATGTTAATTGTGAAATTTATAAGTGTTATAAAAATATGTCTCAAACGAATATATAAATTGCATAAGTGATCGAACCAGTTCCATTATTTCATACTCAGTCTTAATGTGGTAAGTTTTTAATTATTTTTACATGTATTTACTATGGGGATTCGAGTTTTTTTCTCTAATTTGAAAAAAATGTATTGTTTTATCATTTTGTTGATGTATTTTTGGTGAAGTATAAGGTCAATAAGCGGATATCTTTTATCTTTTTATAAATTATTTAGGGAACAAATCTGATGCAAATAGAACAATATTTTACGATTTTTATTATTTGAAAATGAAATTAAAATAAAAAATATCAATATATCTATATAAAATTGCACAGACGTATGTATTCATGTAAAATACATGTGTCTTTCTAGATACATTGACAATGTATCTTGCAAATTTGTGAAGATAAATATCAAAGAAAAATTGAGGTTAGTTTAGGTTGTAATCAAACCGAATATTGTGAATACAAAATATTATATACCTATGTATATGGATTTAAATAAAGATTAAAACATAAAAACGGAATTTTTATTTTATGTATGTTTTCTCTATGCTGAAATTATTTGTTTACTTTTTCAATTTATGACATGACTATTTCGTTTTGTAAAACTGTACATATACTGTTTAATATTGAAAATTCAATTTGTGTACTATCTATTTATTTATTTACTATAAGGGTATTTATAATTAAAAAGATATTTGGAAAAAACAGAAAATTTTAAATCTATACTACCCTGTGTATGAAATTTGTTTGCACTTAAAAAATGAAAACGAATAATGGTTTATAGCAAGTTTATTCGAATTATCGTAATTAAAAACTTAATATTTCTATTAAATAATTAGTTTATTTCTCTAAGAAAAATTTATTTCAATTAGAGTAAAACCTTTTAGCATAAAACTTGTACTTTGATGTATTTTTTAATAATGGAAATATATGTATTTTTTTCACATAAATATCTTATGTATTAAAATAAAATGTTGGTTTATATATGTGCTTGCTACATGTGTCTTTTTAATATATGTATAATGTGTAAAAAATTATTATTTTTAACTTATTTTTATAAGAAGTATTTTGTAGAATTAGAGAAGCATTTGAAATATTTACTGATGGAACATTTTGTTCTTTAAATATTGATTTTATTTTAATAGATGTTCTTATGGAACATATATCTAATTTTAATGATCATATATATATATATATATATGTATATATATATATATATATATATATATATATATACATATATATATATATATACATATATATATATATATATATATATATATATATATATATATATAAGGGAGTTTCACCCACTTGTCAATTATTAGCCTCCACATGTAACCGAATGAAAAAATAAACATGTTTTTTAGAACTCATTTATGTCTATATAATAATTATCACAGACAGATTGCAACGTGCTACTTTATATATGAGATAAACATATTTGGGTGCCATGAAACCTCGACGTCATAAATAAATAAGTCAACCTCATCGAAAGTTTGTGGATAGTTTTGATTTTATATATAAAGAAAGATATATAAAATCATAATTATCCACAAAAAAATTTCAAAGACGTCAAGGTTTCATGGTATCCAAATATGTTTATATCATTTATAAAACATGATCGTTGCAACATATCTGAAAGAATGATTATATATAGACATTAATGAGTTTTAAACAATAGGTTTGTTTGATTCGGTACACAGTACAGGTTTATAATTGACAAGTGGGCGAGCGCACAGATTCAGGTGGTTGATGAGTGTAGGGAGCAGGGGACGAACCCCGCTAGTATATATAGTTTAAATGCCATAATATATGAATTGAAATATAATTATTTTTCTAAAATGGATATAATAAATATTAAAATAATAAGTGTGTTACCTTAATAAGGAATTGTTATTTTATTGTATTTATATACGTGCTATTATGTATTTGTCAAAATGATAAAATTGTGTTGTAAAGACGGTTTCTTCCGTTGATGGAGAAGAAAGTAAAAATTATAAATTTAATCTTTAGAACCATTTAAGTTTTGTTATCTCTAATTAATTAAATTTCTGTATGAATTGTATTAACTATATTCTTATATTTGTAAAGTACCACTTATGATAATTTTTATAACGAAAATATGCAATGTGAGGAATTATTTTCGAGAATTAATTTACACACTGCTTTTTTGACTTATGATACTTTTTTTGTACTCCATCTATTTGAAAAATGTGCCTTTTTTTCTAATTATTTCTTGTTTCCACCATAAAAATGATAGCTGAAGGAAAATTAAGTCAGTCAACATTAATTTTATAACTGTTCTTAAAGGTTTTAATAAATGTGTCCGATTGAATTATCACATAGTAAATGATCTGTTTTGTAAAAAATTAATTAAATAAAAACTTGAATTTCAATGTGTCTACTAAATAATAAAAATAAATAAAGTACATTGAAAAATAAATAATATGATCTTTGATATTGGTAAAATGAAAGTTATATAAAAGCAATTCGGACCATTTACATAAAATAATCGGACGACAAAATTTTCTATAAAACCTGTCGAAATACGAATTGTGTGTATAGAGAGACGATTTCCGAAACCGTACGATCGGAACCGTTCCGAGAACCCTTTTACGATAAAACTCCGTTCACTTTCACAAATTTTATATTGAAATTGTGACTTATAAACCGCGCCGATCGGAAAGTGGCCTGGCCGCGAAATCTACCCGACCGATCATAAACAAGGCGTCTATAACACGTCTCTCATCCACTCTTTCCGCCATTACGAATTCGATTTACCCTTTTCTTCTTTCGCGTTTGTTATAAACGCACGCTACCGACCTACCCACACAAACACACATCTATACGCACACTTTTACGCATACGGTTATATAATATGTGTATATGTTTGATACAAAAGCTACAGTACCACGTTTCATATGTACAAAGAAAGAGAGACGAATACTATCCGTATATATGTGTCTTGTGTGCGGATCGCCGTTTTAAAGAAGTGGAGGCGTGCGTGCTGTAAGAGATGTGGTTAATAAATGCTAACTGGATTGGAAACAACTCCTCGCGGATTTATCTCAAAGCCGGCAGAATTTGTAACACGAATAAGCAAACGAAGCGGCGGTGAGAATGAACAGAACATGAAAGTACATGTTGAGTGCGATCGTGTCTGAATCCTGAACATGAACACACTCGACTGCTACTGGATTTTAACGCCATGTCACTGTTGTACAATAAGATAGATTTCAAGAATTATCAATGACGCGGTAAATTTATACAAGCGAAATGTGTCTTCAGTATATTCTATACATTATTGTCACTCTACAATACCTTTTTTGTAATACTTTACACTGGCACACACATGTACACATACACACATAGGTGTGTGTATATATATATATATATATATATATATATATATATATATAAAAGGAGTATCTTGTATAATTATATATTTCATGAATTATTGAAAAATATTTATTTATGTTTCATTATTTTTGCTAAGTTTTAGAAAAAAATCATGAATGAGAAATAATATTGTAAGATGATATTTAGTACACAATTTTGTAATCGTAGGACACATTCAATAAGTATGTCTGTAAAACTGAATACGAGTATTTTTAAAAATAAAACTGTATAACTTGTAAGTATAAAAAGACCAGTATTTATTTGGCTACATAGAAAAAATACTTATTTTTAAAGTAATGCTGTTAACTTATAATAATAAATGAATAATAATGTTTTACAATATTTTTTACTCTAATTGTTTACTACATGCAAAATAAAATTGTTTAATAAAAAACAGTCAAAGAAATCATTTAAAAACATAGTGAAGTTCATTTACTAATTATCAAGAATACAACTAGTTATTAATAATTTTTATCTTAAAATTAATGATTATATTGTTGTAATTAAATATGTAAAAAAAATGATTGTAAAAAAATGTAGTAGAGAAAAGAATGAAATTATGTAAATATTTATGTAAAAAAATAAATTATTTGATTGAGTTTTGTAAATAAATATGTACTTTTAAGAATTTTTTCGATTATTTTATGCTAATAATATAGGTATTAAAATTTACTTAAATGTATGGCTACAAATGATATGTATATAAATATATTTTTTTGCAGTTCTTAACATATAATAAATGAATAATAATGTTTTACAAAAATTTGTACGCTAATTATTTGTTATATGGTAAAATAAAATTGTTTAGTATAAAACAGAGTCAAAGGAATCATTCAAAAAAAATTGTTTGTCAAATTCGTTTATTAATTATGAAGAATAAAAAGAGTTATTATTAATATTTTTATCTTAAATTAATGATCATATTGTTGTAATTAAATATCTAAAAAATATGATTGTAAATAAAAAATTTTTGCAGCAGAAAAAAGAATGAAATTATGTAAATATTTATGTAAAAAATAATTTGTTTGAGCAATTTGTATAAATAAATATGTAATTTTAAGACTTTTTCTTTATTATTTTATGTTAATAATATGTATATTATTTTATAAATTTAATTTTGTATTTTGATACTTTTATTTTTTTTGTTAATTTGAATTTAATAAATCAAAATGTATACAAAATTATGTATACACGTATACAGGATTTTCTTTCCAAAACATCATTAGAAAATAATGAAAGGTGTATCACTGGCAAAATTTGTTGATTTTATGATAAGTATATTAATTGTATTTTAAATGCAAAAATATAATCATATATTTTTATTTATTAGAAATGTAAAAAAATAAAATCACAATACTTTAAGTATTATAAGTAAAATAAATTTTATTTTAAATTAGATGTAATATTATATTAAATGTAATGTTGAATTAATGTAAGGAATATATATGTGTGTGTGTATAAGTATGAAAACAATAATATGTTATGTATTTTAAAAATGTAAATTTAATACAGGAACGTCCATTATATATTTTGGTACTATTTAACAAACATTTTTTTGTTTGAATATTATTTTAAACATATTTAATATCGATTGTGTTTTAATAAATACAGTAAAAAAATTTTCAATAAATTATTTTCAGCCGAATTATACATGATATATACTCGTAAATCGCTTTTATATCATTAATTGATATTTGTAATTATTACATTAATTACATTTTTATACATATATTAAATACATTTATACTAATTTTAATATTGTAAAAACAGTATTTATTATTGTAATTTGGAAATAAATGTTTGTATGATAAAATAATGGAATATGGTAATAAAAAAAACATAAAAGATATTATTAATTATATTTCAGGACAGAAGAAATTGAGCATGTGAAATTTATTATGTCATTAATGTGTAATGTATGTACTTGAAAAATGTTTACTTTAATATTTCAATAAAATTCAGTTGTAATTATGTATGTTTACTATGTATTTTTTATGTATGTTTTTTATGTATGTTTACTTAAAGGACATATATATATATATATATATATATATATATATATATATATATATATATATATATATATATATATGAAAAAAATGAGTACTTTTAATGTTATTTACATTAAGAATATTTGAATTGATGTATCGTTAATGGAATTATATATTGTATTTCGAAATTCAGTTTAAGTAATTTTAGACATAAGACAATTTTATAATACGGAAAAATGTATTTTTAAGTCTAATTTTTTATGAACTTGATTAATAATATTACGATATTAAGCCAAAGTAATTTTCTAATTGGTATTCTAAATCATTGTATAAACAGATATTAAATATTGTTAATAGTAATACAATACAGTCATGAATGTAATATATTCTTATGCACATATATTTAAAATAAAACTCCGTTTATGACTGAATATTGTAATGAAGAGAAAAAAACTTAATAATATATCTATTTTATAACTACAGTTCAAATACATAAAAAATGATATAAATTTTTCAATAATATTCTGAAATATGTATATATATATATATATATATATATATATATATATATATATATGTATAATTTTTTTGTAAATTCAAAAACTATTTTTCTGTTCTTTATAACTTAATAGTTTCTGAAAAATGATACTAAATAAATGTTTTGTGTTAAAATTAACTGTTTTCGTATCTCTCTTGGAGTACTGATAAAGTATTTCATGTAATAAATCTGTGTTTCCTTACAAGCTTGAGAGCTAGATGATAAGCTTGTCTCTAAGACTGAAACTAATTGGTAACTATTTGTTTATTTATCATTAATAGAGATTTTAACTAAGTTAAAAGAAAACATAAATGAATAATAATGATTCCACAAATACATTTGTTTATTGCCCATTAAAATTTTTTGTTCGAAACTATTTTTGTTCCTTTTTTGTATTTGTTATACATTTCATGTTAATTAATGTTTTTTAAGTTATATATTACTGTATTACGGTACTGTTGTATCCGATATATGTTTATGAATTGTTTGTTAATATTTGGCGGAAGGTGGTTGAGTAAAATTAAAATTAGTTAAATATTCTGTTAAAAATACTTTTTGGAAATTTTTGAAGAATACAATAATTTTAAATTTCTTTAAAGAAAAGTATGAGAAAAAGTTATATACAAATTACAATTGAAACATTTTTAAAGTATGGTGATATAATACTTTTTTTGTGTCCATTGAAAAATTAGATAAAATATTTAATGATCGGAGAAAAATAATATATATATATATATATATATATATATATATATATATATCAGTTAACGACAGATTATTTAAAGTTTATTATAATTTACTATTTAAATAATATAAAAATAAATTTGTGCGTCGTACACTTTATAACTATTTCAAGCATATTGCCAGTTTGTCATTTATAGGCTTAATTAACTTTAAGGATATGCAAAAAATGTTATTATGCTAGAAATATATATTTTCATTTCTATAGTTTAACTAATCATTATTTAATTGAAATTGGATATAGTTTTTTATATTTGTAATATGTACTATGTTTCTCTGTGTTGTATATTTTTATATTTCTCTATTGTGTTACATGTATTACATTGTTGCAATGGAAATATTTAAATAAAAGTACTTTGATAAATTAAGATATGTTAAACTTTTGGAAGGAAATGTATGTTAAAATGTACATTTTTTTAAAAAAATAACTTGTTAAAGATTCTTTTAGTCATTAATACATTGAAGTATAACAAGAATCAAATTATGAATAACTGTAACTTATATATTTTCAGAATCTGACGAATGAGCGTTGGAAAAATAATTCATCTTCAATCGTTGTCTTATATCGATTAAGAATTTATATTCAATCCTTATATCAAAGTATATTTTAAATATTCATATATATATATATATATATATATATATATATGTATATATGTATATATATATATATATATATATATATATATATATATGAATATTTATATATGTTTTCTTATTAATTTCAAAATAGTCTGTCCTTAATAGAAAATCGATATTTTTACAGATTATATTTTATAAATAAATTATTTTTTCAATGCATCAAAACTAATAATAAATATAATTTCTTTTGGGAGTGGATTCTTTTTTTTAAAAAAAATCTTTTGTGAAATTTCTATGGAAAAAGAACAATCTTGTTTCGAATATTATTTTCACCCAAAGTTGAAATTGAAAAGAAATTGATAACGTATACTGATGTGTGTGTGTGTATATATATATATATATATATATATATATATATATATATATATATATATATATATATATTTCATTGCGCGTTGTGTGAATTCGGCGCTTTTGGTTTTACTGTGAATTATAATTGAAAGAATTGAATATGTTGGTATTTATTTAAATAATATAAGTAATTAGAACTCATCAAAAAATTTATAAACGAAATAAGAATATAATTTGGTTAATATGACAATATATATTTTGTAATTAAAAAATATATATTTCAAATAAAAATGCATTTTATAAAATCAACTATAATTGGTTGCTAATAAAACAATATTATTTTTCTTGTATATTTGTAAATAGGTATAATGATTGATTTTATTTCACTTTTATAATTAAGTACTATAATTTTTTAATTGAAATGGTATATGATAATTCAGTACTATTTTATGTTATTTTGTTATTTTAAAAATACATCAAATTATATTTGATATTAATAATACAGTGGAGTCCTGGTAGATCGACTATTCGGTAATGTGAGGCTTTTTTTAGTATTTTGACATAAATATAATTTGAGTTTCCCTTTACACTGTGAACATAGTATTTTGATGGTACACTGATAATTTGTTTCAATTATTGAACTGTTCCATAAACCGCAATAAAAATATATCCTGCATTGAATGATCATATGAATATATATATATACAATGGAAAATTATGAGAGGCCTTAATCTAGTAATGAATTGGAAGAGGTTGATTATATATATATATATATATATATATATATATATATGCAGATGATTTTGAATGATGTTTTAGAGTAAAATGTTATACTTTTAAATCCTGAAAGTACGATAAATATTGTAGGAATTATATATACATGTTTTTGAAATCTTTTCTTTATAAAAAGTAATATATTATTATAAACTAATTCCACAATATTGATAAAAATAAAACAGTCTTAATATTTTTTCTTAAAGATTATGTTCAATAAATGAACACTTATTGATTGATCAGTTATTTACTTTATATTTATTAATCATGTTACTTGTGAAGAAATATTATGTAAAATATCAATTATGAATTTTTAAAATAATTTATTCTATCTTGTTATTTATTCTTATCTTGCCTTTTCGTCATTACGAATATTTGAATTTTTATAATAATATTCTTCATTCGTAATTATCTCAAATACATGAATTAGTGAACGTTTATATTTTCATGTTTACGAGATTTAGGATAAAACGAGGTTGTATATTCATAAAACTATGAATAACTTCTAAAATCATTGAAAAGATACCAATCATACACAGAATTTACTAAAAGCAAAGATAAATTTAATATTTGTTTCAAGAACTATTTGTACATAGGTCATCTGCAACAATAATTTTATATTATTTTGGTCTAACAGCAATAAATTACAGTTGCTTAAATACGTCTCATTTTATTTATGAAATAAAGTTCTCTATTTACTGACGTTGAAATAAAGTAGTGCAGATTTGTAAGAGATATAAGCGTATAAAATACAGTTAAATCTGCAGTATAGATCGTATAGTTCAATTATAATCTCATAAAATAAATTATGACATACTCACATGGATTTTCGCTTTGCATACGATAAATCATACTAGATAATCTGAACTACTCGTCGTGTAATTATTGTGATCATTTATTATTGTTTGAATATGATCTGTCAGATATATATATATATATATAAATACTAGTTAAAATTTTCAACATAGTAGATATTCTCGGTTATATATATACGTACATATATATATATATAGAGAGAGAGCGTGCAATATATTATGAAGTCAGTTAGAACAAGTTAGTTGAAAAAAATACTTGACACTTCAAGTACGATGTATTAAGTTGATAACATCTTGAAAATACTTGAATCACAATTGATGGCATAATAGAAATGATCTCCTTGAAATCCATCCACTTTTAAAACAAGTGTATACCGGAAAATCCGACATAATCATTGACATAATTTTAACCTTTATAAGAAAACTCAAGTGATATTCAACACCGACTGCATAAGTAATAGAGAAATATTTTAAAGGCGAATTTCTTAAAATTACCGTTCAACAAATAGAAAACTTGTTTTCGTATATTTTTTGATGATTGATTTAATGTTGTGTTACCATTTTGAATAATTTTACACATATATATTAAATGAACGGTCGACATACTTCGATTTTTTCATAGATTTAAATGATTGTTTAATGGAAATTACAAGCCATTCATTTGAGTTTTAAATAGTTATTTCTAAGTCTAATAGTTGCCATATATTAAATGAATTATATTTACTAGGAAATTTTTCTTTATACATTTTGAAAAAAATACACAACGTATTTATATATATATATATATATATATATATATATATATATATGTATATATATATATATTAAAACGCAAAAAGTCTATAATTGAATGAAACATATACTTATAAAAAAATATACTTTATTTAATTTTCAACATAGTTCTCTATTTTCTTTATACACAGCAAGAAATCGACAATTTGAGCTTTGAAATTTATTAGTGAATTCATCGTTACAGTAGCTTTGAATGTTTTTACATTACATCAGTATATCATGTAAATTTTGATTTCTGGCAATATTTGCTGCCAAATCTAGAGATTACGAGGTTGTTAATTTGAAGACTCGTTTTCATGGCTTTTCTCCAATAAAAACCCTGACCTTATGTTCACTGTCCTTGTAAACATGTAAGCAATAACGTTGTAATGAATAAGTCTTATTAACTCGCATTTTATACTTGTCATTCGACACATGAGTTATTTCATTAATTATAGATAGAAACTTCCATTTATACTTTGTGCTTTCTAAACAAATTTATAATGACTAATGTTTGTAGTGCTAAAAAAACAATGAATCTTGTTACGATGTCGGGATTCTCAAGAAGAAGTTTTATTTGCGAACCTTTTTTATTTAGAGTTACTTGAAACAGCATATTTCATTGTTTGTAATAATTTTTAAAATATTGATTTATCAACAATTGCGTCAAGTTTTTGTTAGATAACATTCGATGTTCTTTTTATTTTTCGAAATTAGAAAGTATATTTCTTTTTCGTCATGTCTGATTGAATTATTATTTAAATTTTGTTTATTTGTATTCATATAAACTAAATTTGTAAACTTTTTCTATACTGTTTATATATATATATATATATTATATATATATATATATTATATATATATATATATATATATATACATATATATATATATATATATAAATGAAGAATCTTACCGAACAATTTAGACATTGTGGTTACTATTGGTCTGAAGTGATGAAAAAATGTATGAACGTAATTAAAAGTAGGAATCAAAGAAAAAAGAGCAAGTTTTAAATTGATTTAAAATCTTTCAATTTATTTCAAAAAGGAAAAAAAATACAAATTACATTTTTCTTGAGTGTAACATATGTTATACGCACTAGTATTTAAATATTAAATAGAATATTAAATTTGAAAAAAGAAATACAATTGTCCAATATACAGCTCAGAGTATTTCATGTTTTATTTAGACAATTAGTTATTTTTCTGAAAATTTTATCGTCTAAATATTAATAGATATGGATCATTTTTAAATTGTTATTTCTAAGTACACCTTTTTGATTTATAATTAAATGAAAATCAGAGAATATTTTTTTAGTGATAATTTGTTATAATATTCATATCTATTAGTAAATTTCAATGTAGAGAAAACAAATTGTCAATATTATTATGCTTAACTAATTTCTTTTACCTTCAAAATTTCATTTGAAACAGTGTTCATTTTAACTAAGTTAAAGTTGATTAATTTTCTGTTTATTTACCTTTCAGATATTAACTTTAATATTACAGATAGTACTAAATATTATTCATTAATTAAAAGATTAATGGAGCAAATAACATAAATTAGAAAGTATACTTTTGTATGTACTTTTTCAGATTAAGTTCGGTTGAAACAACTTATTTAATTAAAAAAATGTTTATTTCCTTTAATGTATACTGTAAGAGTTATGATTAATTTCTAATGGAATTTAAAATATTTCTTTTGATTCATGAGACTGTGAGTTATTAATTTGTAAAAACATTATAGAAAAATAAAAAAGTAATTATGATTTTAGTAGTTTTAAATTTATGAAAAGATTTCATTTTCACACTTGTATAAAACTTCAAATTATTTTATTTTTATTTAATTTTATTTACGCACGTATTATGTAGATTCTGTACGTTTATATTTTTCACAATTAAAATTTCTTAATCATATTTTTTAATCAAGCGTGTTTCCTGGCTGAAAAATGATGCAGATTATAAAATAGGAATTGAATTCATGACAAATTAGAGAAGAGTAAATTATTATTTTTGTTTTAGAAAATATTTAAATACTCTGTAAAATTATTTATCATCTTGTAAATATGAAGTTTAAAAAATAACATTAGATAATCGGATATTTATAATTTAGTGTCTATCATCTTTGGTTGATAATAACATGTAAAATCGATTTTTTACAATAAAGCAAGTATTTTAAAATCTTTGAGTAAAGTAGTAAAGCTTTCAACTGATTTAAGAGTTAAAAGTCAAGTAATAATAGTTAAATTAAATGAAACAATACAAATAATTCTTATATATATATATATATATATATATATATCTTATACATAATGTTTTCGTAACTTTATGATTTTTACGAATAGTTCAATGTAGTTCGTCTACAGAAGAGAAAAATATAATTAATGAAGATAAAAAAGAATAAAAATAAACGAAAGAGAGAAATAATCTGAAAAAATTCAGAAACGATTCTCGATAACGCTGTTAAAATCACAACTTTTATGTAACTGTTAAAAAATAAAACAAAAAAAAGTGCGACTGAGTCTAGACAATTTTTTCATCATGATATATGGAAACAAATCTTAACACAAACGGCACAAATGAAAGGGTGAGAAAAAAAAGAACGCAACGTCTTTATATCGTGCAGGATTTATTCATGGCCGTTAAGTTAAAAGCTCATTTTGACGCAGTTTACAAAACGGAACAATACAAATTTCAACTTCAACAAGTCTATTTTCTTTAAGTTGTTTCTATTTTTTCTCTTACTTTAAGTGCGTTTACATTTAAAGTATTGTTCGGAATTTATTCTAGTATGAAACTAATATGCAAATGATCTTTTTATGTTTATATATCACTTGTTTAAATATATATATATATATATATATATGAATAATATTACTAATAATTTAAATTTAAATTAATATTTTAATTACATTTTTATAAATTTTTAGCTGAATTCAAGAAAACGATATTAAAGGATGAATCCGAAAAAATCGACTTTCTATCTAAATAGAGCGAAAATCAAATCAGTTTTTGTTAAAAAAATTCCGATAAACATTTTTAAATATAAATAATTTCACGGATATTAAAATAAGGTATAATATAGAAATTAAACTTATAATGTGGACTGAAAATTTTAATATTTCGATATTTCCTTTTAATAATTGATTGATTTCTGAGCCACTTATAAATCATCTTCTGTTTATAATAAAATTTGACATCAACTCTTGAGAAATGATTTTCGTTTATATTTTTCTAACCAATAAAATTCAAGAATATAAGGGGTTATTTAATAGTTCAACTTTTTACATTTCTAAAATTGTATTAATTATAATCAGTAAATTTTTTTATACAATTCGGTATAATTAACAAATTATGAATACAATTTTCTTTTTTAAATACTTTTTTATAAATGATTGTAACACTATTGTAATACTCGACTGTAATAATATTCTTATTAAAAAGTAAATCTCCTTTTTAAATTATACAACTGCTACAATCATTAAATTTGAATAAAATATATTTATTTCAAAATCGATAGATGTTAAAAAGTCTAATAGATTTACTGATATAATATTTATGTAAAATCGTATAAGAACGGGTCATATTGTAAACGATCTGTCATGTTTACAAAAAAAAACAAACTATTTTTCAAACTCGATCTGTCTTCGTTCTCTTGAGTTGTCACTTTACAAATCTTTTAATAGAAATTCAACCTCTTTTTTGCATTCATCCAATGTCACGTTCTAGTGATAAACTATATGGATTACAATTATTTTTCACAAGTTTTTTTGTAATTTTTCAATTTCCTCTTATATATATATATAATATATATATATATATATATATTGTTTGTTATGAAATAATTTTGTTACAAACACATTGTGTTTCATGCAGACATTAACGTCAATCAGTAAACGTTTACGGCTCCAACCGCTAGCATTCATGTTTCAGGAACATAAATCAATAATATATGACCATAACTGTCTGTATCTGTATGCGATAAAGTACTCTAATATCTGTTAGAATATTATAACATTTACTACACTTAAAAGCTCTCGTATTGTGTGTATAAACTGTACGATGTTGTCAAAATGGCAACATGACATCCATGACTGATGGTTGCAATCGGAGTGCAAACGGAGTTGTAGAGATAAGTGTATTAATCATATAAATGAGACGCGTTTAAGGACGTTCAACATGTGATGAAGGTTATTGGTTCGATTTATCAAGCGTTACATTAAATTTCGCGTTCGATGCAAAAAAATATGGTGGCGACAGCCGTTTCTGAAAAGGAGTTATTTAATGATTTATCATTTATAGTGGATCAGAGGTGTAAAATGTACGACCGGAACAGATATTTTCTTTTTATTTTATTTCGAAATGAAAACGGTCCGTTTATCAACTTTTTTGTTATATAATTCAATGTGTCTGTTTCAAAATTTCAAATAATTCGTCCTTTTAGAACATTGACATCTACTGTTTCTCTTTCAAATATTTTCTGAAATTGTTACAGAACTTAACTTTATTATATTTGAAACATCTGAATATATTAACATGTTTGTTTAATACTTCTATTGATAAACATTCTGAATTGTTTTTTAAATTCAGTCTGTTTTTTAAATAAAATTTAATACGAGTTACAGAGTTTATCTGAACTCAGTAATGGTTTTAATGGAAGAACAATGTTTTTATTAGAAATCGAATTTATATATATATATATAATGAATAATTAAATGTATTCAAACAAAATTCAAACTAATAAATCGAAATCAATATATTCAGAAAATCGACTGTTAAGTCCATGAACACACATCATCATTAAGATAGATAAATTGTTTCATTTCGAGAACAATGTTAAAATGTGTATAAAAATTGTACGGCGGTTACAGAGATACGGTCAGTTGATTACTATTTAAATTAAATGTTATATGAAGAATAGCATCATTAAGCAGAGAAATGAAATGTGTCTAAAAAAGTTATTATCATTCTATGTTGAAAATCGTCGATAAGCTTTTGTTTAATTAACATTTTTAATAACGAATGTTGATTTATATGTTTTCCAGACGATTGAATCTTATCGTTTAGAAGTGTGAATTCGTTTTTAATATAATGAGTTATTCAATAGATAAAATAAAGTATTATCTTAGAATAAGATCGGAAACTTAATAAAAAACATAAAATTGTTTAATTTGTAAAATATGGAATTATTAAGAAATTCATTTGAGAAACTTGGGTATAATAATTATAATATTTTCATTTAATATGGATGGACGTGTGTGTGTATACAGTTTAACATGTACTTTGACTTTAAATATTTTTTGATGTTATTAGAAGCTAGCAATTATGTTTCCCAACACATTATTCATATCTTGATTTTTTTAATAGAATCAAAATACTATTTTATAACTTTTTAACTAATACTATTTTCTTATTTAATAATAAATTTTCTTCATTAATAAATTTTTCTTTAAATGTTATTTGGACTTTTCATGTCAACCGTCTATTACAGAATTTTTATCAAAGTTTAATATTATAATAATTAAGATATTAAACTTTAGCTACATATTTCAATTATAAAAGTATATTTTATTTGAAACTGTCTTTTTCTTCGACTCGTCCATATTTTTTTAGATATATTTTTATTGGTTTATGTATTTTCACTGAAATATTGTTTGTTCAATTAAGAAATTAAAATAATGTTTAAAATTAACAACTGAATTCTTGATATTTCGTTCTAATAATCATGGGTTTATTTAGTCGCACATGTTTTCTTTTTGAAAGATTTATTAGCTATCAAGTAAATAATTTGCGATATAATTTACTGTTCAGTTCAATTTAACTGTAAATTGGGTTTTCGAGATTTCGTCACAATAATCATGAGTTTGATTTAGTCGCACATAAAACATCCACCTCACTTTATTTTTTTAGTCTCGCATCAATAAATAATCTATATTTGATAATAATCTGTATTTGAGTAACTTAATAAGATTGTAGTCTGATGTCTTTTGGGAATATTGGTACATGGTTGAGCCAACAACAAATCACTTTTTAATATGCGACAAAGACAAACTAATGTTTATAAGTTTTATTTTCTCCCATTATTAATTTTTCAGTCAAAATGATTGTCTGTACTCTAAATATAATATTTTTAATCATTTTTAAGTATAATTTACATATTTTTTCTGTTACTATTATTTTAATCCAATCATTTTTCTTCAGACAAAGTTTGTAAAATTTGGTTTATTCTTGATTATTTTTATTATGGTACGGTTTTTCTTTAAAACTTTTATCAGACAAAGTATTATTTGTAATTTTCTTTATCTAAGAAATAGACTATTTTAACTATTTCCTTGTCTTATTTACTATTTATGATATTAAAAAAATACGTTTAAACACAATTTATAATTTTTATTATAGTAAAATATTTTAGATAATTATTTTTTCTAGCGAAAAATGACCTGTGATCTGAGATTTCAACAATAGTTCAAGACTTATAGTGGGTAGAGAGATATATTTGTTTCCGTCCTTATTAATGCTTTATATATATATATATATTTAGTAAGATCTGTTAAGAATTCAAAGACTTAAAAAATGATTATTATTAAATTAAATTCTAATGTGGATAGCTGAATAAATAATATAATTTTTAATATATGAACAATGAACAAAAAAAACATACTTTTATCTGGACAAAAAAAATAAAAATACTTTATGCGGATACATATTAAATCGTAGAAACGTAGTAAAATCGTTTTAAATTTATATAAATATAATTTAAACACATCATTAATAAAAACGTCTGTTTGAGTAGCGAAAGAATATCCAACGAGTTTCGTTCAGTTTTCAATGAATTTAACAAATTTACGATCAACACTTATCCAACAGTGTGTTCTTTCGTTGTCACTTTCATTGTATCGTTGAAATTCCATGCTTACACAATATAGATTAATAAAAAAGTACGACTCCGTATACATTTTAATCAAATATCCGAAAAACAAAATGGTATTGTTTTTCATTATATCTGATTTAATTTCTCATCTTCTGCGTTGGTCGCTGTTTGTAAAAAAAAACATACGAAATTGAATCAAATTTTTATCCTTCTTACTGCATCCTCTTATATATATATATATATATATATATATATATATATGTATATATGTATGTATATGTATCAATATATTTTTATAAAGTAGATAAAGGTATATTAAAACTAATAATAAAAAAAGTATACATTTAACGGAATTTAAATAAAATTTTAATTAATATACAAAGAATAAATAATAAAATTAATACTGCAAATCAATCTGAAAAATAAACTAATATTTCAGTCGTGTATTAAAAATAATTTCATACATCCTTTGAAAAAAGTGACAAACTACCTTTTTTATTATAATTTTAGTATCGCATATATATATATATATATATATATATATATATATATATTTCCATTTTACCTTTATAGTCACTCATTCATATTTATATTTCGTATAGAAAATTATTTAGGTTTTATACATCTTTTTTCATATGTATATGTGTATCTTTTAATAGAATGTACACTTTTTTATAGTGTACCGATGTGTGAAATACGTTTTTTCATATCCTTTAGTTATTCAAGTTTTCAAGTTTTAAATATGAACTTGACGAGAAAAAAGGTAAAAATATATTTCAAATACCTTTTATTTTTGTAACATTCATTAAATATTACCCACATACACACACACATATATATATATGCAGCATTTAAATATTATCTGATATTCAATATTATTTTTAAATGTCAAATGTTTTAAAACATGATTGTTTTATTGAAAGGTTATTTTAGTGATTTTTTTTATAAAAATAAACTCATCAAAAAGTCAATGTTTTCAAGGAATGACAAGATGAATATCTTTTTGTGAAAAGGCAGAATTACGATGAGTGGGTTTTTGATAAATTAAAGAAGTGTCTAAATTTGCATGTGAGAGTTAAAATGTAATTTTGGTAGTATTATTACTTCATTTTATGATTAAAGTCTGATAAATTCAGAAAGAAATCTTACGATTTTTCTAGATCTGAAATTTTTTGTAGAATTTTATTCCATTTATTTCAATTTATTCCATTTTTATGTGTATAGATGCTACAATGAGTTGAAATCTTGTTCATTTTTTAAATGTGTTTTTATTGTCATAACATATTGTCAAAAAATTCAATATATTCCTTTATAATATTTATGTCAAATGATACGATGATCTAAAAATTACTTGCTGATTCATTTAGAAACATTTACTTCATTTTATAGGTTTTATATTTAAAATATGACGTGTTTTTAAACTGTATTTTTTAATTTTGATTACATAAATAGTTTTAAGTGAATTTTATTACTTTGCCTACTGAAGTGGTGATAAAATAATCGTTGAGTGTGTAAAGTTTTTATATTTTTATTACGATCTCATGTTATGCAGATTTATGCAGTTCTAAGGCTGTTAAAAACTAAGAGAAGTTATAAAAGTTGATAATATAAAGTAGCCTAATTTCAGTCTAAGAACTGCCTAACTAGCCTAACTTTTATGAATTGCAATAGTAACGTTACGGAACGAAAATTTTAATTTTTATAATAGTCTTCAATAACTAAACTATTTATAATACATAGGATATTTTCATATATAAATTACATTCATTTTATTTCATAAATGAAAAAAAGTGGTTATCAATTGATATTTCATTAGAATAAAAATTTGCATTACTATTCTAGTTGATAGGAAAAGGACATACATTTTAAATGAGTATTTACTATCCTATAAAGAATTTCAATAACAATTTTCAATATGCAAACGTTGTAAAATAATTTTTCTTTATGAACTGGAAAATAATTATCTTATTTGCATGATATTGTCCGAATCCGTTGCAATATGCAATGTAAAATCCATTTTTATAGTCGTGAATGTAGTAATAAACAGTGTTTTTTTTATTAATTTTCTTTTTACTGTTAAACTCGTACATAGTTTGTAACTGCTTGTTAATAAACGTTTTCGTATTACGTTACAACATAACGAATTTTATAATACATTTGAGACTCGTTTGATTTTATGCATATATGAAGTTCATTGAAGTAGCAGATGGAGCTGAAAAGAAAATAATAATAGCTACTCATAAAATCTTGCATATTTTTATACCACATATGCACATACTGCACTGTAGTATAAATAAGTACCGATTTTTACAAAACATTTTATTAGCATAAAAAATATATTCATTTTTAAACATATGTTTATAACTATTATCTGTAACTATTGATTTGCTTTGAATATCATACATAATGTGTATGATTGCACTAATTGTGTATGATTGTATATATTTTATACTCGACATATACAAAAATTTTTATTTGTAATACTTTGATATCAATTTCTGTTTTATTATTATTAAAAAATTGTTATACTGGAATAAATATTAAAATATTTATTGATTGTATGTCAATAATTTAAGGACGCTGGAATTAAATATTTTTAATATTATTTCAAAATTTTCTCAAGTTACAAATATTTATATTAATCACAACTTTATTTTATATTTTTGATTAGCTAGACTGGAACATTTAAATAATTTTACTGGAATATTTATAGGCGACGAATAATTTTATTTGCACTGCCTTTATTTAAATATTATGTAATGTGGACAAATATATATATATATATATATATATATATATATATATATAAATTGACTATTTACTGTTAGTGAGATGTGTTTTACTCTTCAATTGAAGAGTAAAACACATCTTGAGAGTAAAACACAAAACACAATTCAAGTATATATACGAGTCAAATACATCATTGAGTATCTTTAAAAAAATGAGTAAATTATATTTTTCAAATTGGAAAAATAATAATAAATACATCAGATTAATAAAAAAATAAAACATTGAACTTTAAAAGTTAGACCAATCCGATACTTTTAATTGTAATAAAACGGTCATTACACTCTAACCTTAAGAACGACATAAACAACAAAGATTTTAATAGCTTATATTACCGCTTCATTTACTGTCAAAAGTTGGTTTGGATACAATCCAAAAAAATGTATACATCATATGAAATAATTATATAATACAGATGCGCCTCATAATAATGAAAAACGTGAAATCTTTTTTTGAACAGCACGCACGCATGAATCATTTTTTAATACACAAGTTTAGGTAAGCAGAAACAGATTAAATGAAGGTCAAAAATTATTATATGTGTTTATGCATCTAATGAATATATACACATATATACACATATATACATATATTCTTTAAAGTTATTATTTTGACCACCAACAAAGACGTCAGTTAGTCAAATGATCTTTTCATGCCAATATTTGCGACGTATGTAACGATTTGCTTTACAATAATGTTGTCGATTGTTGTATTTAAAAGACTTCGTGGCATGTTATTACATAGATAAATGATATTCAATTTGTTACCTGTAGAATTTTTTGTAGATGCTCATCTCGTGTACTATCGTCTTTTGAAAGAGTCAGACTTGCGTGTTTTTGCACTTAATACATTATCTGGATCCACTATCGTTAATTAAAAGTAATTTCAACAGCCTTTTTTTTCAGATATTTGATGAAAATTAACTGATACATGAGCGTTTTTAAAATACGTTCATGGAAGTCTTATATATAAATTATCATTATTAATTTTACAAAATATCAATCAAAGAAACGTTTAGAAAATTGATAACGAGGATCTAAAAATATCTACAAATATATATATATATATATATATATATATATATATATATATGTATGTATGTATGTATGTATATATATATATTACTAAATTAACAATTATATTTTTATATATGTTATAGCATTCAAGATTATATATAATAATACTTTATGTATTAAATTAATAATTTTTCTATGACATTTATTGAAACGCTAAAATAAAAAATATTGTTCTAAACAAAATAAAACTGTTTTTGAAACCTTTAATGCTTCACAATAAATCGGGTTTAAAAAATTCAACTAGAATGTTCTTATTTTTTCCATGCATTTTGATTTCAATTTTGATTTTATTATTTTACTTTTTCATTGTTATCTTTTTTTATATATTTATATTTCTTGGTATAGATTCAAATTACTTTTTCTCGCCTATTATATTCTCTTTTTGAAATTGTCCTTTTTTTCCACAACAAGCATTTTAATTATATTCATAATTCCTGCTTGTTCTTGTATCCAGTTTTCACTCCAGCTATTCTTGCTACTCTTAATATGAAAATTTACATGAATCTCTATGTTGTTTGAAGTCATTGAATTCTTGTAATATTCAATATTCATGTTTCATTTCTTTAAGATAGTATACATTAATCGAATTCGTTTCGTTCTAGAAAAAAAAATGTTTTCTTCCAACAAAGAGAAATCTTCAGTTCAATTTTTAACATTTTTTGTTCAAATGAATTCCACTTCACTTTATTTTTCTAGTCTCGCATTAATAAAAAATCTGTATTTATAATAATATATATTTTATAATAATCCGGGCTAAATGAACATATTTCCTAACTTCTTCGAATATTGTAACTTTTTAATTTTTTCTATAAAAAGTAATTTATTAATCATTACTGATTTTTTTTTCGTTTATATCGTTTAAAAAAATAGTTTATCATATATATATATATATATATATATATATATATATATATGTATATGTATATGTATATATATATATATATATATATATATATATATATATATATATATATATATATATATATATATGTATATGTATATGTATATGTATATATATATATATATATATGTGTGTGTGTGTATATATATATATGTATATACATATGTGTAAATATGTATACATGTGTATGTATATATATATATATATAAATTTTGCTTCCAAAATTTGCTACTGCCTATAACTTCATTTTTGTATTAACACAGTTAACAGTTTAGTATTAAAAAAATTAGACAATAATAAAAATTAAATGTTTATAAATCGGATTATTAGCTCTATTTTATATTTTGTTTACAAATAATATAAATATTAGTTAGACAATGAGTTCAGAACAGGTTCATTTCCGTTTGGAAGTGTTTATCATAACTATTTGAAATAAATTTCACTGCCTGTTTACTATCCATCATGAAATATCAGCCAAACTAGGAAATTATATAGATGTAACTGTAGTAAACTGAGAAGATAAATGATTGTATCAAGGAACCATCCGTGTAATTTCCGTACAATTGATAATGTATCAATACGACGTATGCAGAGAACGATCTCGTTCACTTGTACTGAACGAAAAACGAACTAAACAACAAAGATGAATCAATCTCAGGGTTGCGCAAGCACCGACAAAAAATGAACACACTTTTTCGATATAATTCGTTCATTCACGTCTAAAGTGGCTGCCACTCCAGCGTAGATAAACAAGTCCCGCAGTCATTTATCATTTTTATTTTTGCACATTCAGAACCTGCCCGTTACTCATGTTCGTTCGTATGCTTGTCTGCAAAACCGCACAGTCTGACATTCGTACAATTCTAAGATTTCTATCTTGCGTTTTACGCACCACCTAATTTTTTCTCGCGCTCGCTTGATTCTTCTCTCAAATCCGCATTGTTGTTATTTATATTAATTAGTGATGTTAAGTACGACGACAAGACTTTTTCCGAGTTTGGACTCATTTAATAACAGCTAGAAAAAAGAATGAGTTATTACAATGCCTTGTATAAATTTTCATTTTACGAAAAAAAACACTACAAAAATTTAAATTACTGTAAAAAATATGTTAGCTCTTGACACGGTTTTCAACAGTAAAAATTTTTTGTACACGAAAGAAAAACACGAGGGCGTTTCAAACGTAAACAACAGAAGTTAAATATTCTTTTTTCTCTCTATTGAAACAGAAATTAAATACCCTTCTTAGTTTTCAATAGCAGCTTCACTTTAATAAATTTCCTTTATAGTCTTCGTAATATCTGTATTGAATAAAAAAATCATTCGTTTTTATGTTCGAAACATTCATGCAACTCTTTTTAAAGTTAAACGTCAGTACTGAATGAATGAATGGGGATGAAAGACGTAATTTAATAGACCCGCAGTCTAACTTCGAGATAAATTCTTGATGCATCGTTTCTGTTTTAAAAAGGCCAGCTAAATAGTTGAAGTATGAAAAGCTTCCTGTAAAATGTTACATTCAAGCTATAAGGGTGCATTTGTACAATAATTTTTGTGTAATTTTAATATATTTATTTATATTTACTAATATTATTGAAATACGACACCAAAATTAATCAAAATAATTGAAATTATCTGAAGATAATATAAATTATATCGTTTATCTAATTTTGATAGTTCATGTTTATAAATATGTAGTTTATGTAAATGTTACTGTGCAGTAAAGTTATAACAAATTATTAGTTAGCCGACCTTTGACCTGCGCTATTAACTAAGGTTCATTATAATGGACACGCCTGTTCGAGGGTATTCTCGGATTACCTAATTACATCGGCACCAGCTCACATCATGCCGATGAAGGTTATATTTTATTCAGGGAATATTGAAAATCAAGTTTTTAATTATGTAACGAGTGTAATTATTAATTCTTTGATGTCGAATGATGTACGGTCAATATTTTGATTTTGTATTCGTATTATATCGTAAATTATTTCATATATTTGTAACTCAATTTTGGTAATAGGAATGTACATTTTAATTTTTATTAATTTATGCTGTATTTATATATATATATATATATATATATATATATATATATAGTGTGTGTGTGTGTGTGTGTGTGTAATTGTGTAATTTACTTAATTCTGAAATTATGAAATTACTTTCGTTGTTAGTAGAATTTTGTTTTAATTATAATTTAAAAATACATACATGTATGCGTAAGATTTTTTTATTTTTATTATCGTAGTAATTAAATAATAGATTAAGCTAGTAGATTTTTGGTTTCATTAAAACTTTGTTAACATTTTTACGATCATTTTAAATTTCTTGAAATTTGTTTTAAGCTATTTGATATAAAGAAATCTATATTGAAAATATAAAAAAAACACGTTTTTTAGATTTATTGAAACTAATTATGAATTATTTGAAGGTGTAAATTATAAGATAACGTTATATTCCTTAAATTGTTATTCGTATAAATTATCTTACACGTAGCGTTCGTTTATGTTCTAAAAATAAAAAAGAACCTCTTGAAAAAAAAAACTAATAACAATTGTTATAAAACTTTCTTTGGTGTTAAAAAAACCAAGCATTTCTGTGATATTAAGTCCGGCGAACAAACGAAAAAACTTCTGATTAACAACGTATATAAAAAAAACACCGGGCTTATGATTATTTTTTATTCCAGACTCTGAATTCAAAACAAACTCAATGCAATCTAACGGGAAGCGACATTTCTTTTCGGTACTATTATAAACTTTTTTCACGATACATTTTTTTTTTATAATGCTTCTTCGCATTCCCTCAAGTAAACAAATTTAACAAACGCGTATACACCGTGAAAACGTCATGGCACCAGTATAAATCCGACAAGTTTTTAGATTAAAATGTCTCTCCTGTATTCTACTGCCGCACCTTTTCTCAGCCTACGAAGAACCGCAACTCCACGCCTCTTATAGTAATAGTAGCGCACTGGCGCAACAGCTTGCGTACCGTGCGTTCGTCTCCCACACAAACGTTTTCATTCGTCTGGCTGGTATCCCGCTAGTAGGTAATGGCCTATTCCTCACTTCAGCGTCGGACCCGCCGACGCCATCTCATGCTATGCATCTGTCACACAGGACAACTTGATCCCACGGAAAAAACCATATCGCTACCAGAACAAGTGACGCGCACTTTAGGGTGGCTGCTGGGAATTCATTTTTCATTCTTTTACTGATACCGTGATGGTTAGTGTAGCGGTTAACGCAAGCGAGCAGACAGAACGTGCATATCCTGTCTAACGAATCGTGCATGTATAAAGGTCAAATGAATAAATGAAAAATAGGTCAGTATGTAGTTATATATATATATATAATATGTGTGTGTGTGTCTGTCTGTGTGTGGGTATATGTGCTTATTAAAATCAATATGTACATTTAAAACAGAAAGTTTCTTGGCAAGAAGTCATATTAAACTTTCTTGTATGATTTTAATTAAAATTAATTTTTTGATCCAATCTAGTGTTTAAGCAGATAATAAAATTTAAAATGCAAAATTTTATTGTATTTATGGTTTGATATATTCGAAGTGTCGACTTTTTAATTATTACAATTTTAAATATTAGTTTTTCTAATATTTATACGTATAACTGTGTATAAAGTTCTCTCTTAGTTAATTAGTTTTAGATATAATTTGGTTTCTGAATTTTCCGTTACAAAATATCTTAACGGATATTTACCCACATTATTCCTTGTGTCCATTACTGATTAAGAATATATTTAAAGATATTTATTAAAAAAGAAATAATAAGAAGTTAGTTACTACTGACTTATATGGTTGAAATTTAAAAATATGTAGTTTAACTCATTCAATATGTCATTTTTTTATATTTCTGTGCATATGTGAACCATTTAATTTACAATATATGTATGTAAAGTTATTACAAAATTAACTTGTTATATTTATATATAATTTGGTTTTTGATTTTTCATTACAATTTAAACATTTTTTTAATTGATAGTTATCTACATTGCATCTTGAGTATATCACTTGATAAAGGTTGTCTTTGTTGTCGATATTCTCTTAAATGCCAAATAAATAAATGAACAGACTATGTTTAAAAATATGTAATTATAAAGAATTTGATATGAAATTAACTGCTGTATAAAATTATGTATTTTGACTCATTCGTTCAAACATTTATTTACATTTTTCAATAGAGTGGATGGGTTATTTAGTTTACAATTTATTCAAATGTGATTGCGTAGAATTAAAAAAAAATTAAGGTATTTTTTACTTCACTCAGTCTTAACTATATTAACTGCAAAAGATACACAGCCAAAGCAAAATTAACTTAATGTACAAAATAAAAATACATACGTATATATATATATAGGATGATTCAATTTAGGCTTCCACAAGTATTAAGAGTGGGTGCAGGGATGACAAAGGTCACGTTATTTTTTATTTAGTATTTTAGTTCAGTTCAATACGAAAATACAATTGAACTAAAATACTAAACGGAGAATAACATGTTTTTTTAATTTTTGCTTTTTTTAATACTTTCGTGTGAAAGCATAAGTTGAATTACTCTCTCTCTCTCTCTCTCTATATATATATATATATATATATGAATTATGCAAAGTTGATGTAAATATGTATGTATTATAAAGTCTGGTGTTTATCATAATATAGAAAGTCATTGATCATTTATTTTAAATTCACTTTTAAACAAATATTTTATTATCTATCTAGCTATACTTTTTTAAAAAAACTCTCTGGAATGTGACTTAGTGTTCACCATTTTTTTCATTCCTACGTGGTTGTATTGTAATCAAGTTTTTGTTTTTTGAACATCTTTATAGATTTTTAAAGGTGGAAGCTTTACATTCGGTAGGTGGGATGTGTTTGGAAAATATGACCAATTTTCGCGACGAAAATGTAATAGTGTATCCTGCATCAATCGTGTACCATATATATGGTATTCTTTACAAGAGTCAGCAAATAATTTATTTTCTAAATATCTTTTCAGAAAATTATTGGCTTTATCTTGTTTGCCATTAGTATTTTTTCAATTTATTATACATATATTGAGAGGCATTCCGTCGTGCAATTAAAAATATACGTTTACGATAAATTTTAATAATTGTTTTATAATGAAAAAGCGCAAGAGTATTTGATCCAGGAGATAACTCAACCCATGTGTTTATTTTTTTCATCAATGATTCCTTATGTCTTATTGATTTCTTTTGTTACATGTTTTGTTTTTTCAATGCTACTTATATTTAAATTTAAATATTTTGTATATCTTAATAAATGAATCGTGGATATAGACAGAGATACTGAAATATAATGAGATGATAAATAAAATCTTATAGATACGTACTTTGCTCAAAGTTATGATTTATGATTTGCTATTTTGGTTGGATAGAATAAATTTAATTAAAAAAGTATGCTGTGTTTTTAAATTATAAAAAATTTTGTACAAATGGAATGAACTTGCATGTATATATATATATATATATATATATATATATATATATATGTATGTATGTATGTATGTATGTATGTATGTATGTATGTATTTATGTATGTATGCATGTGTGTATAAAACATGTATACGTTAGCTTACTTATTTTTAAAAAATATAAATGTAATCATAAAATACAATTTTTATTTTATTAAAATCATAAATTTCATTTGATAGCGACTTAAAAACTTAGACACAAATGGCTGTTTTTCTATAAAATTTCTTTTCAGTATAGTCATATATAACGTTCTAAATTATCCTTATACACAAACCCAATACATGCATATATATACACACATATACATATATATGTGTATATATATATATATATATATATATATATATATATATATAAAATAAGAAAAACTTTTTGTAAACGATTTTTATTGCAACGAGTTTGACTTGTAGCTTAAAAGTCAATATATTCGTCTGATAATCACTGAGTCGAGAAATCATTTTATGTGCCACTAACAAAATCTTTAGTTTTTTTAAAAAAATGTGTCGAATAGTTGAAAACATTGAAATATAAAACAATGTAAAAAAAAACATGAAAAATATGTTACAAAAATTTTGAGACAAAATGATTGATAGTTTAATATGATATTTACTTTATTGTGATTGTTTGGTGAAGTTTTGATTGCTGCTTGTAATCTAAATTAGAATATTTTTCGAATATATAAAAAGTGTATACAGTATTTGAAACTAGTTGCTAATTTAAACCTAATAATTTATTAATCAGAGGTAATATATTTTCATTTTTGCTGTTTTTTGGTGCTGAAACATTCAAATATTACACGAAGCAGCTAATTACGGATTAAATTGTCTAGGAATAATGAATAGAAGATGATATTTATATCGATTCACAAATTTGACAATTGTTTGTTATTCTAGTATTAAATTTATATGATAATTTATACAGAAACTGTTTCAAGAAAATTTTGATTTCTAAGTATTATGAGAATATATTGATAAAAGTTTTTCTTCGAAATTTAAAAAATATTCTTCCATATTTTCGTACTTTTAGAATAAGTAAACAACTTATAATTTTTTATCATATATAATTAGTGAAAGTTTTCTTGAAAGAAAAAAACTTATTCTTGTACTTAAAGTAATTGTTGTCGGTAGTTAATAAGTTTTAAGTTCAAAATGAATGAAACTTTGAAACATTACTAGTTTGTTTTTACATCACTGTGTAAAAGATGTATAGTCGTGTAGTAATGTTTATACTCTTCTCTTTAATATGTTTTGTTCGTGCTTTACATACAAAGCCTTTCTTAATTTTTATATTATAAATTGTTGTAACTTTTATATTTGTATATATATATATATATATATGCATACATTAATATAGTACTAAAATATTGATTAAAGATTTATTTTTTATTAAAATACACAAAACTTTAATGATATTTTCTATTTTATTTCAAAATTTTAAACATAAAATGTTTATAAATGTGTCTAACAAATATTTAATGAATTATATTATATATTTGTGTATAAAAAAATAGTAGTTAAGTGAATTTTACATTAATAATACGTATTTATTTGTAAACTGGAGAAAATTGGAATTGTCTATAAAAATCGGAAATGAAAAATATGTATTTTTTGATTTATATTTTAAAAAGTATACAATATGTGTGTGTCGTTTCGAAATATATATTTAACTGCATGCGCGAATACATTTTTCTATGCCCCGAAGATATATTTATCCGACAGTTTGATATTAAAATAACAATCTCATCATAAAAAGGGAAAAACTGTACAAAAAAATATGTTATTTTACGAAATTTCCTTCAGAAACTGTTGAAAAAGTTATATCTGAACAGATTTATTTTGAATGATTGTCTGAACCTAGATGGAAATTGTATTGTATCCCTATTTGAATTGAGCACGTTTTTTTGCTGTCAAGGGTACTGAAATGAATATACATGTAACATAATATGTTTTGACATGTTTTTTTTTGCGAAATTTACTCGACATATGCAATAATCTGTAATATGACATTCTGTAATTATTTTTTTTTCTCTATTCTTATACAAAATGTACTGTGTTATAGATTTGATTTAGATATTATGGGTATTATTAAAATGAGCATTATATATATATATATATATATATATATATATGTATATATATTTGTAGTCAGAGAGCTAGAGATTTAACATAATATAAAATTGATATTTTCAGTCAAATAATCTATTTTTCATATTTTATGTGAGTACTAACAGAAAGGAAAAAATTAATTATTCAAAATTTCAATTTAATTAATAATATTATGCTTAAGAATAAATATCTTAAATGTTTAATTTTGAATATAAGAAATATTAGTAAAGCATTTACTTGGAATATTAATTTTTCATAAGGTTCATTCTTATGATGCGGAGTCTGTTAGAGAAAATTTATAAAATACCATACAAATTATTAGTTTGTTTACTATCAATAATTATATCCTTATTAGTAATTGTAGTATTTACTAATAAATACACTTTTACTGGATTTAAAAAAAGTTATTATTATCATAATATATGGATAAATTTAAATTAATAATTAATTGTTACAAATCTAACTTCGGAGGTCAGTGCTAGGAAGAAGAAATGTCCTTTTACTTCGTTAGTTAACAAAAACATTCCTGATACTTTTTTGTTAATTGAATTGTTATGAAGAAATATATTTCATTATAGAATGAAATACATTTCTTCTAAATATATACTGAATAATAAATAAATAATAAGTTGTGATTTAAAACAGAAACGGGTGAGATTCTGTAAAACCAATCTAACTGAAAATTGTTATGAAATCCGAATGAATTAGAATTTTGGCTCATTGAAACAAACTAAATAGTTTCTAATAACTGTCTTCAGAAGGATTGAATCATTTTTACCAAATGGCTTAACAGTCTCATCAAAATATATTAATTTGCAATTCTTGACATTAAATTTTGTTTGGTAGCATTTGCATTATTCAGAAAATAATTATACACTTTTTAAGGATTAAATAATTTTTATATCAATATTTACAGATTGACAAACCATTCATATTAATATAAAAAATTAACAAATGATACAAATTATTGAAGAATATTTTGTACGATAGTTATTTTTTTTATTTATAAAATAATACATCTAAAATTTAAATAAATTCTTGTTCTTGGAAATTTATTTCGGTATCAGTAAATAAAATAAATATTTCTGTAATTCTGCGAATTACTCTCTTTTCACACACACACACACACAAATATATATATATATATATATATATATATATATATATATATACTTATGTACGCATAAAGGATGTAGAACAAGAGTAATTGTTTCTTGTAGTTGACTGGTGCCAATAGTTAATATTTGAAAAAATCAGTGATTACAATTTAAGTTAACATATTGTTTTTGGCTGCTTGTCAATTACGTACTTTATTGAATTCAATTTGTAAAATGTTTCTTTAGAAATACAGAAAAATTGTAAGGTATGCTTTTATTTCATGATTAATATATTTAAGTAGGTTTATATATATACATATATATATATACATATATATATATATATATATATATATATATATATATATATATATATATATATATATATATATATATATATATTGTGTGGGTGTATGTATATATTGTATATGTCATTGATGTGGAAACGTTAGTAATAGCAGATACTAGTCCATAGCACTTGTAACACTAACGTTCGTTCGTTAGTTAGATGTACCCAATGGAATACAACTGTTTAGTTATATAACGTGTTTGTGTCTGCAGGAACTAATTATATTTCATTGCATATAGCGCCGTTAAATTTTCAATAAAGTACAAAGGAAATTATAATGTATGAAACTCGATTTCAAAATAGGACATAAACTGATATTTTTAATGATTTAAGCATATATATATATATATATATATATATATATATATATATATATATATATATGTATATATGTATTTATATAAATATAAATATGTATACATATCACTAAAAAATTAGAATTAAATATTTCTTTCAATAATAATTCCATTGAGAGATTATACATGAGGTAAAGATAACTTTGTTGATACGTTTAACATTATTATTTTTTTAAAAAAAATCATAATTTTTATAAGTTTATAGAAATATATACTTTTTATTCTTGTGATTAATCAAAAAAATGTAGGTGCAGTATAGCTGTTGATTAATTTAGTATCAATTTAAAATTGAACTTTTTTAATTTGATAATTTTTCCTTAAATTGAACTCTTTTAAATTTAATTTAATTTTTGAGCATCATATGAAAAAATAAATTAATTTCATATTCAGAGAGAGTATGTATGAGATACTACCCGAGAATATATCGTTTACTTGAAAGATAAGTGAGTAAATGTCGTAATGAGAATATAGTTTTCACTGTCTCAACACTAAATATTTTAAAACGTATTATTTATAATATAGTAGCAATTTATTATTAAATATGAACAATAGTTTTTGGAAATAAAGTAAAAATATAACTTAAAAATTCATTACAAATAACGTTTAAAGACTATCTTAAAAAAAATGTAATTTTTTATTTGATATTATTCTTTTAAGTAATTGAGTTGGGTATATTTTTTTAAAGATTTTAAGAAAATAAAAGAACACTTTAAAAAGTTTAAAGAAATACTAAATATTAATATTAGTCCTACTTATTTGATTTTTATATTTTCCATGAATAAAATTTATTGAAATATGTTAAGGGAATTAGAATTGTATGTTAATATATATCAGTATATTGAAAACATCGATTATAGGTAGAATGATTGTAAATGTATTCAAGTTTTTAAAGATTTTTTAAATGATAATTGTATAAAGACATCAATACTTACGCCTTTTTAATAAAAAGTCTTTATCTATTTTATTTTTTGACACACTTTCATGTATTATAATATCTGTGTATTCCCAATTTATTTATTGGTATCTATGTATTCCCAATGTATATATGTTCCCTATGTATTTTTTTTAAAAAAATTCTTATCTCTTGGATTATATAAAAATATAATAAATTTTACCTTTAGGTATGGTACAATGAATAATATTTAAAAAACATTAATACAATAATTTTATAAAATTTTATTCATTGGACTAACTATCAATAATATTATTTTGTATTTTATAATCCTAAGAAATGTTTTTTTTTTTTATTTCAAAATAACCTCGTTGTGAATCCTTAGTGTTTAAATATTTTTTTTATTATTTAATAATATATTGTTTTCACATCATATAATACATGTTTTTAATGTGTCTGAATAGTGATGATATTTTTTACTAATAATATTTTCTTTTGTTACAGGTGAGTTTCTTTTCTATTATTTCATTACCTAAATTGGTAAGTTAAAACAAATATGTCAAACTAAATACAAAACGAGACACGACTAAAATTTAAAAATTTGTTTGAATTATTTCGTGTTTAAAATCAATATTGACTTTGTTTTTCATTTATAAATAAAACGTAACATTGTGAATTAATTTCATAATCTTTTAGTTTATATATATATATATATATATATATATATATATATATATATATATATATATTATGACAACCATTCGAGTTTCGTACTTGAACTTTTTTTGTAAAGCTCTCAAATCCATTGAATATAATTTTTTTAGTGACTACACTGAATATGTATCCATTTATATAGACAATTAACGTTCTGTATAAAATTTATGATATAAACGTTTATTTTTTTTAGGTTTGTAACGAACGTTACGATAAAAAAAGGACGTTTTTATATGAATATGTTTTGCGTCGTGAGTATTTTATAATAAAAAAACATCGACGATGACTTTCATATTATTGTAATATATTATTGCGATGTATTTATAAAAAATTCTAAAGTCTAATTTCTCTTTATATATGTATATATATATATATATATATATATATATATAATATCCCGAATTATTGTCAGTGATGTTGAAATCTATTTAATATAAATATAATAGAATATATTATATATAGGAATTTTTATACAACCCTATGTTCTGATATTGAGGGCATAAAATCAGATTATTTGAAATATATGGAGGGGTTGATGTTACATAAAAAATATTCGGAAGAAAAGTATGACTAAGAGGGTGTCAAGTATATTTGATCGAAATGGTTGCGATCATAATTTAAAAATATTATTATTTTGGGTAAAAGGTCTCAAATGATATGTAGAATTTCATTATATATATATATATATATATATATATATATATATAAACATATCTCTATATATATGTATATATATATATATATATATATATATATATATATATATATATATTAAATGTGATGTAGTTTCACATATTACTGTTAGAATAATAAAAAATTTTATTTCTTCAAAGCTGTATTTTATATAAGAAAAAGAAATGCAGTTCAAAACATATATCTTTCAAAATATAATTGTATTTTTAGTTGACATGTAAAGATTCTATGTTATAAAATATATATGTGTAAAGCTATCACAAGACAGAGCTTTCATGTAAGCAATTTGACTTTTCAATCATTCTTCGTCAAACTCAGAGATGTCATTCAGTCTCTCTTTTTTCTTTAGTTTTTATTAAATCATTGCATTTTATGAGATAAACATGTCACATACTGTTGAGACCCAAGTAATAGGGGAATATAAAACATCATTTCCGCGCGCGTGTATATATATATATATATATATATATATATAAAACATATATCATACGTGTGTATGAAACAGAGAATTGTAATGTAAATGCACTGAAATTTGTAGCTTATACATTTTCATAATTATATAAAAAAGTTGAAGGTAATAAACTTGATAAATTAAGTATAACTTTATTAAGTTATACTTAATTTATCAAGTTTATTACCTTGGTATGGTATTAAATTAAAATATTTTTAATTTAATTAATACTATTTTAGTTAATGAAGATAATTAAAATAATGTTTCAAATTAAAGTGAATTTGAGTTATACGAGGTAAGGTCAAAAAATTCGCCGAATGAAGGAAAAAAGGGGAAAATCGTAACTAGTTTTTTTGATTCAATATATTTCCCATTGACTCTAATTCACTTTACAATTCTTTAAATAAGTTTCATTAAATTCTCAAAAAATATTTTTTATCTTTCGATCGAAAACGAACCGAAATTGCTGCCTTGATCTTTTCATCGTATCCAAAATTTTTCCTACGTAACCCTTACTTCAAATTCAGAAATAAATAAAAATCGTTAGGGGATAGATCTGTACTATACAGAGAGTAGTTTAGATTTTCGAAACCGCATTTATGCGTGTCAGCCATTGCAACATTACTCTGATGATACTTTAACCATTTATGCGATTTAATTTTTTATTAAACGGGCATCAGCCAAGGTTAATTTTTCTACTTTTTTTTAACAATTTTGGTCGAAATGGCCTTGACGAGCTTTCCTGAATGTGAGTCGTCTTCTATTGACTCTTCCTCGCTTGAATATGCCATGCCATTTGTAAATCATGGTTTTCCCAGGGTAAGAGTCACCTCCAAACTCTTCTATAATCATTTAAGCCGTTTTCTTTGTTTTTCAATTTGAGATGCGTGTCAAGTGATCACTAGTACATTACAACTCAGAATGATTTGCAGTTTGGTACGTGTACTGCTGAAGAAAACTAATTTCGAACACATAAGCGTAAGATATCTTCTACTTCTACCATCACGACAATTCCATAAATTTTTTGATCTTCCTTCGTAAATAGAAAAAAAAAATGTGATCATTATTATTTTCAGTTATATAACAATCTAATTTTTAAAGTGTTATAAGTTTACGTTGATTGTTAAAGATTTTTAACATTTTGAGTCCCATGGTAGACTTTGGTGATCGCTGATTAAAGTATATGACGAATACAAGCCTCTAACACATTTGTATTTCTTGAAGTAAACAAATGTTATAACTTTTTTCTTTCCGTCGTATATTAGTTTTTCAGTGATGTAGTTTTTCGTATTTTATTGCTACGGGGTTTAAAGATTTTTAAATGTGAACTAACCGTGAAGGTATATTTTACTTTATTTTTCTATACAGTCACTGCACATTTTTATACATATTTTCAAGTATATACTACAGTGATATATTCTTTGCACATAAATAATTTTTATTTGTTATCATACTTGTATCTTACAGAATTACTAATATTTTTTTAATTAATATGATTCATGCTGAGAAGTTATATTTTTGAAATGGATTTCAATTATGTAACATTATTTAATCACTTATTAGCTACAAAAATGTTGTTTTATTATAGAAATTATATATTTATAAGTTATAATATTATCCTAATGAATTAAATTGGTTTAGTCAACATTTTGGATTCATATAGAGATTATTAATTAAATTTATAAATTTCTATGGTAAATACTATTTGTGGTATGTCTTCAATTAATGATTAATTAATAAAATCTCACTTAAATTTTATATTTACTCTCAACAAAGCTTTGTTTTATAAAGTAATTGACAAATTTAGTAAGTGCTTTTTATAAAAGAATATTTAACAATGCATTATTTGATCAAAATAATGGTTTTGTTCAAAATAATACTAAACATTTATTTCAATTCATAAGTGTATAATATTTGATATCTGAATTGAGAAATATATCCGTACATGTAAAAGTATAATTGTTATTTTAACACTTAGGATCTAAAAAAATATTTATAAAGGTATAAAGACTATGTCTAAAGAACAGTTTATTATATATATATATATATATATATATAACCGAAAAAGCTATAACAGTATTCAAATCTAAAAAAAAATTGTTGGATGGTTAAATGTGAAGGAAACTTCACATGTGAAATCATAGAATTGTAAATATTCTGTTAAGAACTATTCTTTTAGAAAATAATATATTCATTACCTCATGTCTGTCTAGAATGAATATATTAAGACATATTAAAAAATAATTTATCTAAACTATCATTAAATTCTACAACTAGTACTTATATTGAAATTTACCCCTTTGTTCATTTCTCTACTAAACAACCGATATAATGACTGAAGACAGTGTTCAATATGACACTCTTTCTTGATAAAACAACAATTTCTTTAAATTTAAAATACTTATTCTTTATTTTAAAGAGTTCTCTTTTCGAATTCAGAAAAGATAATAATCTAAGCAAATTCTGTTTACTAATATGAAATAGAAAAATTGACTATTTTCATTTTTACATTTTTCCGAAATAGAATTATATCAATATTTTGTAGCCATCCAAATAAGATATTCATGGCATTTTTTTCCTCAGTACGTAAAACTTCATATGCATTACTAAAACAATATAACGACATAAAGAAAAGTTATGTTTCCCGAGTATGGCATAGATACATGACTCTTAGCTAAAAGCTTTTATGGATTGTACTGAATAAGATACAGAAAAAAACCATATATATATATATATATATATATATATATACATGTATACATGATATGAAATTATTAGTAAGGTTGATGTCGGTTGATGTAAGGTTGGTTTCAAATCTCATAAATATATAACGCTGTGCGTAAAATAAGTACACGTTTATTTCTTCAGAACGTGCGATTTTTAATACTGTACTGTGCGTATCTTACAAATGAATTGACTTTAAGATGAGAGCATACCGTACTTTATTTTTAACGTGCATATTTACCTGTCTATATATTGATCTAAGTCTGTAAGTTTATGTACATAAATAAATAAGTATATAATACATACACACACATACATTCACATATACATACATACATATACTCGTATATATATATACATACGAAAACCTTCATTCAGATTATTTTAAATACGTTTTAACATTCTCATATCTAAATTACTAATTATTTAAAAGATCACGAAGCAAAAAAATATTTCAATACATTAGTAAGTACAATAGTAAAGTAGTATTGTTATAATTGTACCTTATAGATACTAGAATTATTCACTATATTTTACGTTAAGAATTCAGAATTATGCACATAATATTCATTTTGTGAATAATATTTATTTATATATTAATTTATATACTTAAATAATGCATTTATAAAATATTGGTTGTTAATTCATTAATGAATTATATTTTTTTTCAAAATATTTCTCAACCAATAATTTATTTTTTAATTATTATACATAGAAGTTCCAAAAATATTATTTAATTATATTTAGTTATATTAAATATTTAATTAAATATTATTTAGTTATATTTTTGATTTGTTTCGTAGTAATGTGTTTTTATTTATGGAAATAAATAATAATATTTATTCGTAAATTTATTTTTAGTGAAAAAACTTAATTTCTGCTTGAATTTAAATCTTCTTTTAACACATTGCGTACCGGAAATAATAAATCTCCTTTTTATATTAATACGCGGTAAGACAGAAAACAAGAAATCTCGTTTGCAAACAAATATTTTAAAATAAAAGAGATAAATCAAAGAATGACTTAGAGATTTTTTTTATATAGCTAGAACATGTTACAGTCATATCTTGATTAACTTATTAATTAATTTAACGTTTTGTCAATTTTCGTTGTTTTCTGAAAATTAGCTGGTATGCAATGTGTGAAGTCTTATTATTAACTACTTTTTCTGAATAAAATTTCAAATTGAATATATATTTTGTCTCTTTGCTTTTTCATTTTACCTCCAAATTATAAAATATTTAAATAAAACTGTGTTCAAGAAAAAAAAATATTAACCAATAAAAAATAATAAATAATTTTTAAGCAAATGTGTATTAATACAAATGCTTAACTATTTGTTAACTATAAATAATTTTGCGTAATTGATACATAAATAAAATGTCAATTTTGCTTTGTGTTTTTATTTCTCACTCTGTTTGTGAATTTATTTATGTATCATATATAAAATCGTGTTTCATGTATATTTGTACTTAGATATATATATATATATATATATCAATTTTTTAGTCAACATAAGAGCATTTTTATTTTAAAAATGATATTTATAGTAAAAGTATATTGTTCTAATTTCCAGAACTGATTAAAAGCAACTACATCATAACAAACGGAAGTATGAAACGGGTTTTTTCTTAAAATTATATTAACCTTATTATTTTAAATCTCACTAAACTCGAATATAGCTTTGGAAATTGAATATGATAAGTATTTTGTTGTAAAAAAATATATTTTTATAGAAATTTGACTTTAAAAACCTTTTTCATCTTATTTATTCATTGTTTATTTAGGTTTTGAAAATACTTATTTTTGAAACTGTTAGAAGTGATTTACATAACCAACATTATTAGAAAGAAGTCTATGTTTATCATTGATATATTTATATATATATATATATATATATGTGTGTGTGTGTGTGTACGTGTGTGTATGCATATGTATTCATATACCTATTTTCTTATTTTTGTTATCGATAAAAATATACATTCGTTTTTGTATTATTGAAACGTATTCTATTTGTCATGTCAGTTTGCACATATACAAATGTAAACATTTCAGTGCATATATTTTTCTATAACATCACAATAAAGTCTCCATCATTTTATCCATAATATGCATAGTATAAAGCATATATATATATATATATATATATATATATATATATATATATATATATATATATATATATATGTACACATATGAGTTGTTAACAAATACTATATTGCACCAGTCGCATCTTATCATAAGAATGCGTCCTGTTTCTATATATATATATATATATCTAAGATGTTGTTGCCGTCGGTGTCGTCTGCTAAAGTAAACTCAATTTACTTGATCTACATCGGACGTATAGTCCGATAAGTCAACCGGGAAAACAGCCACACGATCTATAAACGAAACGCTAGAGTACCTGTCTACAGATACGTGTCGTCATTCGTTCTCGTCTGTTCGTTTTTTTTTTGAAAATTCCATGACGTATTGAGGTTAGATACGAACACGGTCCTGGTACTTGACAGTGCACTATAGAGATATGAATTTTTGCGTTTATGTGCAATAAACAGTAAAAGAAAATCTACTCGTACGATATAAAAGTTGAAATTGTGAAGAGATATTGCTCTTTTAAAGTTGCATGTATCGCTGTTTATAGTATTTCATTTCTTCGGAGACGTGTTGGAAAAGAAACTTGAAATGTGGTAAACAGGAAAACACTATTTTTAAATATGTACATAACGAAAAGCATCATTCGGTTTCGTTCTGTAGCAAGTTAGTCTTTCGTTTGTTTATATATACATGACTTGACTGTTTTATTTATTTAAAATGAAATTATGCGTGAATGATGGTATCAAAATCTAAAAATCATTTTAATGGAATTAAAATTTTTAATGAATTTAACTGTCAATGAATTAAATATTAAGGTAAAATAGTATGCTGTTAATATTAACAATAATATTTTAATTTTTAAAGAATTTGAACGTATAAACTATATCTAATTTTTATTTATTGCTTTTCGTTCTATTTGACTATAAATTTGAAAACATTTTTCTTTTTAAGTGTATGTAAAAAAATAGCAAAGATTTTTATTTATAAAATTGTTCTATTTGAACATTTTGAATATTTTCTGAAAATTATGAACATAAAACCTGAAGATTTGGCTGAAAATTATGAAATATAAAAATCAAAACATTTGAACTGATATATTGAGTTTTGTTTAGATAAAATAAATTAGTTATATAAGATAAAGGTAACTCCATAATTAAACTAAATTTGCCGAAAAGTTTGTTAGTCTAGCCTACATTAGGATCTGAAAATTTTACATTGAACGACATGATTTTTTTCGAATCATCGTCGATAAAAAGTAAACAGTTTCCAACATAGACAAAAGTAAGGTGTACTGTTATTCTACAAATCTTCTACACTGTTACACTATACGTCTCTTAACAGTATCCACATCAATAGCATCGTTAAATTTATGTGCAGTTTCTGCTGCTTTACTACTCGTTTTGAACTCATAAAAATATTCTGTCATTTATTTTTTCCATCTTTATTTCAATAGCTCAATTTGCAGCAAAATTAATTAATAAAACCAAAGTTGATGTTACCAAATACAGACCGAAAAATGCACTTTAAAATGATATTAACATGAACACGATCAAATGACACTCTCATTGAAAAAAAATAATGTTAGAATTTAGAAAATGAAAACCGCAATTATTTTTTTATCAGCCTAATAATTTTGAACCGTGCATCATCTTCATGTAAATATTAGAGAATTATATCTACTTACCTATTTGTTTGAAGATGAAAAATATGTAGAAAACTGATAGTGGAAATCCAAATGGATGAAGATTATTAGGGCTACATAAATTTGATATCGAAAAATTTTCTATCTATTTGTCTTTTTATTGTTTTTTTTTTTTTTTGGAACGCTGTTTTGTCTATTACTAATAAAAGCCAAGAGCACTAATAATATAATAAAAGAAAAGATAGGAATTTGAAATAAAAATACGATATTTTTAATATTTTTTTTAATTGCTCAATATTTTTAGTTTTTAACATAAAATATCTCTTTTTTCCTGACGTCAAATAAAAATAAATAAAGCATACTTTTTCAGTAAAAACGATTTAATTATTTTTTGAAATTTATATAAAATATTTGTTTAATTTTATTTTAGTATAACTGATTAAAATCAATATATAAATAATTTGTTCTAATCTGAATTAATTACTTTTTTAAATATTTTTTCTACAAGATATTAAAATATAAGTGAATTAAATGTTAGGCAGAAAAAATATCAGTGAAAATAAATCGTTACAAAAACATTTGAGAATTAATATATTTTGAAGAGTGCTTCTTCTATTTTTAAACCATAAACTTTTTCGTTATACTGTATATAATAATGTATGTCATATTTTACTGACAACCGATTATTTAAAGTAATTAAATTTTGGTATTGACAATGAAATAGAATAATAAAACATAAAATGATTCAATTACATATATCAATCGATTCTCTTTTTTATTTATTATTTAACAGTTTAATAAATTCGGAAAGAAATTGATCTAATATAACAAAATATTAATGGTTCAAGAAAAATAATGTTTGTAAACATTTATCACATGTAATACTAATAAAATTTCGTTCACTGCTTAAAAACATTTCTTAATATTAGAAGCTATCTGTATTATATATCAGTGAAATGATAGAAATCAAGTATGACAGTACATATCGAATGTGTATATTCTGTTATAAAATATATTAGAGGTACGTTTCAGTTATATATATATATATATATATATATATATATATATATATATATATGTATATATGTATTGTAGAAATTAAATTGTGGCGAATGGTGTACTAGAGTTACATATTGTCTCTACGATGCTCTTGCATCTGAGTGAGTTGGCACGTTCAACGTGTACAGGATAATACATTTATCGTAGTCGATTCCTAATGGAAAGTACGTGTTGCACTGGAATGAACAAAATAGTATATAAAGAACGTAAAAAAATACGTATCTTCTTCAGATGTTTATATCTGTATATAAACAAGTCACTTCAGTTTCAAGTATGCCGATAAATTGATTTCGTTTACATCTGACTGGTTTCAGATTTGTATACAGTGAAAAAATATTGACAGATTTGTATTTTCCTTGTAGATAAAAAAATCCGTGCATTATGTGGAATAGTTCGCGTGAGCATTTCCACAGCTTATCTCTACTTAATGTTTAAAGATTTGTTTTTCAATATGATTTTTTTGTAATTGTATATTTTTATCAAAGTATGAGATACGAAGGAATTTTCTATTCGTGTTTCAGTAAACACGTGTGTTTTCAATGTACTAATAATTCTTATAAAACAATTGTGATTTTAATTTATTTATTTTTTCGTTTAGTGAGATATCATACGATATAACAGTATTAGTTTTTATGAAAAGTATTTATAGAAAAAAATCAGATTGTTTATAATCTTTAAAAAAAATGTTTTCTTAGTTACTCATATTTATTCTTTTTGTATTTTATTTCACTATAAAATAAATGATTCTTCAGTAATGTATATATATATATATATATATGTATATTATATATATATATATATATATATATATATATATATATATATATATATATATATATGTATATGTATATTTTTCATTAAGAGTATCACTTAAACTATTCAGTATTTTAAATTCACTTACAGATTCTTTACTCTTTTCAAAATTATTTAATATATCAATTTATATTTTTAATTTCTGTTTTTCTTGTCTACGGGGTTCCGAAATTTATTTTCCGGATTGCCACAATGAAAAGAAATACAATTTAAATAACACGAAGAATGTTTGATATTTATCCAAAGTAATCTCTATTTACTTATACTCTATTTACTTATATATTAATCTAATACACTTACTGCAAAGTTCTAAAAGTTTTTGATAATAGTTTATAAAGGCAACCGAAAGACTGCTTTTAATTCAACGATCACATTTTTCTTAATATCTTCCACGTCCTGAAATCGTTTCCTTTTGAGAATAGTTTTCATTTTAAGAAACGGAAAAATGTCTTTTGGTGCCAAGTCAGGGGAATAGAGTGGGTGATTGATCGCAACAACGTCATGTTTCGTCCGAAATGACTTAATAATCAGTACAGAATGAGCAAGTGCATTGACATACAACAAGAACCAATTACCGTTTTCTCGAATTTGGGATCACACTCGAGAAATACGTTGCAATAATCTCTTCATCACTTCAACCTAGAATGTACTATTGACTGTTTGTCCTTCAGGTATAATTTTTTTATGGATCATACCCTGTTTATTGAAAAAGCTAATCAGCATGGTTTTGATTCTGATGTTTTGCAAGCAAAACTTTTGAGTGTTGGTGATGATTTTCCAATTCGCTACATGCTTTGGCATTTCATCTCAGAATCATACTGAAACGCCTGTGACTAATTATCATTTCGCGACAAGTTTGGAAGAAGTCTGCGCATGATTCAGTTCTTATCTATTTCTTCTCATCCGTAAGACTGTGAGGGGTGAACTTTGAAAAAATCATCTTCTTTCCCAAATCTTCATGTAAAATTGATACTTTTGAAGTGAACTCTTAAATTATTAAAAATAGCTTCAGTAAAGTGATTATTTTTCAAATTGATTTTATAAGATATTAATTTCTCGATTAAAATATGTTCTCTTCTTATAAAATTATAATTAAGTAAATATTGTAATTAATCATAATTATTGAATCGATTATTGTTGATTGATGAAATTCACATCTCTATGTCATTATTTATTGTACCAATGTTTTAAAATATATAAAATTATAGAATTTCGAGATAAAATCAAAGTACACGCTGAGTTTAAGTTAAAGGAAGATACTTTATTGTTAAAACTCATATAATTTTATGTTTATTTTCCAACAATTATTAAATATTTTTTTATTTGCTTAAAAAGCAGTGGTATAGAATTGTTAAACTCTATTTGTATTATCACAGCATCGTAATTATTAAGCTGTTTACTTTTTTTGTATTTGAAAATATGATACTCTTTAGGCAATGAAAATAAAGATATGAGAGTGGAGTAGAGTCTGTAATTTTATATTATTCACATTTTTTGAAAGGGGATATTTGCAAACCATTACGCTGAAATCGAAATATATATTTGATGAAAAAGAAGCTTTGTTATATATTTCGTTTTATTTATTTATACAAATTCATTGAAGCGGATTCCTTTGGTTATATCAAAGAATATATTTTTATTACTAGTCATTATTTAATTTAAAACTGGATCTCTTTCTTCACTTTCTTAAAACAACACACAAACACAAAAACAACTTATAATATACTGTATTTTTTGTTTAGCTGTTTATCGGTAATTTATTTATTGATTTGTTTTATTTTACTAACAGTTTGAGATTGCAAAAGAATATAGTTGTGGATTTACAATACCTTGTATTGACGTTCCACAATTTTTTTAATTTGGTTGTTGTTAAGTTCTAATTTTGACCTCTTTCTTGATTTATTTTCTCGATTTATATTATCTGATAGACTTTGTGACAAATAGCATCATTTTTTCTATTCATGCACATTTTATTTCGAATATAGTAAAAAAATGTATATAATATATTGAATAATATTTCCACTTTTTTTACATATTCTGTTTTCCAAAAAATAATTGTTTTTAATATAACTAATTACATCCAGATCTAAAAAATATATCCTATATGAATATATATATATATATATACTTATATTTTTAATTTACTTTTTGATTAAATTTTAAACATATCAGTAATTACGTTATATATTTCAAACGTTTTTTAGTATCTTATACATGAAAAAAGGTATTAAAGAAATTATATATACTGCTTATAAATACAGGATAATATAAATAAATATTAGTTTAAATACAACGAAACCAACAAAATACCAGAACGTACAGATCTCGTTTAACTATCGCCTGAAAGAAATTAGTTCGAAAACAAATCCTCTTCTGTTCTTGTACAAAAAAAGAACATGTAATTGATATATTTATTGCAGTTCTAACGAGTAAAGGTCCGACGTGAAATTTATTGTGGTATAAACAACAAAAAACTATTAGTGTCATTACATAATATATGAACTATCCATTTACAAAATAAGAAGCGTCCGCTGACTCTTAAATCAGGTCAAATATTAATGAGCAAAAAGGAAATTCCAAGATAAAATTAAGTACAATTCGTGAAAGTGCGGTTTAAGAAATATGAAATTTCATCCGAATTTATGTATTATTTAAACGAAGGCAATTATAAATTGTAAAGAGGGGGTGTTTCGTAATAAAATTAGTTTAGTTTAGTCACGCACAAACTTTGTAATTTAATCTAGTACAAATACCATTAATATAAAGGATTCATTAAAAGAAAATATTATTAATATGGATTTTTTAGGTTGTGAAATTTTATCTTTTCACTTTCTTCTGCTGTAATAAGGCTATTTCTACAAATTTTATTTTAATTTTTATTGTAATTACATAAAACAAAACATCTTTTTTTAATTTTTAGATCACAAAATTAAATCAAAAAAACTAACAATATGTAGAATAGCAAACAATTAAATTATAAATACATTAAGTAATTAACAAAAATTTGTTCTCTTTTAAAATAAAATACGCAGAGAAAATTAAATTCATTACTTATATTAGTTACATTTCTTTATTTTATTCAAATATTAATTTATATTTATTGGAGAAAGAACACCTTTTATTAGAGGACTTTTTTGAAATTTTTCCTTGATGTTTTAGTATTTTTAAAATTTAATGTTTATAAATAAAATGAAATAAATTTTGATGACTAAAAATAACACATTGTGAATGACTAAAAACATATTTATTGTTGTAAATAAAGTTTATTTTTTATTATTATATGTTGTGTATATATATATATATATATATATATATATATATATATATATATATGTATATGTATATGCAGTGTGTGTGTGTGCACATTTAAAGAAAATATTAAGTAATATTTGAAAATGAAGATCGGTTCATTATGATTTTTATGTACATGGTTTTAAAATGAAACCACTGTAAAATAAACGAATATTTTAGAGTAAATAAATTGATAATTTGTAAGTGTTTCAATGATATGAATCAAAAGAAGACTTATTAATTAACATATTTGAAAATATCATAATTTCAAAGAAAATACAAATGAACCTGATTTACAAATAAGCATACTGTATTTAAAAAATGATTATACAAATTCATTGAAAAACCAAATTATACACTCATATAGAATCGTTTTTTTTTTATTTTGTTTTAAGCACTGTTTCTCATTTTTTCCTTCACTACCGGTTTCATCTATTCAGACGTTTTTAGGAGAATTAGATTATTGTCTGTCATGGTAGATTTTTTATAAAAGTTTTGGGTTATATTGTATTGTATGTGTTTTCTGTCTTCTTATGATGTATAATACAGAACTGTATTTGTTATTCATTTGTTCATTATACAATTTGTTGTTCAATTTATGCTGGTAAATCAGCAAATTTACCAGTATGTTGAGTTTTTATAATTTTATTTACTTATGATTGGGTTATGAAGAAAAAAGAAAAAAATAAACAGCGACTTAAAGGAAAAAAAACAGTTCAAATCCAGCTACACGTGTGCAAAACGTATTAAAATACATTGAAATAGAATCATTATCACAGAATATAATATAAAATGTGAAGTCGTATATAAACTCGAAGCTTTTTATTTAAGTATGGAACATTTCTAGTTTATATTTTTAAGTACTGTACATAATAGTGATCATTCATTTTATGGTGATGCTAGTGCAGCTAAAAACTAACTTAGTTGTTATTTAATATTTTATTTATTATCTGTACTTACATTTAGTTCAACTTTTTGAAATATGATAAATATTTCCTCCATACAAATAGATTTTTATTACATTAGTTTTTTTGTAGGTATACAAAACTATAAAGAGATTTTTCTTTTACATATTAAAATTAAACCTATATAATGTTTAAATAGTATAAGTCTAATACTATAAGTTAGAGTTAAATCTAAGTGATTTCTTTTCTCGTCACGTGCTGAAACTTTATTTATTATTTAATTAGTTTATAAAGTGTGTAGAATGAAAATTTATTAGATTTCATTAGTTTTTAGTTCTGTACTTGTAGACATAATTTTCATTCTTTTATTTTCTTTTCGACTTTTTCGCAAGTAAACTTAACTAATTATTTTATTATTTTACCCGTTTACTTCCACTCTTTTCAACTTTTAATATCTATTTATTTATTTCGTTGAGGTACGTACCTTATATAGTTTTAATTTAAACAAAATGTATTTAGAGTTATTAGTGTTGTATAAAAATATTATTTTTAATATAAAGTAAAATAGTATTGAGTTGATCTATTCATGTCACAGGCTTTGCCAAAATACATAGTTTCAATCAAGAGGTACAAAAAATTATAACATTTTATTTTTGTTCATGCATTGTTTTATGTTTTTTTAAATTAAATTAATTTGTAATCTAATCTATGAGGAATATATACATATCTATCTATCTATCTATATTTATATATATATATATATATATATATATATATATATATATATATATATATGTAATTATATTTTTTTACAAAATCAAAAATTAGAAAACAGTCTTCGAAAAACTGATTTGTGTTGTTCCTTCATAGAATAAAAATGAACTAAAAAGCAAATCTAAAAAATATGTATATGAAATAGAAACAAACAATATCATTCATGTGGTTCTTTAATTAAAATCAAATTTTATCTTGATATTTAATTACTGGACGACGGTATTAAACTACAGAAAAACAAAATAAAATTTAAGCTATGTTATAGTAATAGATACTTATAAATATTAAGTGGTCAGTTTATTATGGCTTCACTGTACCATTTTTATTACAAAAATAAAATATTTTTAAAATGAAATTAATATCTTAAGTGTAGAAGAATAGAATTAGTATTCGTAAACTAAATTTTATAAAGATAAATAAATTAAAAAAGATTTTTCTTAGAGCGTTGAGATTGATTGCTTAAATCCTATCAGTAACAATCAATTAATTTTTTAATTGAAATGATTTAATGAAAAAGTATATTTTTATACAGAAGGTGGATATAATTTAACTAACAATCAATTCTCTATTTTTAAAACAATACATTTTGTAAACTTGTTAACAAAAATATCTTCTACACTCCATTTAATATAAATTAAAATATGGCGCTCTAAAGAGAACTAATATCTTTGCATAATTCATGAACCTAATTAGTTTTATTAAAATACATGTGTAGGAAAGTTCACGTGCATTTGTTGACTTTAATGAAAATGAAAGCACCGAAAACTACAGCTACAAACAAACGTGTACTCGTCTCAAATATTTATCTAACCTCATTTATGCAACATCCACCTCTAGTATTATAACATGAATATGATAATTTAATTTCTAAATTTATATCCCGAAACCTTAAGCTTTGAAAATTGATGAAAATATTCTCATATGAAAACCAAAATCAAAATTATTTTACACATATAGATCGAATATTTTTTAAACGAAAAATTAAGATTTATTTTATAAAGATAAAAAATTAATCAAAAGTGACACAAATATAAAATGATATATGTTACAATGAAATGATTTATTTTCGTTGCGAAGACCAGCTTGTAAAATAGCTATATTTGAATGTAACTTATTTTAAATATTAAAAATGGAAAATGCAGAAGAGTAATTAAAATTCCTTAGGGACTTAATAATGGAAGAAATATCGAAATAAATCAAAACGAAACAAATTAGTTCCTGCTGTTGTAATCCAAGTCTGTGATAAATTATGTCCTACATATATATATATATATATATATATATGTGTGTGTGTGTGTATGTGGGCATGTTGGTTGTTCTTTCTTCGAACACGACTTGTTAGCCGTAGTATGTATGTTACAACATCGACGCTGTTATTAGCAAATCTGTTATTTTATCATGCCGATGCTGGCAAGAAACGAAACACAAACAAATTCGTATCCATTAGTGTCTCATCGAGTACGTGACGTTAATAATTTTTATATTCTATCCTCCGTCACGGGTAAATGGTTTATTCGATCTGTGTCCACCATCTTCAGCACGTCGTACGGGATTATACTTGATGACTTGGTCGTTTTACCGAATCTTCTCCGGGGGTTGGATTTGACAGAAAAATGTGATTTAGCACGCGCACATGTTATTTCGAACATGGAATGCATTTTTATCAAAATCTGCGGTTAACTCGTTCAATTCTTTTTATTTCAACGGAATAATATATTATGTGCATTGTTGGAGGAGTATTTTATTATTAATGATAATTAACATTAGGTGTGTTTTTATCTATTTTTTGAATTCAATATTGTTTAGAATTTATGAACACCTCTCCCATACATAAATCGAAAAAAAAACTATTACTGATCAAAAATGTTCAGTAAATAATTATTGATTATTGTTGATTGTTATCTATGAGAATTTTAATGAAAATTCCATGATAATCAGAACACTAAAATGATCGCTTTCAGAATAATACCATCATTGCGAAACATTTTTATGTTTTGTGAGGTGAGAGAATCAAATTCATTCGTAAAAGTGAATTTGTCGATAGTGCTATAACTGAATTGTGTTAAAATTCTGATTATTTTTTAATATCATTTTAATATAAATTATTTGAAAAATGTTTTTTTTTTTAAAAAAAAATATTAAACTTCCTTAAAATGTGAATCTTTGCGTCTTATTATAAAAACACAATTTTATGTTTTCAGTTTTTAAATTTATTGTTACTTTAGTTAATAATTTATTAATTGGTCTTAGGTGTGTGTAAATTCAGATATGAATGTTTATTAGTAGTTACGCGTGATGAAGTAATCATATAGATGGATGTATATTAAAGAGACCAGTTATTCAAGAATAAATTTGATTTTTAAGAATGATATTAGATCGGTAGAAAAATAATTGCAGTTTATGACCTTCAATTTCATATAAAAACCGCAATTATTTTTCTACCGAACTGATACAGTACAGTATAATAATAGTAAAGACACTTTTATTCACATTACAGTTGAGGTAATGTGGCTAGATTCACTTTTACTAATGAATTTCATTTCGTTTTTTATACTTTTCTCATTTAATTTTCCGCGCATGACCATAACGAATATTTGTACATCTTCAGTTGTTGTTGAAGTTGTGGTTTTTCTTCCACGCTTTCTAACTCTAAATCTTTTATTGGTTTAGTTGAACTATTCAACCTATAGTATTTATTTAATTATTGTTTAATTCTTTTTTCATCCACAGACAATATTTACTTCTAAAAAATAGATTCATTTGCATCTTAGTCGGCAGAGGATAATACAGTCGATATCTAAATGTATAAATACAACAGTTAAGTTTGATATTTTTGAGTAAAAAAATGATTGTTTTGTTGGATGAATAAAAAATTTGTTTGTAAAAATTAAACGAGCTTCAGTCTAAAAGCTCTTATTGTTGAAATATATCCGGAATTATATTTTTAAATTAACTTATATGCAAATATGCGCTTACAGCAGGTTTAATGAAGGTTAAGAATATATATATATATATATATATATATATATATATATATATATATATATAATGTATTTTACTGTTATTCTTGGATTGTAATTTTTTTTAGTAATTGATTCATCATTTGAAGTTTAACAAGTAAATTTTTTTCATATCTGTTTCATAATTTTTATTAAAGAATACTGTTTTAGACTGTAAGATATGTTGAAAATTTTTTGATGATAATTTAACTGGCTGGAAATTAAAGAGAAATCCTTCATTGAACAACTTTGATCAGAAAAATATTTTTGTAATTTGTGGTATGCAAAAATAATTCGTTTGTGAAACACACATATAATAACTTTTCGTTTTAAATTTTTAGTGTTCCCACGTAGAGAACTAACATCAATGTTTTATTTTTATATTTAATATATTTTATTATTATTTACAATGTTTAATTTTATGTTTGTATTTTTTTTTTGATTTTAAAGTTAGGAAAATAGAATTATTTTCAAAGTAAAAATATCTATGTGTGTACCTGTATAAAACACTTCATACTTTCGAAGAGTAACAAAAACTTTATAAGGGCATTTGATATGAAGTAACAATCAAATATATTTATTCACTGAACCGTGCACAAATATTGGTTCGTTTTTTGATTCGGTTTCGAAAATAATATTTTTTCTTTTATATGTACACACACACACACAAATATATATATATATATATATATGTTTTCTTATATATGTAAACATATGTATCTTTCCGAATGAAATTCGCGAAATTCATAAATTCACGCATAAAGAAAATTCTCCCATATGTGTATACGTACATCTGTGAACAACACTCGAAAGTTTGTGTTGTTTTTTTCCCTACGTTCGGCACAAAGACAAAACTTATATACAGACACACGATTGTAAGTAGTGTAGCGAAAAGACAAAGGGATACAAATAAAACTACGTCTGGAAAGAAAATACAAAACAATCGAGAGCGGGAGCTCACGGATAATCCAAGCACGATTCCTTCAATAAAAGTCAAGTTATTCTGCTGATATTTCGGAATCGTATTTCGATCACAAACTACGACCACACACTGAGTGCAAAACATTCAGAGATATCGGAAATGTATTCACATGTCGCAGGACCGGCTGCCTATATTATTTATGAATTATGCGTTTAATTATATATATATATATATATATATATATATATATATATATATATATATATATATATATAGATGTGTGTGTGTGTGTGTTTGTGCATGCGGTGTGTATGTGTGAGAGAGAGAGAGTTTTTGTGAGTGTATATATATATATATATATACATAGAAGTAAACTGAAAATTCCGTAAAACCTGTGTATATTTTTTATATTAATTCTTTTGCTTATTTCACATAAAATTATATTATAAATAAAACTCAAAATACCTTATAAATCCGAACTACTCACGTTTGAAATTTGAATTTGATTTTTTTTTATAATTTCTACAATTTCAATTGAATGCTTATTTTCGCAAATTAATTCTTTCTGACTCCACAAGCCATAAAAAATCTGTTCAATAATTTTCAATAAATCATTATGGATCATTTTTAATTGTTCTTTATCTGAATCATCTTTAGAGTATAAAAGTATTGAAAAATCTGGCGAATCTTATTAAATATTTATGTTATTGATAGTACTTAATGTTAATTGAAAATAAATAACCTGATGTGAATGCAGAAGTGACTTATAAACAATAATATCTGAAAAACGTACATACAAAATCAACTAATTAAAATTGTAATTTATATTTTCATGGTTTTAGTAAATGATAATAAAATCTTCACATAGAATATCTCTATCTTATACACATTTTTAGCTACCGAATTCTCGTTTTTATGTTATAGCTAATCCTAATTTTAGAATATATAAAAAATCATTTATTAAAATATGAATTATTAAAATAGTCGCTTTGACACTTTAGATAAATTCATTTTCGCAATTGAATTTCGTCGATTTTTAACGTCATTTTGCCTAACGAAATTTTTCAGAATAGAATATTACTTATTATGATAGATTTATTCTCATTTCAATGATAATGTCATCATGTGTAGACTTGTTTGCTTGTAATCTGAAGATAATTTCATTATTATTGTAAAATTAGTACTTGATGAGAATAAATTGTGATAGATTGTTAAGAATTTTAATACCAAAAGTTGATTGTGTTTGGATAAAAGATTCGTTTGTAAAAAATACATCATTTCTTATATTTAATACTTTTTCAGAATGACTTGATTACTTTAGTTTATCATTTTATTAACTGACATTTTACATATAATGTAATATTTTGATAAATATTATTGAATTAATTTAATAATACTTATTATTTTTTTTATTATTATTCAATAACATAACTATTTAAATTTTTATTTTGATTCATTTGTTACATTTTTTAATTAATGAATCAAAAAATCTATTTTTAATTCACTGGATCTTTTTTATATATAAAATACTTTGTTTAGGTAAATATATTATAATTTCAGATAATTTATTACCATACATTGAAGTTGTTTTAGATATTTTATACGTTTCTCTACTATAACAGCATGTCTTAAGTATAAAATTTTACTATATGAAACTAGACTGTACAGCAATTGAATATCGCACATTTGGATTGATTAAGCTTGATTAAATTCCTCAAATTTCAAAACATTTTCATCATTATTTTTCTTATTTAGTAATTCATTATGTCTACTTGGATTCTTTATACACGTAGCATTGATAATAACATCATGCTCAGAGTGTAAATATAGAAAATAGATTTTATTGCTTGTTCTGCAAAAATAGTGACATTAGTCTAAACGTCACACAATGCCAGATAATTGATTAGTCTTCTTTGATTATATCCGTTGACATGATATAACCCTTACAACCATTGAACATTGTTGAGAACAGATATTTTTTCATAGTGCTTCAAGTTCAAATTAATTGAAGTTGAGTAAGATTAGGTTTGATTATTAAAAGTAATTTATTTGTATCTTTGAAATGTTTTATTTTAATTTATATTTACTGTTATTTGTTAAAGTAAGCTTGTGCATAAAAAGTATAGAGAAAAGATTGGAATTATAGTATTGTCCCAATAAAAAATTAAAAATTATCTTTAATTCCGAAATGATGTTATGCTAAAAAATGAAAATGTGAAATTACTTGAAAATAAACATGTAAAAGTATACTTATATGATTAGTGATTTCTCATCAGGTACAGATTACTGTAACGATGATGCCAGGTTAAACTGAATAATAAGGGCATAGATAATTTATTTGTATCTTTTAACGTTAAAATATGTTACAATATTTTTCAAATTATGATTAAGATGTGTTATATTATGTGTGTTATATGTTTTATGCTTGTTTTGTTTAATTTCTGCAGAAATAAGTTTTAAGTGATATATATTTTATAAGTATAATAAGGTTTTGAACATATATAAATATATATATATATATATATATATATTTAAATATTTCTTTATTTATATACATATACATATATATATATATATATATATATATATATATATATATATATATACCTAAGAGTACAACACACTAATTATTTATTCTCTTTATGATATTAAAGATTTTTGTTAGAAAATCTACTTTTTCTAATAGACGTGAATGTTGACGGTAAATAAATTCATAAAAAATCTGTTGAAGATTGAATTATCTATCACCCGCTATAGCTTTCAGAACTCGTCGGCATTGATGTCCTTTTTATTTTCGCGAAAAGAAAATTGAATACACTTTTATGCATACGTTGTTGTTATAAAAAAGAAAGTCGTACATAAAACATGCGGTCATCGTAAGCTCAACTAAAGCCTACTCTGGATTACAGTCCGTTTTCGATGGCACCGTCGAAGGTAGGCGGCATTTTTTCTTGTGTTTTACGCCGACATCAAAAGTTTTATTACTTTTTTGCTGAGTTGTTGTGTATTCAGTCGCCTTATGTTCGGTTCCTGTTCGACTCTGCATCTATTTTGAATAACACAATATGAACTCATGTTTAAATTAAGTTCGGAATTTACATATTTGAAGAGATTGGTTTTATATTAGATACGCGAAATCCATCTTTGCGGAACGAAAATTTAACAATGCACGTACCCACACAACATGCTTGTGCCCCATGTCTCGCCCTTATCGTCATTTTCCAAACAATAACATTTTTTTATATCCACTTTGATTTGACTTTTTACGAAGGTACACAACGTTATGCTTTGAGCCAATTTAAAAATCAAATTATGGTCTATAAATTGAGCGGACGCGACGTTAAAACAATATTATTCCTTATGGAAATTTAGAAGAGTTTAGTAATGTTTATTCGTTTTTTTTTTATTATTTCATTGGCATTGTAAATTGTTTCAAATTATTTTGCTATCGATTTTATATTATGATAAATTGTATCAGGAAATAAAAAACGTGATGGAATACTTTAATGTAATTACATATATAATATTCATTTGAAATTTATTAATATGACAAATGCTCATTAATTTTTTAAATATAAATTAATATTAATTAAACTGAACAATCCAATACATAAAAAATTAAAATGTCCAATATAAACCGGAAACGTGCACTGCATTTTTGTTAAATTTTGGTTATTTATGCCTACCACTGAAATTTTTTTGATTATTAATTTTTAATTTCACTTGTGGCATAACATACTTTTTATGAAAATAGCTACTGTTAATTAAAAGTAATTTATTAATTTTGACAGTGATATTAAATAGCTATAAATTATTATAGAATGCACGTTTTTAAAGTAGGGCCCGTTTAGTAATTAGAGAGAAACCATGAATGATAAAAATGATTTATTATAGGCAAAAGATATGCATATATATATATATATATATATATATATATATATATATATATATATTATTTTTTTACATAGTCTTCAATGACTTCCACGTATTTTTGGCTGTAACTTGAAACTATTAGTAACCCGTGTTTTCAATTCTTTGTCTTTTTCAAAGCGTTGAAAAGCGAGCCATTTTTTTAAGTGCAAGGACAAGTGGTAATCGTTTGACACGAGATCGGGGCTGTAGGGTGAATGGTCAAAAACTTTCTATCCAAAGTATTGCAACATTTGAACAGTTCGAACTGCAATATGATGTCTGGCATTATTGGGGAAAACACAATTGCACTGGACAGAAACTCACGTCTTTTGTCTTAAATAGCACGTCTAAACTTCCTCATCGTTTCATAATACGTATCGGTATTAATCTTCATTCCACGCTCAAGACAACTAACAAGCAAGGCCCATTTTTATCCCAGAAAACGGTGACCATGATTTTTCATGGCCGGAGGTGCTTGCTTAAACTTTTTTGCCTTTGAGAACGACGAATGGGGCACCATTACATTGGTTGCTTTGGTTTGATGTTTGTGTATTAAATCCAAATCTTATCACACTGTGGCTAAAAAAGTCATCTATTTCATTTCTTGGCATTGTAAGAATTGGTTAGTTGAATCTATATGTTTCTGTTTGTGTGCATTTGTTAATATTTTTGGTATTCATTTGGTACACAGTTTTTGACAAATCAAAAAAAATACAACTTTTTTTGATCATAACAGATACACCAGAAATACTTTTCACACTTTATATTAGTCGTCAATATTTCCACATCAATATATGTTTTCTGATACTGATAAATAATCATTTTCCAATAAAAAAGAACACGAAATGAAAATTTATTTCTGAAGAATGAAATAATAGCCCTCATTCATATATATTTTGCTTCTGTGTAAGGGCTTTATGAAAATTTATATTATTGAAATATACTGTCAAAGAACTCATTTTAAAATACATGCTTGAATTATTCTCCCGGGCCCGAAATAAACTTACTAATTTAAGATATTAGGTAAAATAGTTTGTGAGTAGTAAAGTTATTTTGATTGTACTTGAAAAATATATAAAATCAGTGAACATTTCATGTAACAACCATTAGTTGAAAAGTTTTATTAAAAATTATTGTAATCATTCATGTGTTATAAGATCAAGCACATTAGAGTATTTAAATATGCTAAACTAATTTCTTTGCAAGTAAAATGAGATTATGTATTAAATTTCTAATGAGTCATTGAAAATACTTGACTTTTAATTGAGTTCATTTTGAAGGAAATATGATATATATATATATATATATATATATATGCACTTCTGTGTGTATTTACTTTTTAGTACAATAAAATGAATATTTCCTTTTCAAAAAATATATTATTGTCCTTATAATCATGAAAGAAAAAAAGTTGAAATTTAGTTATTTAATAGATGCTTTTAAAAATATTTGAAAATGTTTTTTTTTGGTTTATTATATTATGAAAGTGGATTCTTTATTAAATAAAATAAATATATCTATATAGTAAAGTTCTGTTTAAAAAAATTCTTACTGTAATAATTAATCATCAAGATAAATATGCCATCAATTTTTCTTGACTAAGTATATCATTAGTCAGTCATTATACTTATTCTTTTCTATTGAAATGGGTACAACCTCTTTATATTCTTTAGTCGTTCTTTTTCTCAATATTTTTTGCTTTGTTGCATTTACAGAATGGTACACTAACTATTGTATTTTATTATTTTGACAAGTCAACAATATTCTTTATTGTTCCGTACTTTTTTGTATATATTTCACAGCAACAATTTGTTTTGTTTTTTTTTTCTGATGACAAACTATTGTTTTTCCAATTTCTTGTATAAATACAAATATATTTCCAGATTTCGTATAAAACATGTCATGTTTTATGAAAAAATATTCCTCATATTTCTTCTATTTATTATTTTTGTATCAAAACATACAGTTCAGTGAATTTATATTCATATATATATATATATATATATATATATATATAACCAAAATAAAGTTTACAGTGAGTGAACTCAATATTTATGGATTATGAAATGTCGCGAGTTCAATTGAAATTTTATTCAATATCACATCTTGTATAAACAAAATTTCAATTTAGTATACTATTAAAATATTACAAACACATTTTAATTAAACATACAACTTTATAAAAATATTTTTGTTTATAATTTAATAAATTTGTTCACTAGTGCAGATAAAAGTTCTAAAAATATTTATTTGATATATATATATATATATATATATATATATATATATATAAACTCATTTGAACGAAATACCTTTATATTTAAATCAACAATCCCACTCTGTTTGAAGAAAAAAGTATTTGATCAATGTATTCTACCAGTCCTTACGTACAGCAGCGAAAAATGGGTGCTTAACGCCAAAATCATTCAGACCCCAAACAACACAAAAATGTGGAAAGATATTTGCTAGGGAAATGCTATGCTATACGAAAATAGACAGAAGCCACAGATATAATAAGAAGAGTAAAGAATATGAAATGGAAAAAGACGGGGCATGTTGCGAGAAGAGAGACAATCGATGGATAATAGAAAGTATTAACTGGGAACCAAAGAATATAAAATGCCCAAGAAAGAGAATAATGAATAAATGGAATAAGGAAATTAAAATTTTCATTAAAAATCAGTGGAAAATAGAGGCATTCAATTATACAAAATGGAAAATCGTGGAAGAGGCCTTTATCCAGCAGTGTATTGACAGAGACTGCTGCTGCTACTACTGATGTTGATTATATATATATATATATATATATATATATATATATATATATATATATATACATATATAAACAATAACTGATTTTCACGTTTAGTTTATATTAAATTATATAGAATAGTTTATAATACTATTTCGAATTACATTGAAATGAGATTTTTCATAGTGTTATTTATAGAATCTATGTCGAGCAAATGATCGAAACGCTTGGTATGTTGTTTTCTTTTTTTTATTAAAAAGGTACACTCCGAAGCATATATTAAATCGCATCGTACGATTTTTACAACTGTATTACAATAACACATTTTTATTTCCAGTCCATAAAACTAAACCTCAATATATTTTCAATTCGTACATGACGCCCGACCACCCTCAAACAAACATAACACACCATCAAGTACAATCACAGCGGGCGCCACTTTGCGTCGATCCAATTGGATCGGTGTGTGGCGGGACGTTGGAGAGCGACGACGAGAAGAGAAAAAAAACCACATGAGACGGTAAACAAATGTGGTGAACAAAAGACGCTGAACCCGCGCCCGTCAACGCCGACCTCGTACCATTTGTTTTCTTTATATGTCGTGGATTACTACTGACACATAAAATACAGAAGCAGTTATTCGTTCGCACACAAATACACACATATATACATATGTATGTATGTATGTATATTCTCGCTCTGTCGACGTCATTCTTGATCGCTTGCTTCTCTGACAGAGCAACAGAAGCTCGCACCGTTGTAGTCATAGCCGTGATGTAAGCTGCGCTTTACGAACGAACCGTTATCTTTCTGTGTCGTGTGTCATCGTTATGTTCATATGCATGTCTTGCGATGAAAACAATAACGGAATATGAATGAAGTTTTCCTGAAACAATAAACAAACTGTATGCGGAAATTATGTCTATAGGGTATACGAGCTTTGAATTAAATGTAAATGAATTTTGAATATCAAGAAGGGAAGCGGTGCGTCGAGGAACGCGTCGGGTATAAAAAAACTCGATAAAGTTTTTGCGCCGAGAAAAAGTGAATGTCTGATTTATTGAACGACTTAACTACTTTACATAAAGATGGTTGTGGCGTACTCGCTCTTGACGATTACTTATAATTTCCAGGTTAATTTTAACTTAATCACTTTTGGATGATTATTTTTATTCATATTTTATTTTAAATTCTCGTATTAAATAATTTAGTATAGACTAAAAATATATAAAATAACAATAGGGAACATACATACACGATAGTTACTTAAATAAAAATAAAATCAAAATCAAATACAATAATGGTTTTATATCAATATGTGTAAAAAAATATTTTATAAATAAAAATAAGTTATTACCATTTATTATTTTATATGTATATATATATATATATAAAACTAGGTGACACATGGTATAATTATGCTGCAAGCGAATTTTTATCATCCTTATAATAAAATGACAAATGTATTTTAATATTCCTTTTTCAAACTTATATAACTCAACAAAACTCTGCAAATTTTTCAATACGTTAGAAAGTATGAATTCTCACATACTATATATATATATATATATATATATATATATATGTATATATATATATAATATAAGTTACGAATGAAATTGTTTGTACAAATTATTGACAACAGATTTAATAACTATTTACAATCTGTGAAAGAACAACGAATAAACATAATGGAAAAAGTTTTAAAATTGGAAATTTGAAATACCTTTCATCTTTTTTGCAAATTATATGCTTAAATAATAGCAAATCAGTTCATTATATATGTATGTATATCAGTTCATTGTATATCCAAATACTATTTTATATGTATGTTTGTATAATTGATGTCTGATGATTTCATTTAGAAAATTGTGGAGATCTTTGGCTGTAACCAGAAACAGGAAGATATTGAATTGTATTTTTTCTTTTATGATTAAGATGGCAAATAGTTAGTTGATTTATGATTAAGATGACAAATAGTTAATTTAGGTATATTTATGCCGCATGTAAGCGTTTTTTTTATAAGTAAATTAAAAACTTGAAACATCATCTTCTTATTCATAATTTAATTTTTATGTAACAAGTACCGTAAAAATAACATAGTCTTTGATTTTTTATTTTCATTGTAGGACAATAAATCTGTCGACTTTCACGATTTTTAAATAATGTATAAATTTTCAACTCTTAAAATTATATTCTAAGAACGAATGTTAAATGTGGAAATAAATTTCAATAGTTGCATATGCAAACAAGCTT
>CM068316.1:11231999-11299499 GCA_034766995.1 Acanthacorydalis orientalis | reverse complement strand
GTCAGATTTACAGATGAGTGTATATATACGTACGTATGCGACTTTTGTGGAATTTTTTTTGAGTCTTCTGAAACTGAAAAAAATCTGTACGGCTGTCATTTCGGATTTCACGATTAAATGAAAAACACTATGATGGATGTTCTGAATATGTCATCATATATTAACTTCTCGGATTTCTTCGAAAAATGCACATTAGTATGTGAACACGTGTGCTATAAACATGATATGTTTGTAATAAAAAATGATTTTTAATGTATGCATACATTATTTACGTTGTGATTCGTTTTTAAAAGCACTGGATTCATCATATTTTGAATAAATTTTAAACAAACAATGGTCTGGTCTCTGGTTTTGTATATTTGAATTCTTATAAAAAAGTTAAAAAATAACTGTATGGAAAATATTACTTTAGGAAGGGAATAATAAAAAAATAGTTTATTTTGTAATAATTGAAACGAAATATACATCTATTTTAAAAGGACTAGGACAATGTTTTTTGGTGCTGAGATAATATTTTCTAAATAAATGCTATCTTTTTAATAAACATAAATTGATAGCTTATATAAATCACTTATGTCAATTGATTAAACCTTTTTAATTTTAATTAACAGAGAATATACAGCCAGTCACAGAAGGCAAGATGATACAAAAGTGTATTATTTAGAAAAAATATTTTACTTTGAAAGTATACATTTATGTTATTTTTTTCGAAATAATAAATAATTCATCCGTTTTTTTATTCAATGTGACCTTGCAAAATTTTATCATAATCTGATCTGTTTTTCTCAATCGCAGTCACTTACCGATGTTCACTCTATTTTAAGTTTTAAGAATCACTTATTAAAATCTATTGATTTTTCTCTCGGAGTTCTGTTATTATAAAAATTTAAATATTTTCTATCGACTTTGGTAACTGTATATGCTATTCCAGTAGCTTTAAATTCACAGCAGAAGTTGGTCGGTGTTATGGATTATTATTTGCTAATAATATTTAGATTTGATTTTGTGTACAAAATTACTCATCTGAAAATTTCATCCAACTATTACGATACGTATTTATTATTTCAGCTGTGTTCAAACTTCTAGTAAAGTAATCAAAACTTTTAAAAGTGTAGCATCAGTAACAATGAACCTTTTGAAAACATTTAACGTGGTTTACAGTTTGTTCTTTATTTTTCGATTACTAACTATTAATACTCTTTGAAACATTAAAATATTATATAAATACATTATTTCAATCATGCTATAAATGTTTTTTGCCAAATTATACTTTTTATATTGTGTTTAAATGAAAATAAAAGATTATTTATTGATGTTTGGACATTTATAACATATTTCATCAAATATTTGTTAAATCATCATTCTACGAGAGAAAATAAAAACTTGTGAGTCATTTAAGAAAAACCTTTATTCTATATAAAAAATTTTTATTAATGGAATTTTCCTAATAACATTCTCTAATTTTATGCACATAGTCCAATACTTAATGAGTTTCTGAAAGGAACTTTTTGCTTTCTTACGCAGCCACTCTTTCACTGTCATAATCTTTTCTGAAAAATTAAATTAATAGAGTCACACAAAACCATATTTTTAACTTTTAAGAATTAAAAGTGTATGTTTATTTTTCTTATGGTTTATAGAACATACATTAACTTTGGTGAGTTGTTAGTGATTATTGTTGAAAAAAAACATGAAACTATTATTAAATGTACTCTTTTTTTAAAAAAACATTTTTAAATTTTAAAATTGTTCAATGTGTATAATTTATAAAATTTATATTAAAAAAGTGAATAAATAGCTGGAATTAAATAAAATAAATTGTCCCTCTAGTGCTGTACAGCATTACTACTCTGATGGATATTTTCTTTTACTGGTCTTCTAATAGCTTTTCTCTTAACTGCAGACTTGCTACAAATTGTACGTAGTTCTAATGAACTCTGCTTCGATTAATTGTAGTTAATGATGCCTTTTCTCCTATAAAAAAATACTTTTTTCGAGTGAAGATAGAATGCGGTACATATAAATTTATAGAGGTTTACTTTCAGTAATTTTTTTAAATTGTTAGAATTAATGGTGCTTTTTTAAACAAAAAATATTTTAGAGAACAATAACCCCATACGAGTATATTTCAAAAGGGTTTATTTAGATTCTCTTAGTAAATATTTAATTTTTAAATGTAAATGTAATATTTAATACAAAAAGTTAAATATTTCTTTATAAAAATATTACATTTTCAGGAAAAATAATAGAAATAGAATGCATTCTTACTTTTATTAGAGTTCTTTTTCTTAATTCTCAAAATAAATATATTTTAGTTACAAATATATTAGTATTCGTAAGAAACTAAATTTATTCACAAATGTACTGATTTGTTAAAAAATATCCTAATTTTATATATTATTAAATATTCCGCGATAATAAGTATAAATTTGGAAAAAGTTTACAGAATTATATACGAATTATAAACATTCTGATGGCAATATTTTTTTTATGAAAATATTATGAATATTTTTAAAGTAGACAAATTTTACATCAAAAAATAAAAAAAACCTTCCGGATTTAAAATATTTTATTATAAAACAATCTGTTATCAAAGAAAACATAATTAAAGCTGCTTATATTTTTAAGAATAGTTTTTAATAAGATTTCACAAATGTATCTTCGTCTCTTCTAAGTAGCCATATGAATATTTTGGATCAAAAGTACATTACATATTTTTTTAATATTAAAATCTATATTATTTATAAGTAATTACAAAAATTAAAGAAAAATATCAACATCGTTTAAATTAATTAGAACTAAATATACTTGAATAAAACTAATTCTATTAAAATTTTATGTTCTTATATATTGTCTGAAAAAAATTATAAAGTAACGATTTTTATTCTTGAATATATGTTAATACTTGCTAAGTATATATTATATTTCAGATTAATGGAGATTAAAATATTATTTAAATATTTACTTTTAGATATTTAAATATTTTCATTACATAAGAGTACCGAAACACATTATTAAAAACACTAGATTTATATGATAAAATATAAATTTATATGTTGAGATAAAAAATATAAAATTTTAAGTATATTCGTATAAATAATCAAAAAATACGAAACGTAATCTTAGTTTTACTTTATGTATAAAATTACGATTTGTATGTATAAAATAGTGTTGTCTTTTCGGAAATCAACACGAAAAATCACTCAATTTAGTTTCGATGTCGTGTGTATAGTATCATATGACGTGTCGGATACGTATTCGTAACGTTTTTACTCGATACCGAACATAAAACGAACAAAATTATTCAAACAAGACATTTATATACACTATATAACTTTTATTGGATACATTTCTTATATTTAAAGAACACAACTGAATATTATTACTATAGTAATTTAAGATATATATATATATATATATATATATATATATATATATATATATATGTATATATAAGTGTACGATTTTAAATAAAGCTTATTGGTGTATAAACACAGTTTACATTAAACTCAAATACTTCCGAAATCGTTGAAGCTTCAAAACTTTCAATAAAAAGCTAGTATGAAAATTATCATTGTGGAAACACAGTCTATAAAGTTTTGAATGCTTGTTTGAAAAGTACTTTCTACTATTTTATTTACATATATATATATATATATATATATATATATATATGCATGTGTGTGTGTGTGTACTTATGTGGCTTAATGAAACTTTATTGGGAATAGTACACGGTTTTATATTAATTCATCAGTAACCATTTTAAAAATATTTGAAATTTGAAAGAATTTAATTTGAGTTAAAATTTAAACAATTTAATTATGGTTACAATAACATTTCTGACACTGTGACTAAATTCATTTTCACAAATAAATTCTTTTTTCATCCCACAAACCACATCGATTTTTTTCGGTCGAAAATGTTTAATAAATTTTTATTTATTATTTGCGATTGTCACCTATGTGCATTTCGATAGCAACGCTACTATTCTTCGAGATCCAGGTTACCGAAAAATCTCAAATTTTGTCTGAACTTGGCGCTCTGAAGATGATGGGATTGCTATCAAAATACGCGTAAACAAAAATCGAAAATAATCAATAGTAATTTATTAAATATTTTTAATCGAAAATTGTGGTATGGCTTTTAAGGTGAAAAAATTAATTTGATTATGGTCTTAAATTCAATTTTTAGTGTGAAAATTTTAAAATGTAATGATTATCGAAAATTAATAGCTTTTAGCTGAATTACTTGAATACTAAGTCGTGCATAAATTACAATAAAAAATCTATTAATAATATGTATGCTTAAGTTCTACCATCTTGTTATCAAAGATTTTTTTGCGATGTAAAATTGTCACCTTTTGCATATTCTCTGCTTAAATCTCTTATTAAAAGAAGGAAATGATATTGGAAAGAAAAATTGTAGTCTTTACTGTCCATTCTTAGTTGTCCATTCTTAACTCTAGCACTTATTTTGAAAATAGAATAGTTACCTAGATATTTTTCCATACTTTTTGGTTGAGTTCTGTACTTGATTGTTCATAAGATGAAGCAACTAGTCTTTAATGATTTTTTATCATTCTGGATCTACCTAAAATGAATTAAATAGACTAAATAGTATTGCAATACCTTGTCTCTTTATGTAACTAATCTAATATATCTCAATTATTTTAGTACTTCATTTTCTCTGTCGAGCTTATAAAATGTTTGAGCCTATAAAACGAGCAAATGTTTCTCTATATATACTTGGAATCTCAGATTTATTTTATTCGCTGGGGAGATGACTGTCTTTATCATCAAAATAAGCATACATTTATTAAAATAGATAATGATAACACACGCAATTTATTTCTCATTTTTTTCATTTAAAGAAGAATTTATTAAAATTAAAATGAAATTATTTCTCTTAGATTTAAAGTCTTATTTTTAGTTAATTTATTAAAAATACTTAAAATGAAGTGGTTTTAAAATAAAAAATGATGGTTTTGATTTATTTACACTTATAAAATAGATTCCACAAATATATGAATACTAATAACACAATTCTTACAATGTGACTAAATTCACTTTTACAAATGAGTTCTTTTCTTATCCTACAAATCATAAACTCTTTTCTGGTTAAAAATGTTTCATAAATCATTAAAGATTATATTAGATTATTGATTATTCGTATTTTGACGGCGATACAACAAAAATATATTATTATGATTTTATAATAATTCAATTGAATTTATTCAAAAACTTTTCTTTTGAAATTAGTATATATTTTTTATATGGAAAAGAATTATTTTAAAATTTGTCAAAAAATATGATATACTCACTAGTTATTTGCATTTATGTATACTTTTTAATCAATAATATCTAACTGGTAATGTCTTTTGGTATTTTGGTTATAATTGTTTTTAATAAAAAAATATTACATTTTCAAACGAAAATAAACTTAATATTCTAATACAACATTCACATAAATTCTTTATTGTGATTCTACAATATCATTATTTATTTATTTAAAAATTCGCACGAACAATAACTTATCAGAATTGAAACTCGAGCACGTAGCTTTGACTAAAAATTCGCATCAAAAAAAAAACGAGGAAAAGATATATGTATTCGAATAGGGAAGAAACCATCGAATGAAATCGAAAAATGATAATAGAGTTATAACCGTAAAATAAACACTATTCAAATTGAATTGAATGTATAAAAGATAGGCGATCAAAGCGGTGTTTTTTAGGATTTCTGCTTGATTGAAAACTTTCGATCGAACACGGAAAGAATGTATATATACGTATGTATGTTGTAGTTGTATCCAGTTAAGTTTTGTTACATCACAAACTTGTGAGTGTGGGATTTACATAGATTTCGAATAAGAATATTTTGATGTCGTCGCGAACATGGTGATTTGAATTAAAATATGTCTGTTTGTAGTTTTGAATTTTTGCATATTTATACACAGTTATATTATATAAGGTGATTCAATTTAGGCTTCCACATAAAAGTATTGAAAGGGGGTTCAAGGGTTAAGAGGAATCATGTTATTTTTATTTAGTATTTTAGTTTAATTCAATATTAAAATACAATTGAATTAAAATAGTAAATGAGAAATAACTTTTTTTTAATTTTTGCGTTTTTTTAACACTATCGTATGGAACCTTAACTTGAATTACTTTATATATATATATTCAGTTAAACTTTTTTTTTAAAGAAAAACACGCAATTTAATTAAAAAATTAAAACAGAAAATGTTAGAAAATTTGAATTTTCTATACTTTTGATATTTTAATTGCATTGATTGTAAGTGCAAGGTGGGTGCCCAATCTTTTTTCGTCCACTTAGTTTCAGCGTCAAGTGGCCTTCCCAGGTTCGTTTTTAGACCTCTACGAACCAAATTTAAATGCAATAATCGAGTTTATTGTAACAGAGAATATAACTATGATCTTTTTTCTAAAAGATAATCCATGGAATGGTGATGTGTAGGTGAATCATTCCCAAGAAAAGCCAAGGTGTCTCAATCTACAAAAAAATTCATGGACAAATTTTTTTTCATATTACAAGGGCATTTTATTAATAGATTTTAAGGAGTGCAATGCCACTGACAATTCCCAGTGTTATGCAACATTTATGCATAAATTTCGTGATAATATTCGCAAAAAAAACGCCATGGAAAACTAACAAAATGTGTGCGTGCGCTTGTTGAACGAAAGTTCACCAGTTTAGGTAGCTACTGTTTCTCAAGCCTCTATTCAGGAGTGTAGCTTCCAAGAACTTGATCACCCACCCTACAGTCCAGATAAATTTCATTCCAAGCTTCATGACTTAAATTGATGAAAACATCTTTCGTTTTATACTGTCAATCATTTTTATTAATCCTATTAATAAGTCACTATCTATTTTATCTATTATAATATTAAAGTCTCGAAAAACTATATGCCGATCCAATAATCTTACATAGGTTCTAAAATCAGTTTTCAACTACTATTTTTAAATGTTATAAGTATTCTTATGCTGGAATATCTCTTTTTTCTGTTTTATTATTGGTGGTATCTTTATTTTTTCATCTGTAACAGTTCCTTTTATTAAATTTAATTCTATCCTTTTATATATAGATATTTATAACCATATATATATATATATATATATATATATATGCATATGTATGTATATATATATATATATATGTGTATATATATATATATATATATATATATAATAAAGTTGAATTAGTATAAAAATTTCAAATATATACTTATGAATGGATTTTAAACTATAAGGTTTATTTTTATTTAGTTTTATTTCAATAACATATATTTACTGTTATATATTATATTAGTATTAAATTTAATAATGTCAATCATTTTGAAATAAGAATGAATTACAGAAATCATGTTTATATATATATATAACAAAAACACTCATTTGTCCTCATTGAAACGAAATCGGTTCTGCTAAACATTTTTTTATAGAAACAGATATCATATCATTTTAATATAATTACGTGGTTAAATTTCGGAATAAAACAAAAAAATGTCAACATAAATTTCGTTTCTGTACATACGCTGAAAGGGTTAAAACAAAACACGGCCTGTGCAGAAAAAAAAACAAAAGAACACTTCGCTTGATCGAAAAACAATGACGTGACACGAGCTTACTTGGCTAAACCTACACACGTACAACATGCCTCGTATATATCCATCCAATGCATTGTTGTCAGCGCTGGGAACATCAGACAGACGTGTGGGGTAAACGTTACGTTAGTGACAATGAGTTGTGTTATGTATGCGGGCCAAGACGACAACAAGACAATGAATACGTACATATATATGTATATGTATATATATATATATATATATATATATAAATATATATACACATACATACATGTATGTGTGTATGTACATTGTTTTGTCATACCTTTATTTACAATCACGAAGCCACTGTATCATTTATCTTTTTTTGCGCCAACTCTAGCGACAGCTTAAACGAACTAAAACTGAATTTCGTACTTCGTTGCTGTCACATAACTAATAACTAACGAGGTCGATGATAAGGAGAATACTTTATGAGTGTTAATTAGCAAATAGATTCTAGATGCAAAACGAATGAGGTTTATTTAATTACGTATTACACAGTAGTTTATCTTCTGTCTGTCAATAAAACGTATCGCAATAGTGTTCATTTGATAGGTGTGATTCTGATTCGATTATTTTATGTACATAGCTCTGAATAATTCTGTTTTCTCTCATTATATATATATATATATATATATATATGTATTTATGTATATATACGAGAACAAGTCAAAAACAAAAAATATTTAAGAAGAAAAATATCTTATTCTGCAATCCTGTAGTCAAGATTTTTATTAGTCATTTTCTTACATAATGTTTAACTTTTATCCACTTAGTCTGCCATTTAATGAGCTGCTGAGTTTCACCATTTAAGAAACTTTTGGTCCCTCTCGCTAGCACTCATGAATTATATTAACCCCTTAACGTACAAATTAACAATTAAAAAGCGGTCGTTTTTCAATTTTTTTAATTCTTTATTTCAATTGTACACAAAAACCAATATCATTCTGTTATAAAATTGTAAGAAAAATATGTACATGTAACCGAAGTTGTGCAACTTTTCCTGGCTGAGCAGATGCGTACGGAACTATCCAGCATATATATTCGGTTAATACATATGCGTGAAAATAAAATTCAAGCTCACACGATTTTACTCTGGGGCACGGAAAAAATAAATTTCTCGGTCCTGAGTTAATTCGGTTTGAGTGCATTAAGGGATTAAGTACTTTTTATCAAAAAGAAACTTTTGTCCTCTTAACTCTTCTTTTAATGTTCAAAAAGGTAGAAATCACTTAGTGCTGAATATTAACTGTACAACAATATGGTGAGTGGTTTAGAAGCTCAAAACCTAGACCATGAATATACTATTTTGTTTTACTAGCCATGTGAGGTTAAGTGTTGTCTCGAAAATTTTCTGTGCCTATTGGACTTAGTTGTGTCTTTAGTAACTGAAACACTCGACAGTAGCTTTAATTATTTATTGCTTCATCTTTAGCCCTGAAAATAAATAAAATTATACCTTTTGTATTTCCAAAAAATTCCATCATTAACTTTCCTGCAGGTGAAAGTATCTTGAACCTGTTAGTGGTTGCGATGATGTCTGTTTATATACTAAAATGTTCTTTTTATTCACTGGTTTGTAATGATGGACTCATGTTCATTAACGGTAACTAAAAGAATCAGAAACGAATTCATTTCTGTCCCATATTCGGAACGATTCTATCTATTTTTTAATGTTTGTTTTTGTGCACTTCTATCCACTACCTTGACACTCAACGATCGTAAACTTTTTGAAAATTGATTTACTCGTGATGATAAATAATGCTTATCCATACCTAATGTTTAACTCATATGCAACTTCATCAATTGTGGCTCAAAATTTGTTTCGAATTATTATTTTAAATGCCAAAATATTTCCATCAGTCTTGGATTGAAAAAAATATGTGTATATTCTTCATCATTGATGTAGATTGTAACCAGTTTTAAAGCGTTAAATCGTACTTATAGATCTTGCCTTAAATCGCAATTACAGATCTTACTGTGACTCATATGTGTTTTTACATTACTTTTGCATTCGGCAAATAATAGTAGATTTCACTTGTTGTATAAAGTGAAAAAAACGCAATAGACAACAGAGGATTTATTTTATTCCTGAAAATAATTCAAAATAAAAAAAAAACACTACTTTAAAATATTGCACTAAACACTTATGAAGGCTTTGAGGTTATGTTTATTTATAGTGCAGAACAAAAATGTGGTATTACTTTTTGACATCCTCATATATATATATATATATATATATACAGAAAATTCTCAATTGAATCTACTTCAATGTAATGGACTTCGGATTTGTGACAATATATCATGAGATTGAATCTAATTTCATGAAATGTATAAAAATATTAAGTAAATGCCAGTCATGAATTTTAATCACGTTTTTATGATAATTGTTTAGAAAACACTTTTAAAATAATAAAAATATTAACTTTGAAAACAACATGAACTTTAAAAATACTTTCATAGACTAGTAAGTTGTATATGTCAAAAGTTGAGTGAAGCTTGTACTGAAAAGCATAGTTCTTACGATTTAATATTTACAGAAGTATAATATTCAGTTGTAATTAGAATTATTTAAAATGAAATAAGAATGTTTTGAAATTTGCATGTTTCAGTAACTGTTCTCAGAAACTCAGAGCAGATAATAAAATAAATATACTTTGTGTTAATAATTCTAATGAAGTAAAGACAATATTTAAATAAATTTTATGTTTGCGAAATTCTTTGATGTTTTTTCCACGAATATACGTAATTAATTAATAATTAAAACAGAGCATAACATTGAAACCTTGTTGAATCATTTAATATTAGACTTCTACGAATAAAAAAAAAAACAAATAAAAATTATTTTACTAAGTAATTTAAATAGTAATAAAAAATAAAATTTACTTCTCAAATCAAACTCAGATTGTCAATAATATTTTAAACAGTTGTGGTATCTTAAAAGTGTAACACATTTTAAAATAATTAATTAAAGAGACAATAGTCTGAAAATAATACAAAAAATGTATACACAAAATACATCAAAGAAATATACGACAATATGAGAAATAATTAAATTAAATAATTGTATTTAGAAATAATATTACATTTTAAATTAAATTAACGAATAGAAGTTTTCACAATAACATTTTTTACTTACTCCACAAACCACACAAACTCTTTTTGATCTAAAATATTATAGATTTGAATCATCGAATTGAGTATACGCAACAATTAAAAATAATCAGTGATTACTTTTTGAATATTCTTGATCAGAAAAGAATTTAATTTGTGGTGTGAGTGGATTGTGAATAAAAATAAACACAATAGACAAGGGACAGATAGATAATCTTTGACAGCCACAATATTCAAAGTAATATTAAAAACAACTGATATATATATATATATATATATATACATATTGTAAATATACTTTTTAATATTTAAAAAATTCACTGACATACTACAGATAATTACACAGTAACATTTAGAATAAATGCGTATAAAAATAATACAACTATTTTATGTTCAATATTTTAATAATTAAATATATAAATAATGGTGTAAATTATTGGTAAATTTTGGTTATTAAATACGGTTATAATACAATTCTTACGTGAACTTTTGTTGTTTATTCTTTCATTTATTTCATTTATTCGAGTGAATTAGTTTAGTTAAAACACATTTTATATAAAAAACTTAAACAAAAGTGCAAAAAAGATTACAAAAATATTTAACTAAAGATCTACATCAGACATAATACTCGTATTTTTAATTTTTAAAAGTTTGTAGTATTTAAAACGCAAGTAATATACTTTCTAAACTTATGTACTTTTTTACAATTTACTCTGGATTAAATGAAAATAAAATAGAGTACAACAGACGAACTGTTTTTGTTATCTTGACATTCGTTGTGCTTTCTTAGAGTTTATCTGTACTCTCTGGAAAATTAAGTTACTCGTGATTAAAATTGAAACATTCTACCAAACTCATCTGCTCCCTATGCTAAACTTATACCTAAACAGGATGCACTGAGAAGACTTTCAAAGGACAAGATATTAGAGATGTTTATAAATGCTGAAAACAAAATTTACAGAATACGTACAAGTATGAAAGCGAAACAGTTTCGTTTATGTACTCTGCATTGTTTGGTTTTATCATGGAGAATGTTTCGTACGATGTTATTTATTAATTAGGCACTGAAAAGTTTCTTGAAGTTTCAATAAATTAATTATAAAAAAGTAAAGTATGGTTTTTTAAATTTTATATGTGGAGTTAACTTTCTCTGTATATAACAATGATGGTATTTCTATTGAATTGTTTATTTATTACAAAAGATAGAGCTTGAATACTTTTATCCATCATAAATTAAATAATTTATATTAACAATCGAAATATTTTATAGATAATAATGAATAAATAAAAATATCATAATTCAGTTCTACCGCTCTGGCTAAATTCATTTTTACAAATAAAATTTTCTCTCATTCCATAAACTACAAGTATTTTTTTCTGTTTAAAAATGTTTAATAGTTGATAATTGATTCTTTTTTATTAATTATTATGTACATTTTGAAAGAAACGTCGTCATATATTTTAAGAAATAATTAAAAATGATCAATTACCATTGATTGAAAATTTTTGATCAGAACGACTGTTGTGATTAGTGAAAGCTGATAAAAAGATTATTTGTGAAAGGAAAAATATCATATTATAAATAAAATTTTAATTAATTATTAAAAAGGTGATTATATAAATAAGAACAGATTTAAAATAAAAAATTATTAGAATATTCAAATACTTATAAATGTTTTCGTTAGTTTTGAATAATTTATATTTATATAATTTATTTCTTACTTTATCTTGTCTTTTTACACTTTAAAAGTGTATTTCTTAAACTGCTCATATTTTTTTCATTTAGAAATTTACTGCAAAATATGAGACAAATTATTTATTAGTTAAATAATTTTACAAATTATTTATCAATTTTATTTATTAATTATTTATTAATTATTATAAATATTTTTCAAGAGATTAAAAGAATTATAACATAATTTATAAAAAAAATTGTCCAATAACTTTTATAAATCTTGTAAAATCCATAAATTCTCCAAATTGCCATTTACTTCTGTCAGTAAATATCTTTTTTAGTTAGGTTTCGAATTACTGTCTAGAATAAATCTTATTTAACTTCGTAGACATACGTTGTATTAGCAAAAGATAACACAGTCGGCAACTGAAGATTAAAACTTATAATCCTCTCGTCAACAACTCGTTGTGCAAGGCATTGATTAAAATTAATATAATTCAGTATCATTTTTTTAGGTACGAAGTATACCCACTGCAATATGTTCCAGGATTTGGAATAAAGATTATTTAAATTTAGCATTTTTAAATTACTTTTATTTTATTTAGTATAAAGAATATTTTTATTAGTATGTTTTTTCTTCTAATATTTTTATTTGAGTGTTGACAAACAAAAAAATCCCACTTTCTAATAATAGCTGCGTATTTGTTTTTTAATAACTTTATTAAACTCTAGTACAATTAAACTCTTTTTGGAGGCATAGAAAATCATTTTTAATCGATGAACCTATTTTCAACAATTCAATTAAAAAAGGTAGTTATTTTTTAAAAAAACTGATTACATTATTTAATAAAAATATGTTCATAGATAACATCTTACATTAATTCCCTTCTGATGTTTTTAAAATTCTGATTATATTTTTATTTCTACAGGTGATTCTAAAGACAATTATTTTTTTAATAACGCATAAAATTTACAATTATAATTGTGTTTTTTTGTACTTGTGATCTCGTTGATACTTTATTTTTGTAGTCTTTATCTTTTTAGATCAGCTAAGTCTGTTTAGTACTGTGGATAACAAATACTTATGTGATCCCAAAGGATGAAGATCATCAAGATAATTAATTAGTTTCATTAATCATAAATCATATCGTATTGTAATTTAGGATATTAAGTACATCTATACTTTATTTAATATTCTAATGATAACTATATTTTTACTATTAGATATTATTTATGGTTTTTATAGAAAAATATATTATTTTAATTACTTGAAATTAAAAATGTCACGAAAAAAAAAACAGAGTAAGGAAAAAAATATATAAAGGTTATTAATTAAAATCAAAAAAAAATAAATTTTGAAACTATCTGCGAGAACTTGTATTCATATTTCAATTTTTTATATGACTTAAATTTTGTAATATTTAATATGTAAATGATGTATCTTTAATATCAGAAAGAGTTCTCATCTTTAATGAGTTAGACATCAATTTTATCTATGAACTTCTTTTTTATTTATTGATGTTTTATATTGTGAAGTTTTCAATTTAAACTTCAATATTTAACTACGTTAACGAATTAAAAAAAAATACTTGATTAAAATGCTGCAAGAAGTCAATATAAGTCTGAAACAAATATTTGTATAAATTTCCTTTAATTAATGTTCGACGATGCAGTTAGTTATTTGTATAATAAAACTTTTCATAGTCGAGAATGAAAAAGTATTTAAATGCACTTACAAGATGAATAATTTGCTCTTATTGAAAATACCTGTGGATAATTTAAAATTACATTTTCGCATCTTTTCATAAAGCGTTTAAAATTATAAACGCTGTAAGTTTCTAATTAGTTTCTATATTTTATTTAAAAATAATTTACACATTCAACTTCGGATATTGACTATATAAAAAAACATTTTTCTTATTTTCAACGGATACTTTTATATTCGAAATAAATTAAAATATTAAGTTTACAAATTAATTCGGTGTCTTTTTTTATAGAAAATTAATGTTTATTTACGGAAAAACGGTATATATTTCAATCTTCAAAATGTCCTCCATTATTTTGCATACTTTTCTCCATCTGTCCAAATTAATTTGTACCCATAATAGTTCACATGTTTTATTTCATTTTAAATATTTTTTATATATTCGAATATATATTTCTGATAACATTGTTATTGCTGTTGATGATAGCATATAGAATTTTGTCTTTTTTAAAATTGTTATTGAAATCAAAACCTAAGTATATATACATGGATTCAGTGATCAGTTTAAGTAAAGCTATGAATTTAAAAATTGATTATTCACACCTCTTTCTCTCTCTCCCTCTCTCTCTCTCTCTATATATATATAAAGTGCCGTATTATAAATGTAAGAGAAAAACATAGCCTCTTAAAAACATTTAAGTAGAAAAGGATTCGTAATTCTCAAGCACCGTCTTTTAAGACCTGTCACGTAATAATAATCTTTTGATAAAATTTATAATCGCTCTTCGTTGTTAGTATCGTCAATTGTGCTTTGAGTGAGGACACAAAAAAAATTTGAAACGTTCCAATCGAAAAAAATGTCGCATCGTGGAAAAAACACAATTTCGCGGCATCCTTTTGTTCATTCCGAACGGTTACGGTTCGATTTTGCACCGAACGTTCTGTGCAAAAGATTTTCTCTTTTCAAACATAATTTTCTTTTTCGCTTTATACTCGATTCTGTGTCAACTGGTTTTCTGAATAATGGATTGGATTCAGATGCGAACCGCCCGCCCCTTCGTACGTTGCAGACAGTGAACCATGTTGATTTTTCATTTTTTTTTTTACTTGCGTTCGTTTAATTTCATTTCTATAATTTCTGTAACGTTTTCCCTAATCGGATTCCATTGTACTGGATACATTTGCTGTTCGGTCTTTGAACACAGTGACCGTTTAAAGTTTGATCGATTGCTCTCAATTAATATTATTTTTTTACAGCTTATTTAAATACATGTTTCTGCACCAAAAGGATAAATAGCATTTGTTCATTTTAATTTCTTATTATATAAGATGTTCGTGGCACAAATTGTCTTCATATTCATATTTTTCATAAAATAAATTAATTCTGCAAGTATTGTCGAATATTTAATTATATTTCACTAAATATTAATTGAGTTTTAAAATAATCAAATTGGAAAATATCTATTTTTATAACAGCATTTTATGATTTAAATTTTAAGAGAGTGATGCGTTTTTATAATACATTTTACAACATTTTACATTTTACATTGTCTTATGAAAAATATTTTATTACTTTTTTAAAATATAAGAAACAAATTTTTAAGTTTATTTTCTAATACTTTTTTAAAAAACAGTTAAAATATCGATGATTTACAAATTGTATTACAATATATACTAGGATTTTTAATAAATGAAATTAATTATACAAAGATTTATAAATTAATTCTGTGCCTGTTTTATAGAAAATGAATGTGAATTATGGAAAGATGGAATACATTTCAATTCTCAAAATATCCCTCAATATTATATTTTACTCCATTGGACGGGTAACTGACAAATCCCTTATAGAAAAAAGATAGCAACTTTAAGTCGAAAAAGTTGTAATGCATTTTCAGACCTTTTTCATTGTATTAGTATTTTTTGCTTGTTTTATACATCTCCACATCTTTTCCCAAAACTGACAAAATCCATTTCCATGGCTTCGGCAGCATTTATTATAAATGGAATTCGAAAAGCATCCAATGCCTAATATGATGCTTTTTGACACCATTGTGTTCACTATTGTTTTATTAAGTTGCCAATTGTTGGTAAGGTATGTAATGTTTTTAAATGTTAATATTGGTACTTCATAATTCAGAAACAACAAGAAAATACTTTAATTTTAAACAGTGGTGATTGATTCGATGTAAAGACATCGTATATATATATATATATATATATATATATATATATATATTGATGAATTGAATTAAAAATAGAATATATTCTTTAATTGTTTGCTTAAACTACAGCAATTAAGCGTCGTTACCCCAAACTACTATGTAATTGAAAATCATTCATTATTTTATCCTACGAAAAATAATTACCTTTAAGTTAATTTAATACTTGTAGTTGATAATTAAAGATTTAAACTTATGGTTTAATTATGTAGTACTGCAATGCAGTATTCAGTGCAAGTTTATAGCCGTATAAAGTAATAACATGTTTGGATATTAAGTTATAATTGATGAAGAAACATTTTAGTTTAATTACCGTACTCTCTATGATTTCATTAACTTAATATGTCATTCTAGAATATTTTTGTACAAGTATCATATATGTGTGTTAAATTTACAGAAAAGACATATTTATTTCTTATAAGATTTGTTTAAATTTTTTGATTTATTTTTTTATAGTTTATGAATTAAATTTATAAAAAATATTATTAGCTGAACAATACATCCCTAATGTTTGTATTCATTGAAACAAATTTAAGTAAAATTCAACTAGAAAAAATATGAATTATAATAGACTTTAATAAATGTTTAAAATCAAATCAAATAAATTTCACGCTCAAGGTTTGATACTTGTGTGAGATATTTTGAGCATTATATTAACTTCTCTTTTATTAACTGCAATTGAATATTTGTGTTATAAAATAACTAGGAGATTAAATATTGTTTATGTACAAATTTACATATCTAGCCAGTTACTGAATACAGTACACTCGACTGTCAATTATCACATTTTAATATTTACTTTGAATCTAAATGAACCTTTGTATAATCAAAACATCGTGTATCAGTACTTAGCGTAATTGCAAAAAAAGAGTTACGGAATTGTAAAAAAAAGGTTCCGAGTGACAGATATGTACACACAGAATATATAAATAGGAAAATAATAACAAAAATATGGACACATCAGTCTTCACAGAGAGAAACACCACGTGGATTACGTATCGCATTGTCGTGAATTATTTCACAGTATGGTGCAATTCAATCATAATCTTTGTCGACAATAAATCATCTCACTTTTTTTTAATTTAGCCCGTGCCGATCATTTGCGTTTTCGAACCGTAATCACCCGGCGGTTAACGAATACAAAATACAATCGATTCGTAATTGATGCACATTAATACCAATAATATTTGTATGTTTTCCAAACAAACGTACTCCGTCATGAATTATTGCTAGTAATTACTTGGAATTTATTGTATATAGGGTTTCAATTTCAATGCACACCGTATTTATATATCTAATTGGAAATTTCAATTGTATCATAATATACTATACATATTTTCAAATAACAGAACGAAAAGTAAACGATATTTCATTTTATTTTTTTGCATTTAGGTTATATATGTATATGTATATATATATATATATATATATATATATATATATATATATATATATGTATATGTATATATATATATATATATATATATATATAAATTAATTTCTTAAAGATCTATCAGAAAAAATCTATAGCATTATATTTACTTAAAAATTGTTGTTTTATTAACTCAAATGTTGATTTAATTGTATTATATTACATTTAAAAGTTTAAAATAAATTAGTGGGATAGTCTATATATATATATATTACATATGCGCATAAAATACACACAGATTACATGCACATATGTATTAGATTAGTCATATCAAAAATTTCTAATATTTAAAAAAAAAGATTATTAAATAAATATGAATGATTTAAATGACGAAATAGAAACGTTTCAATACTGAAAATTTGAAACTAGTTTCGTCTTTGAATAACATGCAAGATTTAAAAACAAAAACATCACATTCATAACTATATTATTTTTAACAATACTTACATACAATCATTAAAGTTTCAATTGTGTAAAGAATTTGTAAACACTCGAACAATTTTCAAAAAAACATATATAGTTCGATTCTGTAAAGAAAGTGATAAAAAATAGATCAGTTGTATATTAAAAACAGTTCCTAAACTGTTAAATAACGTAATTAATATTTTGTTTTGTAAAACATTACATAATGTCGGAAGTTTGACGACCAGTAAATTAATTTAGACTTCTCAAGTTTCTTTACAATTAATTTTAAGTTTTTACATCAAACTCACTTTCTGAGTATTTTTATCTTTTATAAGACTACACAGATACATTATTATATATATATATATATATATATATATGTTGAGGCAAAAATCTTGTTTGGAGCTTAACAAGTTTGTTGTGTACACAGATCTTATTGTTATCTCTAGTTGTTTACAATAACGTAATAAATAATTAAAAACTTGAAAATATCTTATCGGTATTAACTCGTGTCTAGTCTTTGTATATTATAATTAGTTTTATAAGAACAACGTAGTATTATATTTAGTTTAGAGTATCCTGAACACAAAGCATTTGTCTGGTATTATACAATATCCTTTCTTCGCATTACATGCTAATGAATATTCATATAAACGATGATATAACTTCAAGTAATATTATGTTACAGTGATCCATGTCAGTATAATGGTAAATTTCGGGATTCACATGTTCTTGTTACCGAACGATTCCAGTTGAAAACTTATATAGGTTTCACGTTTTCATATCAACGGAAGAAATATACGTTGAATACGATATCATTTAATATATTTCAACTCTAACATTGTGTGTTTCACGTACTTTGCAATATAAGCATACAAATAGATTTCTCTCTCTCTTACACACACATACACACACACACACACACACATATATATATATATATATATATTTATATGAATGTATGTATGTACGTATGAATATTCCACTTGAATAATATATGTGAGACAAAAATGTCAAGTGTATGGAATCAAAATATTTTAGTTTAAGAAAACATCGTTCCTGCTACAAATGTGTGTATATATATATATAATACATTTTAATATAAATAGTGAGCATTTAGATTCATGTAATACTTTACATATGTTAAATACAGTTTTCATAATTTTAAATAGTTTTTATGCACACACACACACACACATATATAAATATATATATATATATATATATATATATATATATATATAGAGAGAGAGAGAGAGAAAGAGAGGGAGGGGCGAAAGAAAGATGGACAGAATATATAGAGAAAGAAAGGACGAAATATTGGATAAGTTTTTTCATTAAACTTTTTTAAGAAGGTGTTTGCTACAATTGTAGTCAATTATAATATTTTTTACTATTATATTTCATTTTATTAGCTTAGTACTGAGAGTTCCATTTGAGTTTTTATATCCAAAAATTAAAAATGTTTTCTTCTGTTGGAATATGTACTCCTAATGTGTGCTTGTAAGATATTTCTTTCCTAACAGATATGACCTGAGAAAATTAAGAAATTGAGTTAACGTTCACTACTTAACGATGATTAATTACTCACTGTATAAAATAAATTGAATGAGTACTTTTTGTATATTCATTATTTCGAATATTATACATGAGTGAAACCTTTTAGTTAGATTTAATTCTCTATTATACAATATATGAAATCATATATAGTGATTATAAAATTAATCTTATTAATCTCATATAAAACAATTTTTTAATAAATATCTGCTTCAATGTTTATAAATTCATATGTTCTAATTAAAAACATTCATTATATAAAAAAGAATGATCAAAAACAATTTGTAATTTATTTGCTTTTATATATATTTTAATACACTTTGATTTTTAAATATAATATCGAAAAATACGCAAAATAATGTTATATAAATTTCAGTACATGAAAAATAAAACTTACAGTAGAAAACTAGCTATGTAATTAAACAAGAGAAACGAAATCGTTTTAAATGTATAACAGTGTAAATGTTTAAAACTAATATCAACAAATCAAATTGAAATCCAACGCTCAACTAACAACACACATTTAACTAAATAATGGAAAGTAGGCAATAAATAATATTTGTTCGTGAGGTAGAGATATTGCATGTAATGATATAATTTTATAGGAACCAAAAAAGAGACAGTATTACTTTTGCAAATGGACTTTGACTGAATTTCTTTAGTTTTATAATTTGTGGCTCAATATAAAAATTCACAGTGGGATTAATTCTTTTATATTACGCAACGTGATGTCAATTGTGTCATTCTTTAACCCTTATTATGGAAATATAACCGTGTATTTCTATACCTGCGATCCTATTGTTGAGTAGTTCTGATGGTCTTTAGTATTACTTGAATTTCTATTCTTTATTCTAGTTTAGGCATATGTGCTATCTTCAGGTAAAATTGAATTACAATTTTTCTAAAAACCTGCCCAAGTATACACAATCAAATATATGTGCTGAAACCAGTAGTGAAAAGCTCCTATTTTTTCACGTAGTTGAAGTATTTGATTATCTTTTATTTGATCATGTTGGTGTTGTTGACCGTACCTGGGGATCTGAGACTCCGATAGCAGCCTTTTGCTTGTATTAGTTTCTAATCTTGTTGTAATCGTAGTTGTTCCTCTCAAATAATGAACATCTGGGGTAAGTAGTGAAAAACAAATTCAAGTGTTTTTAAAGAAGGAACAAATTATCAGAATAAATTATGGGAAAAATAAAATCATGAACTTGAAATTCAAATGTTTGTAGTTATACTTTAGATTTCGACACTAGATAAGGAATATAGAAAGTTATTATCAACACATTTCTTGGAGCAACTCCATATTAATTCATTATGTAATTTATTTATTTATCACAATTAAACTTTTCAGTACAAATAGGTGTACATTAACAACAACTAATATGAAACCAAACTTTTATTTCCATATAATTCACTTGAATAAAATTATATATATATATATATATATATATATATATATATATATATATATATATATATATATATTCAACAAAATCTCATTTTGACTTCAGTGTAAGTTACATTGTCCGTCCGAAATCAATATTGTATTACACAGAGTACCATCATACATTCATATTGTCCGTTTTTCGACGCAGGTCTGTGTACAGCGCGTATAATAAATATTACACGACTCGTTGCATTTTTAATCCCGTTGTATATATTTGTATGTATGATTAAATGCAAATTGGAATTATTGTTACAAGTACTCGGAGCACTACAAACACGATAATTCCGTAAAATTGTACGGAAAAAAGAAATGTTTTTTAACAAGAATCCATGATCAAAGGATTGCGTATATGCAATCAGCATTTATTATAAAAGCAATTTTCAGTTCGTCGTTTGATCCCGTTATTTGGAAGTTCTTATTTGAAAATTATACATTAGCTGTCTTTGATTTCATAATTTTGTTTCGCATTCGTTTTAAACTGAATGCCTCTAAGTATATAAACTGCTCGTTTAGTTTTGATTTCATTGTATGTAATGTAAATAAATTGTGGTTCAATCTATTTGCAAATTTCGCGAAATCAAAGAACCGTGAAAACTTCAAATAAATATTCTTTGTGTACGTATACAAGACGGCGTACCAGATTATAGTATCGTGTTGGTATAAATTTTAATTTAAAAATTCGCTTTTATGTTCAATTTTAATAATTGTGTTCTCTTTTGTATATTAACAAAAATGGATCGCGGTTGATTAATTTAATTATTATATTTTGTTATTTTTAGACACGTTTATGAAAATATTTAAAGATAGGTAATAAATAGTTCAATACATACAACAAATAAAAATAGATTTATCAGTGTAAAATAGTTTCTGTATTTCACAAATTATGTTTTTTTCTCATCCAACAAATCAGAGATATTATTCCGATCAAAAATGTTCAATAAATCATTATAGATTTTTTATGATTGACGAGTATACGGATTTTGGTAGCGATATCATCATACAGATCGGCAAGGTGCAGTTAAATCTCTTTAATTTTAGTATTCATTTATATAAATGTTCGATTATTAATTTTTAATATTAATAAATACAATATAATATTATTGCAAAACAAATGGATAGGAGTTAAAAAGACATTAATGAGAAAATCAGTTCAGTCTCTAGCATTTTTGTAAAAGTCTTATTAGATATACAAATTAATTCGGTGTTTTTTTAATAGAAAATAAATGTTTATTTACGGAAAAATGGGATAAATTTCAATCCTCAAAATATCCCCTATTATTTTGTATAACTTTTTTCTATCTGTCGGGTAACTGATGAATTCATTATTGAAAAAAATTGCAGATTTTGAGTCAATGAAGTTTTAATGCATTTTTGGACTTCTTTGATTGTTTTAGCATGTTTTGGATGTTTTATGCATAACACCATCTTACCCCAAATCTGAATAAATCATTCTTGCTGTTTTGGAAGCATTTTTTTCAACTGGAATTTGAAAAGTATGCAATTTTGGACACCATCCAGTTTATTGCTATTTTATGAGGTTATGTCAACTGCTTAGACAACATATATAGTGTTTTTAAATATTAAGGGTGACGCTTCAAAATCCTAAAATGACTAGCAAATATTTTAACTGAAAACATAGTTATAATTGATTCAATTTAAAAATACATTACTAATTTTGGCACCTGATATCTTGACTCTGTTGTGTTTAGAATAAGTTTAACTGTGTGTTAGAATTTATCATAAATGTAAGAAATACCTTCATAAAAATTAAATATATATTAACTTTCGAGTTCTTAGAACAGTATAAACGTAATATCATACATCATAATGTTTTTAAAATATATCCTTTATTTTTTATATTTAATTTGCACTATTGAAAAAAGCTAATTTCGTAATTATTTAACTAATTCTTATTTTTAGAGATATTGAGATATGAATGAAAGTAAATAAATTATCTTCGACCAAATTCAAAATAAAACAAGCTATCAAATATAATATTTTATATAAAAATTGCAGTTTTCAAAAAATGACATTTAAAATACATTTATAACATTAAAAAATTCTGGTTAAAACGTTATTACACCGTTTCAATTTCAAATATTAATTAATATTATATTTAGTTAATATTAATGATCAAAAAAAAAACATAAATACATTTTAAAATCACATAAAAAACGAATACTAAAAATAAATTGTATAAAAAAGTACTATATAAAAAATATCTTGTACTTACTAATGTTTAAATGGATACAAGTGAAACAAGATTTATGAGTACATATAAAATATCATAAAGGATTACATTATAACATGATATGGATATAACCCTTTCTGTATATATATATATATATATATATATAAATCATTCTAAATGGGATAAAAAAAATGTTCAAGTTTTCTACAGTTTTAGATGTAGCTATTTTCTACTATTTTATGTACATACATGTATGTGTATTTATTTATAACCTCATAAATATAACAGTATATAAAATAATTATATGCTGATTTTTTATTGTAACAATTGTGAAATGATTTTCAACTGTTTATTTCAGATGTAGTGTTCGATACAACTACATTTTCAATTATCCATGCAAATTTATGTCTAATGGAATCTACAATTTGTGTATGTAGTTATTTGAAATGCAGATTATGTGATCATTTCTCTTACAACGAATCTCGTTGTCTGTTTTACAAAATTGTCACATGTTGTTAATTAAATTTATTGTTGGTTGTAATATAAAATAGAGTATGTCTATAGAAAGACAAAATGTGGTTATTTTAGAACCCATATATATATATATATATATATATATATATATATATATAATGTTAATATTTACACAATTTAATTTAATTAAAACTCTTTTTTGTATATAAAACACATTAAACTCCATATTTAATTAAACCAACTTTTTATAAAACTATAAGTATATTACTCTTTTAACTAATATAATTTTATTTTTTTACTAACGAACTTTAGTAAAATGATGGTTAAATATTTAATTTTTATTTGTAGTAATATTTTTGTACACTGATGTTGAAAAGTTCTGAGATTAGTTAAATCCTCTTTCATAAATGAATTCTTTTCCTTTTCTATAAATTACAACCATTTTTGCGTGAAAAACTGTTCAATAAATGATTATTAATTATTTTTGATTATTGCTTTTGAAAATTTCGATGGCAATGGTACCATAGTTAGAGTACCAAGGTACTGAAAAATCTTTTCTTCTATACTGTAAGAAGATTTTTCTATAACTTAAGATTAATTATATAGGTGTTTTAAAAAAAAATTGAAAGTTAATTTATTTATTATAAATGTGTTTCTTGATATTTATATATTTAAATTGAATCTAGACTTATCTTAGTATTGTTTGATTTATTGAAAAATGTATTTTCAAAATGTAAATAGTTTCGCAGGTATCTAAATTATTACCTAATTTAATATTTCTAATCAAAAATATTCAAGAAATTGATTATTTTTTATTGTTACTTATGCGCATTTAAATGATAATACGCTATTCGCAAAGTGCTGAGGTATAAAATATTTTGAGATATATTCACATTTTTTCTGTACTCATACTTAACAGAAAATGTTAGATTTTTCTGTAGCCCAGTGCATTGAAGATGATGATGTCGTCGTCGTCGTCGTCATCGTCGTCGACATGCGTATCAGCAAGAATGAAAAATTATCAATAGTCAAATATTGAACATTTTAAATTAGATTATCTTATAGTTTCTTAGTGAGAATATAATTCATTGAAAAAACGATACGACAATCTTTCACATTTTTTTTTATATTTTTTATGCGACTGTTTCGATTATGTACTCTGTTTAAACAAACAGTTTTTAAACGTATATATATATATATATATATATATATATATATATATATATAATGTATACCCTGGACTTTGTATAATTTCAATCTTAATTATAATTCACATATATAGATAATTAAGTAGGAAAAAAAATATTCTACATTTAATAAAATTGTTTGCTAATATTTTTGCTTCACATATCAAGTAGTGTTTAGATTTTTGTTATATTTGTAAGTAAAATAACTACTTTCAAAAGAATTATATTTTATACGTGAGATAGCTATGTTTATATTGAATCACATTTTATATATGTTAGTATGTTGTTTAATTAATTGACCGGTTGAAATTTGAAAATACTAATTCATATTAAGCCACAAATTTGAATAATTTGATTTATATTAAATTTCAAATTAATTAATAAAGTTATTTAATTTATTATGTATGCTATAATAAATTAAATTAAATATTAGAGAATAGCGCTGTGTTCAATCCATTTTTCATATATGTCTTCAAGAAAATTTGTAAATTTAAATTATTATCCTTTTTATATTTGTTCGGAAATATCAATTGAACAAACATTATTGGTTTTGTTAATATGTCCGTAATTTCAAAGTATTTAAACAAAAGCCTTACTTTGAACACACATTTTCATGTAAAATTACAAATTCATTGCAAGGATTATTAAACGTTTTATATAGTATATAAAGAATATACTAATAACACAGAATAAAATTATCTTGAAGTGATTTTTATGGAGATGCTACTAAGAGAATTTTTAATTTTAAATTAATAGCTCTTAATATTCATTCAAAATTTGAATTTTGAAAATAAATTAAATATTTGAAAGCTTACAAAATTATTGATAAGAATTATTGAAATAAATGAATATATATATATAAATATATATATATATATATATTTATATTAAATTTCAAATTATATATGACAACTATTAATCATACATAACATTATATATGAGATTAAATTAAATGATCAGAATAATATCGTTTCAATTAATTTATTAAACATTAGTTTTGACTTGAAGTCAAAAACGATTAAGAATTTACTGTTCGTTTGTAAAATAATACTTTTAGTATAAATAACTGAATAAATATTCTCTCTCTCTCTATATATATATATATTATGTATATGTATGTATATATAATTCATTGTCATTTTTACATGTGTTCCTATTTCCGGTATACTATTTTATTCAAGTCAACACGACTTTTTCAATTTGGAATTTCAGGAATTTAGAATAATGTCTTTAGAAGGTTATGTATGCTTTACTTCACGTTCACTAGATATGTAACTACAATATTATTTTGTTGTAGTCGCAAAGTAAAACATTTTTTCTGTCCTATTATATAAATATATTTTTGTATATGTGTTTTTTATTTGTATCTCGAGTGAAACAAATACAAATAAAGAATATGTATATACCTATATATAATATGCATATAGATGAATATAACTTCAGTAAAATATCGACTTTCCGTACAATATAATAATATACTTATTTTTGTTTACTTTCTGAGATGAATTTAAGAATTTAATAAAAAGTTTATAACTTGTAAATGTATATACACTCCCATGTATGTATGTATGTATATATATATATATAGGTAAATAGAATTGTATTTCTTTATATAAATAAAAATTATTTCCTACGTTACTTATATACAAAACCAAATATTGAAAAAATACAAGTATAGATATTTTTTGTAATTTTCTGATTGAAGATTTATTGAAAATATTGTACAATGTATGTAATGTTTGCATTGATAAAAATATTGTTAAGTATCCATATAAATATTATATAACAAAAATTTGTTTATTAAATAAGTAATCTCTAATGAATGTTAATTTGAATGTTTTAAAATGATCAGTAATGGCTTTTAGACTTTAAAAATATTTTTATATTTATGAATATGCATATATATATATATATATATATATATACATATATATATATATATATATATATATATATAAATACATGTTTATATATAAATATAGAAATATTATAACTTTAATCTGGGTTTAAAAATTAAAATCTAATAATAATAATGAAAAGAATTTAAAATTACATAATCATAGGAATTGTGTATATATATATATATATATATATATATATATATGTGTGTGTGTGTGTACATTAATACATCTTCAATTGTTTTCCTTACTTCAAATTTGTTAAATTATTTTTCTTAATTCCATTATCGTCCTTAATATTTTTTAATTTCAGTATAATCCTTTTTGTTAGTATACTTTTGTTTCTTTGGTGCTTGAAGCTGTCCAAGAATATTTTTTTTCCTTTTGGTGCAATTAAATTTATTATTCTATATTTTGTAAATTTATTATAAGGTAAAAACCATCATATTACTAAAAATATAAATAGTCAGTAAATCAGATATTACAAGGATTTAAAATTTATGACCTCTAAATACAGCGAATTAACAAAGTACAAGCAATTTGTGTTACAAGAAAATTATTCACTATATCTGAAGTTACTATTAATGAATTTTTTTTTTATATATATATATATATATATATGTTGCTCTATCAATGTGTATTCTTGAAATTTTAATAAAAAAATCAGTTCATATATTTTAAGTAAGGGTTTTGATTCACAAACATATGTAAAAATAATGTACATCAAACAATTTAACGAAAAAAATACGGATTATAATTTTCATGGCATACATAGTAGTGGAACCCGATTAATACAACAAACTGATATGTAAACCATCCCTTGATTCATTTATATTAACTTTCAATCATTTTATGACATAACATTAAAAATAAATAAAAATATATTTATTATACAAAATATATCTAAATACATAAGTATATTTATTATATAAAATATGTTTAAAAATGTATTAAATGTATTTTATTTATAGATATCATTTATAGTTGATAATCGGTTAAAAGACATAAACAACTGCAATAAGATAACAATTAGGAAACTGAATGCGGGAAATGTAGAAAAATAAAGTGAAAGTATGCTTAAAAAAGAAAAATGTATTTTGGTCATAGAAATCATGTTTATACGTTGACATCCTCGATCTGTTATATAAATAGTAGTTTAATATAGAATCCGTTATAGACTTTTAAAAAAGTTGCAAGTTATCATTTAAATGTGAAAATTGGATTAATTTCTATTAGATTTTAAAACATTAAAATATTAAAAAAATTATATAAAACCTACATCGGAATAGAAGATCGAACTTATCATATCCCGAATGAAAGCTATATATGAATTACTTTACCTCAGAATCTGTATAGTAAAAAAAATATGATGTATGTAAATAAAAATGTTGATATATTTATATATATATATATATATATATATATATATATATATATATATATAAAGGGAGAGAGAGTATATGTATATATGTAATATTATACTAGTGCAATTATTGGAAATTAATTCAAATTATTAATACATATTCATTAACAGTTTTCCGATGAAACGTTTTCTTTTCTTTTTAAGAAGTTAGTATGTAGCAAAAAGTTCGACTTTTTGTTGATGCGTAATAAAATATGCGCGAGAGGAACAGCCTTTAAAGTGAATTTCGATTAAAGAAATATCAAATATCATATACGAATAAGTAAACACAATTTGCTGTTCTCTCTAATATAAGGCGTCTCGAATCAATTTATTCTTGACTGACTCGAAAATAGAGTATACATTTTTTCTCAGCATTATGCTTTTATATTATAAATAGAATAAGGAGTGTTTTTTTTTTATATTTCAATAAGATATTGACTTTTTACCAACTCGTTTCTTCACCAATATTGTAGTTATTGGAATTTTATTCTAATTTATTTAAAATAGTTTTTATAGCATATTGTATTTTAGTGAATTCTCTTAATAAACATACACATACGCACACACACAAAGACACTTTCATATACATATATATATACATATATGTATATATATATATATATATATATATATATATATATATATATATTCTTGTACGTGATGCGTTAATACTTTTTTAATAAGAATAAATTGTCAAAATATGGGAGAAAATATTATCATTTGTTGACTCTAGAATTGACTAGAAGTAGAATAATTGGGAAATTACTGCAATAAAGAATGTAAAATATTTTTTCTTTTAAAACCGGTATAAAATGCACGGAATTTGATAAATCTAATTATTTTATTTTTAAACTTTAAACGAAAGTATTGAATATTGTTACGAACAAAATTTGTACTATAACACTAAATCTTATTTCATATTTATATAGCAGATGTTGAATTCGATGGTTCGTTTATTATAGTGTAGCTTATTATTGTCTCTACATTGATATTTTTTATAATCTTAATAAAGAAAATGTCTTAAAGTAGTTGATTATATGTATTTAAATATTTTTTTTTGTTTTTAATTCCATTTAAATGACATTAAACTCGTATTTTACAAAATGTAATATTTATAAGTAGAAGAAAACAAATATTAACTTCATTTATTGATTTAATATATTTTACTTTTATCTCTTAACAATTTAATATAGTATTCTTTCGAAAGTACTTTACAAACCGTGCACTTCAGCAATTGCTTTCCTTACCGCACTGCCGTAGAAAATGTGTGTGCATTTAAGATTCACACCGGTCCCGTCGAATTGTTTATTTTGAATTTAAAATTTTCGCGCTCGCACTCGACTGTTTAAAATATTCGAGCATCGTCTTAAAACATGTTAAACTTTTTCGTTTACGTAACCTTTAAAATAGATTAAACTCTGTCGTGAGGTACGATGGGATTGCTGTCATACGGAAAAAGATACTCTTGTGGCTTGAAGCGAACAAAGTTGAACGTCAAACAACATGGAAGAACTGAACGTTCGTCTCGCATTGAATAAGATAGAGACGCGATGGGATGTGGATCGATGAGTGGACATGTGGTTTGAGGCGGGGTGGAAAAAAACGTCGAAAAGATGATGATGATGGTGATGGAGTGAAAGAGCTCGTGGTGTATCCCTAAGGGTACAGGTAGGATCATTTCTTCGGCCGAAAGTACAACTTGATAGCGTAATGAAACGGAGGCCATTTTCGGTTCGGTTCGTATCGAGTTAAAATGTTTGTTAAAAATTGATGAGGTGCATTCATTTTAAATTATTTCCTTGTGCCGATGAAATTCAAATTGATGATCAAACGGACATAGGGTGTTCTTTTATGAATAAATTATTTCCTTCTTTTTAGTCATATACGAATTTTTACTCTTACATCAATATTGAATTTCAATTCATAAATATTTATTGAAGCAAGTGTAAGCTACCAATTAGAAATCGATTTATTATATACATTTAACAGCATAAAATAACAAATTATTTATTTGTTTTTAATGATAGTGTTTATTTAAAATATCCAACAAATCTTAATTGTAATTTATAATCGATAACAGAAATTAATTTAGTTTTTATTTGATATTATCAATGTTTAAAGTTCTTTTTATGTATAGTATATAAAAGTTTGTCTTTTATGTATTAAAAATATTTTTAATACATTAAAAGTTATATTCGTTTACTATTTAATACAAGAGATTTGTTTTGAAATTAGACGGTACTGGGTTTCTTTTCTCATTACATTTAATACAATACATTTGATTTTTTTAAACAAAAAAAATGTATCAATTGAAATGATATTTATTACAACAAATTTTTGTCAAAAACTATTTCATTTATAAAATTAAAAATTTCTATGTAAAGGAACAAAAAATATTTGTGTATATTGTTTATATAAAAGTTAAAAAATGTACTTTTAAGAAGCGAAAAACTCTTATTTTACATTCATTATTTTTGTTGAGGACATTTTTCTATATAATTTTTATACACTTAGTCTAACATATAACGGTAAATGGTCATTTTATTGTAGAAGGTCCAAGATCTAAAACCTAGATCTTGAATTTAATGATTATTATTTAACTGTATAAGAAATACGGTGTAAGAGTGTCTACATAAGAGAATAAAAAGTTCCTTTAAGGATGGAACAGAGAAGCTTAGTGATAGTTAGATTAAGCGTAAATAATTAATCGGAGAGTATGTAGAAAAATGGTCGTAATAAAAATTTTGTATGTAGAAGAATATTTTTTTTATTTCTGAATTATTCATTTCCTTTTAGATTTTCCGTTTTTATTAGGTTTTTAAACCTTTTGGAAATGTTTATAATGAATTTGTATTGTATTTTTAACAAGTTGTTAAAATTAATTATAAAGGAAATAAGTAATAATTTCATTTAAATTTTGCTAATAATAATGTTTAAATAGATATATAATTATTATACGCATCCGAAAGAGTCACAAGAGTATGAAAAATGTATTAGATACTGAGATCTATGATTTTATTTCGTAAAAGTTTTACAGGTAGAGATGACGCGTGGGGGGATTTCTAAAATTCACTTTTACAAATGAATTACATGTATCCCACAAAGAACAGTTTTTTCTGGTTAAAATGTTCAATAAATTATTTAATAATTTTTGATTATTGCTTATCTACATTTAGGTAGCGAAATTTTATCTTCCAAACACCAAGATTCCGAAAATTTTTATTCCTCTCTGACTGTCATTTCTATACCTCGGTGCTTCGAAGATGATGATATCGCTATCGAAAAGCGCATAAATCAAAATGGTCAATAATAATTTATTGAACGGTTTTGTTCAGAAATATTTTATTTTCATTTGTGGAGTGAAAAAATAATTCATTTGAAAAATATAAATGTTTAGCTTATTTTTACTTTATTATTATTTTAACTAAGGAATTTATAACATTAGAAAACATAAAAGAATCATGTTTAAATTATCATTTTTACTTTTTTTAAGATAAAATGTCATATATATATATATATATATATATATATATATATATAACTAAAGTGTTTAAAAGTAATTGATGTAAATTCAAAGCTTATAATGAATGATATGAACATAGTTCATTCACTGTGCATAAATCAATGAAACCGCATTTGCTTAAAAGTCCATACAACGTTCCGATCATAATAAAAATAATCTCTTTCAGTAGTAAGATGTCAAAAAGTATACATGCACCGCACAATACATATAACTTTTCACTTCAGAAGATCAAAAGGTTAAGCTACAAGCAAACAAAACGCAGTGAAAAGACCGTAATATTTTACGAGAAGTGCGGCCACAAGAAATAAGTTAAAATAGCACCCCGCTGGGGCGTCGTGATCATAAATCTCCTAATATATGTTTGGTGCTCATGGTGTTTTCCTCGCATGGTATTTGATAATATTAAAACTGATTCTGAAACAATACAACGATGACAGGTGAAAATATAAAACCTTATTTCAGAATTTTTGTAACTTAATATGTCATTATTTAATAAAAAAAAACGAAATATCGTTAAACTCTATCAATTTAGTATTAATGATTATGTAATACAAACATTATTAATTTAGATACATATATATATATATATATATATATATATATATATATATATATACATATATATATAAAATATACACGAAGTTATGTAAATACAAAGCATATTTTTTATAGGAATTTATTCAATTTATATCTCGTTAGTTATAATAGTCAATTGAAATCCAAAAGTGTAATTAATTAAAAAAATGTTTTTATGGACTAGATTTATCGATTCAGTAACGACAGTTGCTTTAATTTCGTTCCGATGTAGAAGTAAATGAATCCGACAATCAAACAAATTGCAGCGTAACTAGTGTTTTGTAATTACATTATTTTGTTCGATGAACAGTATTAAACATTGTTATTAGTACATGATATAAGTTTTGTTTTGTGTTTAAAAACAGATTTTTATTGTAATATTCGTACATTACATATAGGTATGCACACAAATAAAGTAGAATATATATATATATATATATATATATATATATATATATATATATAAAACATAGTAGACCAAAGAACGACATGTTTTATGTTATATAAAAATTATAAATCATGTGGAATATAAAAATACTTTTAAAAATTACAAAAAAAATGAATATTTTTGAAAAAATGAATTCAAATATAACGAAATATATTTTATTTTAATATAAATGTCTCTTTATGTCCTAACGCTTGTAAAGTCATTGAATTCTATATTGAAACAGCGTTAATTTAAGTAGTGCTAAAAAATTGACGCTATTCAGTTTTTTTATAAATAAATTTACAAAAATGTTGAGTAATATTAATGTTGTGTTTATTAGATTTTTAATTTGAGAATATTATATGTTCGTTCAGACATAGTCAGGAAGTTGCTTTTAATAATTTTAAATAATTTTCTTCAATTTTTCTTGTACTCTGATCCAGTGATTATTGGAATTAATTAGTAGTGTATAGTACTTATAATGCAAATTATTTTTAAGATGTTTTTTTTTCATTTTATAAAACATTTCAATACTTATTAAAGCCTTCGTTTCATTCATATTGCCATTCATTAAATAAAAAAACTGGTACATTTAAATGATTAACAATCGAAGTTTGAACTAGCTCTTCGGAATTTAAACTACAAGTTTTGGCAAATAATACGTTTTAATATGAAAACATATATTTTAAACTGTCAATTGGTTCAGATTTTAATAGTCTAATTCAATTCGAATTAACAAATAATTACTATTATTACTTCAATCTTTATCTTTATCTTTTTTGATACCAAATGAATTTTATTTAAATGTTAATAAATAAAATTACTGAAGTTTACAAAATCATTTAATTTTTTAGATGAATATCAGAACGAACGATAATTTTATATAATTAAATTTCATAAATGTAATTTTATGACATTTATAGTATTTATTATATGAACTATATTAATTTGTCCTGCTTATTAAGATAGACATTGTTGTAACAAGCAGAAAAAATGTTTCCGTATATTTGATATAAATATATACTAATACTTTGTTATCCTGTTGTGATGTGTTTGCGTGTCTATACATCACGAGCACGGTAATCAATATTAGTTAGTTTCTAATTTTATTTCAAGTCCGATCTCGAATACTCTACGTTAGTTTTTTTTTCTTTTTTTTGGGATAATGTGATTAGAGTAATTTGATAATTCAGTAGTATTTTGTTTGGAGAAGTTAATTGGAACAGGAATTTTCTGTAATTTATATATTATATTCGAGGGAAATAAGAATAAAATATTAAATATCTTCTTTTCGTTATTGATATAACTATTTTTTAAAACATTTATAAATCAGTGTTCAGAAACAATTTTATAAATGATGATACATTTTTTCTAATACCATTAAGTGGATTAAATATTTATATATTATTAATTAACATATTATTCGCTTATATTTTATAATTTATTTCAATAAAGCGATTAGAAAAAAAATTACTTTTAAAGTAATATAAAATGTTGATTTTTATATTAACATTTTTTTATATTAATTAAGCGAGGAAGGTAAATTCGTATAAAAATTCACATTTCTTTTTTTATTTTGGTATACTTTCGCTACATATGTGGATTGGAAAAAAATATTTCATTTATATTTTTTTGTGTATAAATTATTCTCAGATATACTTTTTATCACACGTCATTTCATTATTATTGTGAAAAGAAATTGTTTTCTGTTAATGAATTGTGAATATTTTTAATTAATTCTCAATTTAATTTTGAGACTTATTTATAATAATTCTGTCAATTGCGTAAAAGAGTGCTTTCGTGAATATTCTGGAGCTCTGTTAGCTAAATTAAATGAAGGGGGTTTGTAAAGGGTGATAAAAAATATTTCATGATTGAGTTAAAACTACTGATACAAGAAATATCCAGGATAATTTAGCTATGTGAGTCATAGGAAGTTATTTTTTTTGTCTTTCAGAACAATATTCTTTATTTTTGTTTCTCAATTACCAGTTTCGTCTTTCAGCATTTTTATTTGGATACTGATTAGCTGTTTATCGAAAGAGAGGCGAAACCAGCAATGGAGCAACAAAAACAAAGAATAGTGGTCTCAAGGACAAGATACATAACTTCTAATTCAGATACACAAAAACGAAATGAATTACAAATGAATCATAAGACTTTGTACTCAGAATTCAGAGTGAGAGGACCTATTGGACATTATAGTTTAAAAGGATAAAACATCAGTATTTGTTGTTTTGTCAGGTTTTAAGTAGATAATTCTGCTTATATTCCAACAACCCTAGTAATGCTCAACCTTATATCTTCCGTATAAGGTTTTAGATATTTCTTATACAATCCATATAAAGATCAGAATCCTTATATGGGCACCTTATATATACCTTATATTAATCTTATAAGGCATATTAAAGTGACTTCATATGATCCTTATACGATAAAGAGGGTCATATCTTATAAGCTTAACGAGCATAAATGGATGATAGTAATCCACATAAAAAAGGTTGAGGGATTATTAAGGAAACAAAAAAAACTGTTTTTGATTCATTTATTATTTTCTTGTACATACTTTTAGGATCATCTGTACATCATCTTTTTCTTATAAATTAATGTGAGAATATCTATGTTTCATTACCATGAATTTTTTTGCCGTTTAACATTAATTTCTTATCAATATTAGCGTGCACCAAATGGGCAAAATTCAAATATATTGATATGTATAACTGAAAATATCTCTATACATTTTTTTCATTTTATTAAACCGTATTCAAAGGATGAAAATTGTGTATTTTTATATAAAAAAACGTACAATTCGTATACCATACCGATCGTATTCCATCCTATTGAAATTATTTTTCGTTCGCTCGCGGTGAAATTATCTGAAATGTTGACATATAATCAATGGTTTGCTTGTAGGCCCTCTGTTGATTTAATGAAACGAAAACATAACTTCGTTTTGATTAGACTAAATTATTTCATAACCGTATAGAAAATATATTATCGTTGTTTTTATCACATATGGTTCGGCGAAGATATCGATTTTCGATTCCTCTTATATGATTTTTTTTATTAAACCGTACGCTTTTTAAACAATCAACTATTTAATCAGAAAATTAATTGAAAATGTTTTGTATTATTTTTTGACATGCCAATATATTATATCCATATATATATATATATATATATATATATATATATATATATATATTTATATATATATATATATATATATAGGTATGAGTAAATGTAGTTGTGTGTAAGGGTTTAGTTCATACGTCGATGTACGTGTATATTACATTATTTTCATTTTTCTAAAATTGAACATAAAACGTGAAAAGGCCTATATTATGAGATATATTTTCTTTTCCGTCGCACGTAACGCACAATGTTTGTGGAAAAATTTACGATGTTGTATATCACAGGCGAGGTCGTAGACATACGAGCTTAATTTGAACTCTCGAGACGCTTTTATATAGCTTCCGTGATAACTTTTTGATATGGGTATACGTGATGATAGGGTCAAGTTTTTCACATCATTGCATGAAAGTGATTTTAATTAGTGCGAAATAACATCTAATTGCAAGCGTATTGTGAAAATGTGCTTCATATTAACTATGTACTCAGGCATATATATATATATATATATATATATATATATATATATATATATATATATACATACTAGTTTATATGATATCCCTGAGAATTTTTTTACTGCTCGGTTGTTCCTAATGGATATGTGAAATGATTAATTTTATAAAATATAGATTTGTGAATATGGGTGAGGGTGAATATAATAAGGGTTATTATTTTAATTTGTGTTTTAGAATTTGATAGTATATTAATTTTAAATAATAAATATTTATTAGATACAAAGAATACAATTTTTTCTATTACTCATTTCAAAAACCCGTTGTTTGTATGAAAATAGATATAAAAAATTATATTTGACTTATAATAGATAACGTTTTTTAAATACTTTCAGTAGTGTTAATTGCCTTTATAATTTTTTTGTATAATGAATTACAATTATAACTTTAATTCCTGCATTTCTAAATTCCTCCTATAGTCGTATTACTCCTTATTCCTACAGTTTTAGTACTATGGCTAAATTCAATTCCACAAATGAATCATTCACTCACACCACAAAATCCATATTTTTTTCTTATTAGGAATGTTCAATAATTAGTTGTTGATCATTTAAGATTGCTGCTAATGCAGTGTTTGGTATCTTTAACGTCATTTACAGATTACTATGATACAGAAATATCTATTTTTTCTGAGGCCAAGTTGAAAGATTCATCTTCGAAATGTATATGTTGTCAGCAAAGTCCGACGACCAGGCAAAGTTCAACTTTACCCGGCCGCCATCAGTTAAAGTCCGACTTTGACTAGTCAATGTATATCCTGATTTATAAAATTAAAATTAGACCACCTTTATCCTCATCCTTTTTTCACACGACCAATCATAGGCATACAGCCCTGAGTAGAGGTTCTACTTCGGACTTTGACTGACAACGGCCGGGTAAAGTCGGGTTTTGATTAGGCTAAATCGGACTTTGCCTGGTCGTCGGACTTTGCCTACGACATATGTAAATAACAATAAAAATGATCAGTTATTTATTTGACAGAAAAATTTTATATAGTTTGTCGAAAAATTTATTGTGAACTTCCATATTTGGGTATTTTGTAAAAAGCAAAAGGAGAAGTTTGGGAAAAAAAAGATTAATTTTTCTGATAAATTTAACTTTTCATTTATTTATTTTTTTTGTTGGTGAGTAAAAAAATAATTTGTGGAATTGAATTTCACTAAAGTGCCAGAAAAATACTGTCATCTGTTCTTATACCAAAATCGGTAGAACGAAATACAAACAAGTCTGGGTTTATTGAATTTGAAATGCAAACTCGCACTGTAAAATCAAATCAACCTCAAGAGAAAATAGCAGACGGTCACTGTTTTTTAGATGTTATTTTATTTCTCATGGATTCCCTACGGATAGTAAAGCTTAGAATTGACTGAAAATTTGAGTCTAGGAATTATTGCCTCCTTCAGAAAAAAAACGTTTTGTTGTTAATGAAAAAGAAATTTGTAATCATTAAATTTTTTTGCATCAGTTTCCTGTATAGTAGTATAAATTTTTCTACTTAATATATATATATATATATATATATATATATATACAGTTTTTATCCTCATTACAATCGTTTGAGAATCATAATTTAAGATGTTTATATCAATCATAATAATATTATATAAACATTTACTGTTTTGTTAGCTTTGAAAACTGTTAATAAAAATATTTTCTGTATAAAAATACTTACTATTCGAATACTAGCTAATACAGTTATTACATTAAACATGAAATGAGCTAATAAATAAAAGTGATTCCGACCGCGTGAACTGATTTTTACGATTTCTTACATTAACAATAAAATTCCAATAAATTCGATAGTTCTACTTCCACATTCATTGTTATAAGGGGCCGTTGCAGCGTAAAAAAATCTAGTCACAAGAGATTTACGAGCCAATCGCATAATAGATTATTTCATCCGAACGATATTTTCAATATTACGGCTCTCAAACGAGAGACGGAAAAAGATTGAATTTGTTATTGGAAAAGTTTCGCAATGATTTCACGTATAAAATGTTCAATATGGCTTATAATACCAACAGCAAAATCTACAGGAGTCATAAACCACTTCATGTTAACTGCTCTCTTACGACAGAACAAAAGTGAAATTAGTACAGTAGGAATTCTTTGTCGTAAATTTGTTCGATTTAATTACCCGACATTAAATTGTGAACGATGCTCGAAATTGCATTGATTTCACAACGTTTATATATTTTGTTTGTACTGATTTCAAACTGAATACAGACGTTCTTGTGTAAATATAAAAATAAACGAGTACTCATTCGTTGAATTCACAATTTTCTTCCCTCTGGTCATTCTTCAAACAATGAAACGTATGAGTTTACAGAAATTATTTATTCCGCGAGGTCTTATTTGATAATTAAACGAAGCTATTAAGTTTTATACTCATACTTAAAAGATTTATCAGACAGCTTACGAATATATCTTCCTTTTATGTTTATGTCTTTTTATTGTCTGTACTAATAAAACGTTGAAGTGAATGCTTTTGATTGATATTAAGAGAAAGTAGATTAAAATGAAACATTCAAGCTATAGCTTTTCAATAATTAAATCAATTTATAGCAGAACTCATGTCATACTTAATATTAAATATGATTATCTATTTAAGTACTTCAATTATATGTTATTGAATACTTCTTCAATGAAACAGGCTGTAATTTTCAATTTAAATGATAACATTTCCGAAATAGATATATCCTTATTATTAAATAGCTTTTAAAATATTTTTTTAATTGGAAATTTGCTTAACACATTAAGCGTCACTATTGCGTATACGCAACATTTGGAAATTTTCTTCTCTGCTAAAAATATTTTTGTTTCAAACTAAATATATAAATAAATATTTTTACTACATACTTTTTTTAAATAAAGAAGCAATCTTCTGTACATTTCCTAATTAACCAATAAATAATTACCTCTTTAATGAATCAAAAGACTACTTTTATTTGGTATTATATTAATAATTGCATTACAATAATAGTATATCTAATTATCTTTGTTTTTGAACAATTTCCAATAATGTTAATTAAATTTGATTTAAAGTATATATATATATATATAATATCTGGCGATGAACAAATATAACGAAATGGGGGAAAATATAATTGAAAAAATTGTACTTTTTGATAAATACATATATCTATATATATACATATATATATATATATATATATATATATATAGGTGTGTGTGTGTGTCTGTTTGTGTGTGCATGAATACATTAAATAATTGTTTTAAAAAGCAGATATTTTATATACATTTCTTAATTAACAAATTAAAAATGAATCCATTCTTACCATGAGAAACGCGAAAATATAATTAAAAAAATGTGTTACATTGAAATTAATTAGTATTTTAAAATTTTTGGTAATGATATTTCAATTATTTTTAATTATTTCATTAATGTAAGTGTACATATAATAAAATTTATAAAAAAATACTTGTTATAAACAATGAATATTTAACGATTTTATAAAACTAAAATATTTTCAAAAATCATAATTATAATATATATACATATATATATACATATATGTAAATATATATATATATATATATATATATATATATACATATATATATATATGTATAATAAATGAAGAAATACTAATTTAAACAATGAACAAAGAATAGATTGATTAGTGAATTAACATTTTATTACAATTTTATTAAATCTAATTTATAATTGATTTTTTTATAATATTGAATTGTTGTGTTAATTTTTTCCAATAAATTCTCATATTTGGTTATCTACTGTATATACATACATACATATATATATATATATATATATATATATATATATATATATATATGTATATATATATATATATATATATATATGTATATGTATATATATATATAAATGTATAGTGAATTTACAATGAAGATAGTAGAAAAATACTCGAAATTTATATATATATATATATATTGCACGTACTTGAAACCGTGATGGAATTTACTTGCGGAAAATAAAGAAATCGAAAACCCTTATTCAAGAAAGTCAGTGAAGCGTGCAATGAAATCTGTCCTTTTGAGTAGTAACCGAATGCTATATTTACTACCACATTTGGTTATAAGTCACTGCTACAAACCGCAATAAAATTTCAATTTTTGTCCGTTCAATTTCCTGTTTTAAATCTTGTAATAAAAATAGAATCAATTTCGTAGATTTAAATACATCCTTTAACAGTGAACATTATTTATACGAAAATATATATTTGTAAATATTTTTCTGATAATAGAAATAAATATTTAATGTTTCTTTACATGGTTGTCAGATTGGGACTATTTGGTTTTTATAGTTCATATATTTGACTTTCTTACTTTATAATTGACATTATTTGTTTCTATAGTATTAGATATATTAATATTTCATATAAAAGAAATTAATCCTTATGCTTCGTTTTATAATAATTATATATGAATTAAACATTATGTTAAACTTAATAATATTTGTAGTTTGATTTCCTCATTAATTCATTGATTAGAAATTATTTATTGATAATTAAAACATCTTTACTTAAGTTTGTAATAATTAAAAAACGTTTATTGTTTAAAAATGTAATAAAAGCAAAAATCCATCAGAATTTTTAATATAACATATTTTCCAGTATTAGATTAAATATAACCGAATAATGGTGTAAATTAAAAGAATAACAAAATAAACTTAATTTACTTTTTGATCAGCATCTTTTGTATTTCATTAAAGAACATTATATTTAAAATAGAAGACAATATTTCAAAGTCAATACGTTTTCCTAAATTTTATTCTCTAGACAATTCTGATCACTTGTTGAACGCTTACAAAAATCTGAAGCAACAGATACAAGTGTTTTTACAATAATGAATGTGAAAATTCAAAACGTATTTGTTTAGAATAGAAGTTTAATATAGATTTCAACAAAATAAGGATGTTTTAAGTTTGTATATCTATATAAAAAAAAATGAAATTGAAAAAATTGAAATTGACTCTTAACTATGTCTTCATTGAAAAATAAAATGTGTCCATTTGTTTCTCATATATTTGTGTGAGGTGGTGTTTGTTTTTGTTGGTGTTTTTGTGTGTGTGACCTTACATATGTTATCCTTTAAGGTTCAATTGCGTACCATTTCAGTTTATCTAATCAACATTTTTATTAATATAATTTTATAGATGACAGTGTAATTCTAACTCTGACACAATTTCCCTGTAAACAACACAGTTATCTTTAAAAATACGACATTTGAATTAATTCAACCTGGCAGATCATTAATCAATAAAATAAATAGAAGACAGCCACTTATATTGATTAAAAATAAATGAATTATTATTCAATATAAATTAATAATCAATATAAAAATAATTAATTATAAATTAATTATTTTTTATGAATCCACTTTGGGATTCATTAAAATATTACAATTTTTTCAACAGCGCAAATTCTTTCCCTAATGATTTTCACTCTAATTCAAATTATATATATTTTTTTGTAACTAATAATGTTCGATACTTGTTTGTTGATCATTGAGATTATTACAGAGCGCTAAGATCTAGAAAAATCTTGTATCTTAATGCACTGATGATGCTGAAGTAGCCATGAAATGAATATGTTTGATCAAGAACAACTTGTATGTAGAAATAATAAATTCACTGATGAAATTTTATTTAACTATATTTTTAAAACATATCGCGAACGTTTTTCAATTTTTTTAATTAAGTTCTTTTATTTAAGTATGCTTAAATCGATAGAATTAGTTTATGACTGATACTGAATAATGTAAATTTAATTATTAAATAGTAATGAATTTTATAAAAAAAATTCAAAACAGTATTTTACAATCTTTATGGGGAAGATCCAATAAATATTGAAATACATTTTCTACTTGATTCAGATGAGTGTCGAGTTACGAAGTAGTACTGGTTTTTATAAAAAAATGATAATAAATTTACATTGTTGTACTACATAACCACTAAATACATATGAGGAGTTATACAATTAGACTGTATAATTTGATTCCATTTAGGTTTCTACATGGAAGTATTAAAAGTGGGCGCAGGAGTTAAGAAAAGTCATGTTACTTTTTATTTAGTATTTTAGTTCCATTTTATACTAAAATATAATTGAACTAAAATACTAAATTGAATATAACATGTTTTTGTTTAATTTTTGCGTTTTTTTTAAATATTTTCTTGTGGTAGACTAAGTTGAATCACCTGTATATATATATATATATATATATAATTATATATACACTCACACACACACACACATATATATATATATATATATATATATATATATATATATATATATATATATATATATATATAATTATATATACACACACACATATATATATATATATATATATATGTATATATATATATATATATATATAGAGAGAGAGAGAGAGAGAGAGTTTATAATATAAATCTTTTGTCTTTTCTTTTAAATATAGAAATGTTGATTGAATTGTAATAATAATGTTTAATAAATCTCTGTGTGAATAAATTTATTTCTGTAATTAATAGACGGAATGTAAATAAAATTTTACTTAAAAATATACATATATATATATATATATATATATATATATATATATATATATATATATATATATATATATATATATATATATATATATATATATATATATGTGTGTGTGTGTGTGTGTGCGTACGAATATTTGTATAAATGTAAAGTGAGTGAATCAGTGGTTGTGAATGTCATCGTTTTTTATATTTTAAAAATCATTTGTACGGATAAAATTGTCGCCTGTGCGGAAAAGTTGCTGAAATTTATGAATACGTGATAGAAGAAAATATACATTTATACATCTTCGTGCCATTACGTTTTTCGTATGAGAAAAATTGCATGTATTTTAAGTTGACAATGATGTTGATATATAATGTTCGTTACACGCTAACGAAGGAGAATAAATTGAAAATAAATTACGCCTTTATCAAATTAACGTCGTCTAAATTTGGATTTTTCATCAATTGCGATTTGTATCTATTAGCGTAGGTGGATGTTAGTTCATTATTATTTTAAAACTTCAAGGAATGTCATTTCATTTCAAGAAAGTGTCTTTTTGACGAAAATATCTATAAATGTGTTCAAATTTATGCAATGATGTCATAGTGTCAACTTGTATTTTTGTTATACACTCGTATTATATAATATAAACTCAGTTCATCTTTTCATATTTAATAATTTTAGAGTTGAAAAGCTATTATTATACTTTATAAAAATAGCTATATAAAAATATAATTAGTATAATAGAAAATGTTAACTTAAACATGTGTAAACTATCGAATAATAATAATTATTATTAATAATACGTGTATCACTTCTCACTCATAACAGTATTAACCCAAAATATATTATTTTGAAAGTGTATTTATCTAATGAAAAATGATATATTTTGCCTTGGTTCAGTGTTTATTTTTCACGTAAAAGTTTATTTATTATTACTTTGACTACTTTTAGTATGATTTCCATTACAAAAATGATTCTAGTATTTATATAGTGTAGGTAAATGTTTCAACACGGTTATTTACATTATGATTACGATATATATATATATATATATATACTTTTATTTAAGAGCATAAAAAGCATCAAAATTTACATATATAAAATTAAACATTAAATTGAATGAAAAATGAAACCTGAAATATATTTTATATTACATACACGACAAGAAATATATATTAATTAGAATTTGTACAGATTTTCCATAAAATATTCATAAATGTATACAATTCGCCGAGATCGTCTCATTTTTCAAAACACTCATACATACATTTATCACGATATATGTCTGTATGCACTTAATAAGAACAATAACTCCTCGACAATCCGCAACTGTCAAGCGAGCTGAGTACGGCTGAACTTCTAATTACGAGAATACACTAATCCCGCAGTGAATTACGAACAGAATAATATTTATATACACTTTATATATATATATATATATATATATATATATATATATATATATATATATATATGTATACGTCAATGTATATCCATAGAACAAGAGGAAGTATTATATATACGTATGTGGACAGTGTCGAATAAGGCCAGAATTAAGGACATAATGGAAAGAATTAAACTTTTAAAGTAGGTTGGACATGTTGCCAGAATGAAAAATGATAGATCGACGAAAAAAGTTGTTGAATATGAATCCCGAGAGAACAAGAGACACAACAAGAAGAAGATGGATAGATGATCTGATTGCTACATGTTGTATGTATGAAGTATACTCAAGAGAAACAGAAGTGGAAGCAGTTAATAGACGTTTGTTTTTTGTACTTTAGGGACTTTTTGAGATGTATAGATTATATATATATATATATATATATAAATTTATTATTCAAGTTAATCATTCATATATTTTTATAAATGATTTATTTAAAGTTTTATTTTAATTTATTTTTCCACCACAACCGTATTTTTAATATATATATATATATATATATATATATATATATATATATATATATATATGTGTGTGTGTATGTGTGTGTGTCTGTATTATCTAATTTCTACTTACAACTTCTGAATATTCTTTTTTAATAGGAGTGAGTTTGTTATTAAAGATTAATGAGACATATTTTTCGTAAGACTTTAAAATAAAATAGTGATTTAACACATTCTCTTACACCTTCTTTTTCTTACCTATGCATGTAAGCAATACTTTTATCCTATCATTATTATGATATAATGAAAGAATATGATAATTCAATACGATAATACAATTATTGATATTTTATTGACATTCTTATACTTATAAAATTTGATGTAAAATTTATATTTACTAGTTGATATTTTATAAGATTTGTTTAAAAATATTAAATCGAATTATTAGTATATGATTGATAACTATGTGGAAAGTTTAGGTAAAATATGAATTTAAATTATTTTATAAATCTTACGTCTTATATTTTACAGAATTTAAATGGAGTATAAATGTTTATATATGAGTTTTGGTCTCTATATTGAAAGATGTTGTTCAATTGTAATTTGAATGAACATTGATTGTATAATTATTTGTCTGCTTGTTGGATTTTATTATAAAAATATAATAATTATAGTCTAATTAAAATTAAATTTTATTCATTAAGTTGTTAATATCAAATAAGAATGTACTATGTTGATATAAAAATAATTGTGGTTTGTTACCTTCAAATTCATATACATTTTTTAATTTAAGTGGTTATAAGTAGTCGAGAACTGTTGGATGACTAACGCCTAACTTTAGTGTAAGCTCTTGAATTAGTGTGAGTAATTTTTCAGTTCATAACGACCAACTTAAAGGCATCAGTTGAATCAGAAACACGCACAACAATTGTGTCATCCAACAGTTCTCGAGCACTTAAACCATCTAGGAAAATCAAAAAAGAGAAAAATGTATATGAATTTGAAAGTTGTAAATTGCAATTATTTTTCTACTAACCTAATATAATATTTCCTTTGACACTAAATCTGCTTTCGTACATATTTAATTGATTTAATTATCTTATGATATGTTTATTATTGAATTTTTTATTAATTTCATTTTCTTTTTATTTCAGGTAAGTGCTTTTTCATTATATATCTACTAGAGAGGTAAGCTGTATTAAACAATATACAATATAATTTGATTATCACTAAAGGAGATTAAAATTCTGTTACTTTTTTAATTAATATTTTAAGGTCTTCACTCATACAATTAAAATATTCTAATCAATTTGTGTTTTAGAAAGCTCTTGTACATAATTAAGAAGTATTTTTTCCACTTATTGCTTTTAATCTTTTCTAGTTATTTTGACTATTTGAAAATTGTTCTATAGACATATAATACTACATTAATTATTAGAATAAGTTTATTCAATTTATTTTATAGTTGTCATCTCTCGTATTTTCAATTAATTATACTGAATATTAAATTTTAAGCAAAACAAAAAGTAATTCTTTTCGCGATTAAAATTATTAATTACTTAAGAATTAATACAAGATATAACCAAATCTCTTTTTCTCTATAAACAATTTATATATATATACATATGTATATGTATATTTATATATATTTATGTATATATATATATATATATATAGATATATATATATATATATATATATATATATATATATATATATATATATGTATATATAGATATAGATATAGATATAGATATAGATATATATATATATATATATATATATATATATATATGTATATATATATATGTGTATATATATATATATATGTATATATATATATGTGTATATATATATATATGTATATATATATATATATATATATATATATATATATATGTATATATATATAATAAAAAATATCCACTAAAAATAATAATTCCAAGAAGTCGACTTCTTTATTTGGAACGAGATTTCCGGTGTTATTCGAATATGTTTATCTCTCTTCTCTCTCTATATATAAAATCAAAATTGTTCATAAAAAATAAAAAAAATCCACAACGCCAACTTATTTATTTGGGACGAGGTTTCTATGATAGCCAAATATGTTTATTGTTTCATTCGGTTATATATATATATATATATATATATATATATATATATATATATATATATATATATATATATATGTACATGCTTATAATTGACAAATGGGCAAACGCAGTGAGCCCGGTGGTTGACAAACGAAGAAAGTAGGGGCAGCGCTCCTTTATATATATATATATATATATATATATATATATATATATACATATATATATATATATATATATATATATATATATATATATATATAAATATATATATATATATATATTTATATATATATATATATATATATATATATATATATATATATATATATATATATATATATATATATATATATATATATATATATATGTATATATATTTATATATATATATATATATATATATATATATATATATATATATATATGTATATATATATATATATATATATGTATATATATATATATATATATATATGTGTATATATATATATATATATATATATATATATATATATATATATATGTATATACACGTGCATATGTGCGGTTGTATATATTAGTATGTATTTATGTATAAATGTAAAATGCAGCACTACTTTAGTTAACATTTTAAACTGGCTAGCGTTCCAATCAGCCGATACCACAAATGTTACAAAAAAATCAATGCCCGATTTTCAATTCAGATATAAAAGCTGCCGCGTCTCTTTTATGCGCGGAAGCTGTCGACTGAAGCACGCCGGTGCTCTTTCGCAATGAACAGCCACCGTGCACGGCGCACACCCACAGAAACCGACCGAAGTGTGTTTTTGTCACATTCCACACTGTCGTTCGGTCTGAATTTTACACACGTACACACGGATACACGCACTCTGGTACAACCGCACAACCCACCGCACACATCCAGTTCACATCCCGTCACCCACAATCCGTCCGTTCTGTCGCATGTATTAGCTATACGGCAGTTAAGTTGATTTCGCTGATGGCCATTTGTATCATTTCGTCGTACGTTGCCATGCCGACTGCTACAAGTCGTACCAATACTTTGTTGATTAAATTGTGTTTGAATTACTGTGCTCGATTAGTTTTATGTTTCTGGTGTGACATTTCGAATACGCTCTTTGAATAATTATTTTATGACGCGTCTTATTACGAACATCTCTTCGGATTTGTTGTTCGGAAAACTAGATACATGTTCAGTAATTCACTTAAGAAGTACTCATACACACACACACACACATATATATATATATATATATATATATATTTATATATATATATATATATATATATATATATATATATATACATGACTCTGAGTTTTCACTATTTATAATTTCCTCGGTTCTTAATGTACACTAATTAAAACAAATAACATTAAAATTAGTGTCAGAACCGTAAAATTAAGTAGAAAATATATTTTCTTTAAAATTATTACAGTATATTGCGATTATAAAATATCTATGATAATTTTTTTCAATTTTATATACAAGAAATTAAAAATAATTTATTGTATGGCGATATTTTAAGAAAATAAACATTTCCATATTTACGAATTTTTGATTTAATTGTATATTCGCTGGCATTACATTTGAAAAATTAATTTAAGATAGTATATTTTAGACTTTCTAGTAGAGTTTTTTTCGCATAAATATAACTAATTCATTCACAGTAAATTCATTCTACTTGATTAATTCTATGATCGTATCAACATTGTATCGTTCTCACGAACTAATTATTCACTCACAACGCTAACTACAAACTCTTTCTGTTCAAAAATTTCGATAATTGATTAACGATCATTTTTATTTATTAATTATATGGATATTTTGATTAAGATACCATCATCTCAGAGAGCCAAGTTTTAGCGTCATTGAATTGTATCCTATAACTTAATTTTTCGTTTTACGTCACCTATTTATAATAAATTCTCCTCTTCATCATTTAAGACACATTTTCAATTTTTTAAAAAAATACTCTTCTCTGAAATTGATTGTGAAATATTATCTGAGAAACCTAGTCTCGGAAAAATTATTCTAAGGTATTTTCATCTTTTTCTGTTTGCTCTAAGATTTGTCATTTTCATAAAATGCTATGTTTATTTATTGTTTTGCATGGATGTATAGATATAAAAAATTATATTTTCTTATTTTTATAAATATTAAGTGTAGGGTGGGGCACCAATCTTGCTAGAAAAAGAAATTTCAATAATTTGGTCATTTTAAAGTGATTTTTATATTTTTTTCTTTATGTTCAGAATTAAATTTTTTTTGACAATAATTGATTCGTAAATATAATTTCTTTTAGATGGCTTCACCTTCATTAACTCAATACATTTGGCGCACCAAAACGTTGTTCATTACGGTAGTTAATATTCCGCGGGGTATGCTTCCAATAACAGCACTTGTCAGCGATTTTCCGTAACCCAAGTATGGAAATTCTGCTTATTGACATTGTCGTTATGGTCGAATATGTCTCCTCCGACGTAAATAAACAATTGATAAAATTTTTATTTTCTTGAGTAAATTGCAACAATTTATGAGAAAATTTCAGCCTAATTGGCAGGTCTTAGCATTTTAACTGCTTGTCATTTGAAATTATACGGAAATAAATATAAATCTTCATGCAATATTTGCGACGCAGTCCTTCAACTCAATCCACTTGTTGCAACCAGTAGTCTAGTGAAAATTTTAGGATTATTATCGATAGACACGGCCACTGCGGTGATGTTCTCAGGTGTCCGAACTGCTGGATTTCGATGGTAAGGCGTTCCCTTAGCACTACCTGCTTCATTGAATTATACGATCGGAGTGATTGTCCATCGGTTGAGAATATCGCGTACACCATCATTTCTCAATGTTCGTTCGACCTGAGGTACAGTTGTACAACTCTAATTTATTGGTTATTTTGAACCGTTTCCATTTTTAAAATTATATTTAATCTCAATTATTCTGCAAAAAAAATAAATAGAAAACAATTAAGACAATGGAAACATTTATTTTTTTGTAGCAGGATTGGTGCCTTATTCTGTATGTCTTATTATTTTTTTTTAACTTCTGTACTAAAGGTGAAGTATATTACAACTTTTCAATATATACTGTTTATTTTTCACAGTTGAAATTATGTATTTTTAAGTACAGTATAAAAAAACTCTGAGACAGTATTCTAATTTTTCTTAATTGTATATCTATCTCTCTCTCTCTCTCTGTGTCTCTCTCTCTCTCTCTCTATATATATATATATATATATATATATATATATATGTGAATGAATAATATATAAGAAACAACTTAGGTATTTTTTAAATCATTAAAACATCTTGAAATATTTACCGAAATAAAACTATATTTAAGGTTTGGTTCTAATTGTTTAATATTCATATTTAAGAACGTTGGTTTTAAAGTGTTTCAGTTATAAAAAAATAAATTTACTTACATTTTTAAACTATATAATAAAAAAATTCACAAAGATAAAAATTAAAATATCTTTATTCATCTACTTTGTTCAAAATATTGTTATTGAATGATTTTTATATCCAAATAAGTATATACTTTTTGATATTATTGCATCTTTTATTAAAATTACATTAACAAACTTTTAAATCAAAAACGTGACATGTTTTTTAAAAATATATATTAAAAAATTGTTTTTATTTTAAATGTATATTTATTTTTTTATTGTATGATTTTATTTTATTTTTATTTAGTTGAATAAGTGTAGTTAAGATATATATATATATATATATATATATATATATATATATACATATATATATATATATATATATATATATATATATATATATATATATATATATATATTACTTTCTGGAATAAAACAGATTTCATTTTGAAAATGTTACAAGCGTGAAATCAGGAGCTTGATTTCAATAGGACTTCGACCATTTGGGTCAACAAGGACACGTACTTGAGGTCACACTCGATAAAGGTTCGGCTCTCAAACTACATGTTCAACGTGTTTAACAAGGCGTAATGTCAGTTATATCCATTATATCTGAGCAAGAATGAGATATTGTTATAAAACTCTCTTGTATTCAATTCATTATACAAACTCACCAGTTATCAAACGTAGAATATTCATTGACAATGTGATCATTCCTGTTAATTAATTTAGCTTCCAATTTCTGAAGTATTGAATTTACACACACACACATTTCTGTTCCTATTAAAATGTTTTACTTCTGTAAAAAAATATTTCTTTAAGTAAAATAGAAAAAACTTGGAATAAGGAGTACTTTCAAAGGAAAGAAACTTTCAATCGAAATTCATAATTGCTAAGAATTAATAATCAATGAGATTTGTGTAGAATATTATTTAAATCCTTTTGCAATTTATGGAAATAAAATAAATACAATCGAAGGATAAATTAATCTACGAGTAATTACATATGTTAAATTATTCCAATTTTTTTTGAAATTTATTTTGGTAGAATTTTAACTTCTTTAATAACATTAAAAATGCTGTTAATAAAAATATTTAATTCTTTTAAATATAAAAATTAATACAGTCATATTTTATTTTATTGAAAAGAAAATATTTTATTCCGTGTATTAATTTAAAACTATATTTTTATTTTTTAAATAAACACATCTTGTATAAATAACAGTTTTTCAGTACAACTTTACGTAATCATTATTTTAATTAACGCCAATTAAACCAATTAACGTTGTTATTTATGTTACTTTCTCGACTAAGTAGTAATTGCAATAAAGTAAAGCAGATTATGTTAGGATTAGTGTTGACAGCGACGGGAGGAGTTTAGGAAATATAAAGCGTCGGCGTAGAGTTCGCTCAAAACTCTGAACCCTGCTTTCATCATAAATCATTCAGATAATAAAGTTGCTTGTATAAAGTAATTTAAAGTGTGTAATGATTTTAAATTGGGTAATATGCAGCAGAAAGAACGTTTAACAAGGTGAACTGTGCTGGAATCGCCTTTTCTACAACGAGAATATTTTTTAATCGTCGAAATTAATTAATTTATAAATTATACACATGCAAAAACATAAATAATCATACGCAAGACTTATCATAAGGGATCGTTTATTTTTTGTAAAGTATTTTAAATACACTTTTACTGAATTACAAATGAAAATACAAGATGTATTTTTTGCATTTATAAATTAAGCGAGGGAATTATTAATTTAGAATATTTATTTTGTACTTTCGACTTCAGTTGTAGACAATTGTACATTTTAAATTTATACAATACTGTTTATACAAATTGTTTATTAAGAAAATATCTGAATGAAATCGTACATTTTTATTTATTTTTTTGTTAGTTTTATGAAAAAGTAAAGAGAATTTTTTGACCAAATATATTTATGAATAAACAGTTGAGTAATCTTTAATCATCATTAAAATATTTCCTTTCCATTTCTATGGCCGAAATCCAACCTTCTGGTAATTTTTCTATGCATGAAATAATGTATTGCTAAACGATAAAAAATTTAATGATGAACTTATTATAGGTATTCTCGATTGTATTGCTTTAAAAATATAGGATCTGATACAACAGATAATCTAAAAGATCCGAGCCAAGTAAATAATCTACTTGAAGGAGAATTTTCAAATATATTTGCATGAAAATTTCCTATACGAATGCGACCAGTTTTTGGTAAGGTTTGTCATTCAGTAGAATGAATTTCCATCTCTCTTGCCACGCAAATCGTTTTTTAATCTAGTTTCTTTTTCAAGCAATGTAATTGCAGTCTTACTGAACGACAAAAGTTCATAGTAAATAATATTTTTTATGTCCTGCCAGATATAGACAAGAAATTTTCTATTATGAATATTTGCCTTCATATTCAGTGTCTTTAGTTCATCTTTATCCAGAAACTTATTGAGGATTATTATATATTATTATTATAGTATATCTATGATTATTATAGTATATCCATCTATTTTTCATCTCTAGTATCTATAATCTATAAAATGTGATTCTTTCTATTTTATGACCAATAGAGAAACTTATATGTTGAGTTGCTATTCTATCCTACTCTCGGAAAGTTCATGTGCAATCTTTTTTTTGATTCTTTTCCACAGAATAAAACTTTCTAACCGCTATCGATTAATTCAATGTTAACTTATATAAGTTATATTGCTGATTGTGGAACATTTAAATCCAAAAAAGTTTACAGTTTATCATTTCTTTTTATTCTGATGATGGATGAGTTGTGTGCCAAGCACCCACTTTCTATATATAAACTGGCATGCAAATCTAGAAAAAAAGAGAAGAATAAATCATTGGTTTTCATTTTCTGAGACCTTCTAAAGAGCAGTTGATCGAATGAAAACTAAATAAGCATTTTTAATTTTGAAAATTAATCATGACACGTACTTAAACCTTCATAATCTTTTTTGTGTCAAATAAATCCATTCTGACGTATTTACAGGATATTTATGAAATTATACATAAATAAATGACTACACATATAGAGATTTTCAAACCAATTAACGGTATGTTTCTTTTAAGTGTAATAATGTATATATACATATAGTATTTTTAGCGTTATTTAAGTGTAATGCTCTGAAATATAAGATATCACTAACATTTTTTTTATCAAAAATATTACAAAGAATTTTGGTAGTATCTTCAAAAATATTATGTAAATATTTAATTTTTTTGCGTATATGTATGTATAAGAAAGAGAATTATATAGTTAATTTGTAAACAAAAAAAAAAACGCTTAGAAAACACGAAATTATTAACGTAAAATAACTTTATTTTATCAGTTTTCTACAAATATTGAATTAATATTAAAGGACTGTTATTAAATTCAATTTGAAAATGTAAGAAATCTATTTGACAAATCGGATCGAACCTCTTTTCCGACAAAAGAATATAATCCAGTCAAATAAGTTACTCTAATAGAAAAAGTATGACATCTGTCATAAATTGGCTGACCTTAAAATGCTTAAAATGAAATCGACAGTGGATTTAGAATTCGATTCGGTGTCACTTGTACAAATTATATTTTTTATACGATCTTTTTTTACCGTAGATGTAGGTTCGATATGTGTTATTGACATTAAAGTATTTTATTAATTCAAATTTCGTTTGCACATTGGAAATATTGAAGATGGATATTTGGTTTGACATAATATGATTTATGATATTTTTTATAATAAAATATATCTAAAGGTGTTTGTTCGAATTTATGAAACTATTTTTTTCTTATAGTCATTTAATATAATATTTATTAGTTTAAAAATAATTGTAGAATATTTACAGAACATAAATTCGGTTATATTTGAATTTCAAAGAAAAAATTTAGCAGTTTTTTTGGGAAATTGGCTAAATTCACGTTGAAAAATATATTTTTCAGAGAGATAAGATGTGATTTAGCGCTCTGTAATTAATGGATTCTTCATAAAAATATGCACGAATACTATTAAAATAATTGATAATCAACTATTGTACATTTTTGATCACATATTTTCGTTAAACATTTATTCTATTTTTCAGGATCATCCAGTCCTATCGTTTCATTAACTACAAACATTTGTTTCCGAATCAATAGTTATTGATTTTCATATCAGAAAATAAACAGCAGTAGAGTTTTTTCGCGCAATGTTACAATTATTTTCAACGAAGTGAGAGATTAAAAATGAGTATTTTTCCTGAAAATATTCGACGGATAAAATTTCAGATTTAACAATAGGCGAATATTAATATTTTCATAACTGATGTTTTATGTTTCATGCATGAAGTATGAAAACATTTCTGGTATCATTGCAAATTTTTAGTTTTTATTTTTTGAAACTGATAATGGTACTATAAAAGTTCTTATTGATTATTTCCTATATATTTATATATATATATATATATTATAAAGAATTAATTATAATAAATTAACTTAATTTTTATAAATAATATTTTACAATAATTATATTTTTTCATTGCGGATATGTTTACTTTCATAACTAAATCACAGATATTTACATTATTTACATTATTATACATACAGTTTAGAATCTACAAAGTTTGTTATCATCAAATTACTTACTGCTCATTTAGAATGATTAAGATCATACATATTTCGATGTCGATGTAACCATATTCATAGCGTAGAGGAACAGAAAAGTTTGAATTTTAAGATTCAAGTTGGTGTATGAGTAGTGATTTTGCTGAAAATATATTTTATTTTGTTCTCAAGTATATTTTATTTTTATTAATTAGAAAACTAATTATTTATTTCATTTATTATATATATATATATATATATATATATACTTTAATGTTATATTAAAAGTGTAAAGTGATTTCAAAGTATATGTGTTTGACCAAGTGAGAGGTCACTTTTAGTGGTATAACCAATTATCAGCGTTATTATCTTCCAACTAACCACAAAAAAATTATATCGAACTGCAAATTATATCTTATTAAAACCTTCCAAATTTTCTCCACTATCTATATATCTATTCTATTATACAAAGTGTAGAAGAACATTTATGAGAAATATGAAAAGTATTGAATATATTACTTAAAATGTAGAGAAATAAATAAATCTAGTAAATCTAAATTTATGTCCAAAGCATTTTGTATAAATTTGTATATTAAAACAAATATTCAATAATATTATATGATAAAATTATAATTATAAACATTTTCAAGCCTTTGATCTTGTTAATGCATTGTCTTAATCTCTTCCATCCTTTTGGATAACTTACGTTTATATATGTTTCTATTCTTCATTACTAAATATTTTCGGCATGTCTACCATCTTCAGGTATATATTAAATAACGAATAGTGAAGAACAGAAATTCAAGTAGTAAAAAAAAACAAAATGGTCAGGACTACATTCTGAAATGCATTTAAATCTTAATTAAAATATTCAAGGATGGGGATCAACTAACAATGATTGAATAAATATATCATGATGTTTTCTAAAAACGATAAACGATTCGATACTTAGTTTTAAATTACATCATTTAAAATTAAATATATTTATTTTTAAGAAATTAGTAAATCGAGGTAATTACTATTAATTACTTCTACATGAATTTATAATAAAAAGTATTATTCTTTTATTTGAGATTTATATATATATATATATATATATATATATATATATATATATGTATATACACATATGTATATAAATTATTTAAATTGTAAATATTATAAATTTACCTTCGCATAAAAAATAATATTAACAAAATACATTTACAAATACATAATTTCTAAAGAAATTAAAAGTTTACTCGTTCAAAAATTGAGTTTACTTCGGGTAGGAAACTTTTTACATATTAAATATAAACAATTTGTATTCATAAATGACTTTTTTACTCCCTAACAAACCACACGAAAACTTTCTTTGTCTGAAATGTCAAACAACCGATTTTTGATTAGTTAAATTGCTTTCTATGCAAATTTTAATGACTAGATCATCATTTTCAGAGCTTCTATAGCAGAATAATCTTTTTCTGATCTTTTACTATACACTAAAAATTGTGTATTGTCATTCTTTTAGATCTTTCATATTAATTAAAATTATTTTTTTTATAATTATGGATGAATAATATTCGATTTTAAATGAATCTGCCTCCAAAAGTGTTTTAGCTTATATATATATATATATATATATATATATATATATATATATATATATATATATAAATATATTGTGTGTGTTAATATTCTAATGTATTATATAACAGTATGTAATAAAGCTTTTGAAATGTATAAGTACACACTCACTTGATGTATATACAAATAAGTATCTATAAAGTAAAAATTACTGTGAGTGGCTTAAATATTAATGTGCGAAATATAATGTAAAAAAAAGTACTCATTAAAAATATTATATTTAGTAGAGAGCAGGAAATATTTTTAATACAGTTTAATGTGAAGGTCTTACACGCTTTCGTTACTGCTTCCCCAAAAATCGTTCGAGCATTTCCCCTTCCCTCTTTTATGAACATTTTTTTTTAAAAAAAACGCTCGTTTACTGCATTTCGTTAAACATATCTCTCTGCAGAATTCAGTAAAAATTTATGCAATTTATTTTAATTAAATATCGTACTTTTTGCAAAAACTGATTTTTTTATAAATTCAATATTATATATACATATGTATATAAATATATATATATATATATATATATATATATAAATATACATATATTTTATATATGTATGTATGCATGTATATTATATATATATTTATAAGTTTGAGAATGCCTTCGTTTTGCGGTTGCTGTTTTTGCAATTTATCAGACTGTCTTGAATTGTGAAACGGTGCTCTCCTACGCACCCATTGTTCGCTTTTATAACATACTATGCTCGCATAAAGGAGATGTAGATAAATTTACTTGATTTAAGGTGTTTGGCGTCTGTAGTAGCTTCAATTGTTATGTTGTACGCATTTCTTTACCTTGTGTTTTGTGTTATTATTGTATAGTATTGCCTAGTTATATAACACACAACTGGGTGGTGGTAACACTGTCACGTGGTAATTAATGAAAGGTGCGTGACACGTGTTGTATATATATAACGACGTACTTTTGTCTCGCTACTAAGTACAAATAAAACATTCCTTAATTAGACATTCAGAAAATATTTTCACTTGACGTACGCTACCCACGCAACTCAAATATGTACATGTGTTTTTCTTCGTGCTTACTTTATTGTTAAATACGTAATTATATGTTTTGATATATTAAAATACATTTATATAGTTAATGTTTTTACATATATTATAATATATTTGATATAATTAAAACGACTAAATGCTCTAATTAGAATTTATATTTAGTTTCTTCATGTTCTAATTAATTTTCATAATTAGTCATGTAGATTTTCATATATACATAATATACAAATACATATATATATATATATATATATATATATATTATATATATATATATATATATATATTGAGGAAATTATTATATAAGTGATATCTACAGTTTTGTACATAAGTGTATCTTAGGAGATAAGATACATTTTTGCATTTTATTTGAGAATTAATAATGGTGCTATATTTCAAAATGTAAAGTGAAATCAATATAAAGTATGTTAAGCTCTATATTGAAATTCATATACTTATTAATTGAAAAATTGTCTAAATTTATTCGTTTGTACAATCTGCAATTAGTAAATTATATATATATATATACATATATGTATTTATATATATGTATATATATATATACATATATATATATATATATATATATATATACATATATGTATTTATATATATGTATATATATATATACAATCATAAATCAGACGTGTATTTATAGACTTATTTCTCTCTCTCTCAGTTAAGAAATTAACTATATATCAAAAATTGCTAATTATTCAAATTGCTTATTATTCATTTTGGGAAACCTATAGGGACACAATGCTAATGCCATTATTTTAAGAAAGCGCAGATACAAAAAAAATATAGTTTGTAGGAAAGGATTCATGTGAATGCCGTATGCTCTTTTTTGCGATATAATTAAAAATTCTATGTAAATATGAATGTAATACTGTGTTCACTTATATAACAGTAGAACGCGAAATTATAATGTTTTGTTTTAATAAATATAAAAAATATAATTAAAAACGTAATGAGTTCATAATAGGATTATAATTTTCAAACATGTGTATTATATGAAACGAATAAAATTAATGGATTATCGATTTAATTTTTTTTAATTGTAAAAGTCAGTATAATATTAAACTATTATATATATATATATATATTCATATATATATATATATATGTATATATATATATATATATATGTATATGTATATATATATATATGTGTGTGTGTGTGCGTGTGTAAGTAATTTTGTGGTGTTAAAAGCAAACCACTAATATAATATGAACGTTGCTATCATTTGCGCTCTAAAATAACAAAGTTATGTTTGAAATTTGCTGAAGGCATATGAGGCTTTATAATGAGATTTTGCTTAAGGCGAAAGTTGTTTGTTGTGTCATATATATATATATATATATATATATATATATAATACACACATACATATATATATATATATTATATACATATATACATATATATATATATATACACAAGCGTATAATGTTTATTAGCAGAAAAAAATATTTGTCCATTAAAAAAAAGTAGAAAAGTAGGCATTTTTCTGAATGAATATGAATAATACAGCCGCTTCGTTCGTTCAATTTTCTGTATTTTTTAAATCTTCCATTCGGACCGTTGTATATTATTGGGTAAAAATATCTTATATAAAAATGAAAAATGAATATTTTGTTGAACTAATAATAGATTCTATCTTACGTATTCAAATTCGCGGGAAAATATATAAAAGTAAGTAGTTAAATTTTATATTCTTACGTCATAGAAACTTATGTTTGTAAACTGAATTTTAAGCTTGTTATACAATATTTTTCAAAGATAAATTTGGAGTTCATTTTTTATAGTTACATTAAATACATATAGTTTTATGTTATCATTTTTTTGACGCTTGGAAATTATGTATGAAAAATAACACCTACGAACAACACGAAAATTTCCTATTCAAAATTGTTTATTATATCATTATTGATAATTTTTGATTTTTTTGAATATGCGTATTTCAATATTGATGCCTTTATCCTCAATGTATCACCGTCATCATCAAGGAATTTGTTGCACCTAGTCACTCTCAGAATGATGGAATTATCATCGAAATGTTCACAAACAGCTATCAATAATGATTTATTGAATATTTTTGATTAAAAATATTTTTTGTAGTTCGTGGTGTGAAAAGAGAATTTATTTGAGAAAGCAGTATTCATCCACGGTGTCAGAATTGTATTACCACTTACGTATATTTAACTAAAATTGATTTAGAGAGTGTAATGTCATATGTCTTATTTATACTTAAAACCATTTTTTTTATTTGAAATATTAATTTACACAGTAGAATATTGATAACACATTACTATACTTTCAGATGAACAAATAATAATATTAATAAAAGTCCCTACTTCCAAAAATAAACATTTAAAGTAAATTCTATATGAAAATCTATCAATATATTCCACACGCACAGAAAAAAATATCAATTAAAAAAAATGTCTTAATTGATATTTTAATGTTTTGCAGAAAATATTTATATTAAATAATTACAAATTTAAATTTAAATACCATTTGAAATATATTCATATATTTTTTTAGTATTGACATCAAGTTTTCAATTGACTTGATTAAAAATAAAGGAATCTCTTATGGAATTTTTATATCGTATAAAAAACTGTTCACCGTTTACTGATATACCACACACAATGTACATTACCGGTGTAATATCTAAAACTTTTCCAGTACATTACGTCGGCACCTTGTTAAGATGTGTCGTTGAAAAGGAGACACGCTGCCATGAAACAATGAAAAATGAACATGTCAGCATTATGAGACGTCAGCCGTTCAAAGTTTTGGTATTTTTATTATATATATATATTAAAATTTCATATGACAATAAAGTATTTATACGTTAGGTACAATTTTTTTTTACTTATTGAGTTAATATTTTGTTCAACAGAGTATAATCATTTGTAGTATTTGACAGCCATATATATATATATATATATATATATATATATATATATATATATATATAAATTTGTACCTATGTACATAAATATTAATGTAGACATCGGTGAAATAAAAGCCGAACTATGTTACATTCTACTAAAAACAATTTTCTTAACACTTTTTCATGTCGACAGTGTTTTTAATTAACTTAAATAGAAAAGCATGTTTTTCGAAAAATATTTCCAAATGACATGCATATACATGAAACTCGTCAGTAATTTATGCTGTTTCTGTGTTGTAAATTTCGAAATTATCCAAATATGTCATCTGTCGTATCTACCATCTGTCGACATTTATTGGGAGACAACAACAGAATACGATTTTGATAAATCAAAATCACAAAATCCATATTTGTGTCAGATGAGTATTGAACGTTTCTATCAGATTACATTTCATACATTTTGTTAATCAGGGAATGAACAGATTAACAAATATTTATTTTTTTGAAAATATCTTTAATGTACTTTATTTGTCTGGTTTTGAAAAAAAAAATCGTCTTGTTTTTTTATAGATACTTTTAAACATTAATATTCAAAACATGTATTAATTTGATAAAAAAATAAGTATTAAGTTTTATATACGCGAAACAGATTAAAGTTTATTCATTATTTATGAACAGAGTTATATTTTTTAACTCTGAAATAATCATTGAAGTAAATATTTATATCATTGATTAGTTTGAAGTCAATAAATTCAATCATTGATTGATTCAGACTTAAAATTTAACTTTAAATCAGTTCGTCGCGTATAAATTGGTAATTAAATCAAACATTATGAAAAATTTTTATGAATCCACTAAATATTTCAAATAATTTCTTTTTGATTCCACAAATCATAATAGGAATATACTTGTGATCAAATAAATTCAATAAATAAAATGAATAATATGAATTTTTTTGGTCAAACAAATTCAATATATAATTACTTAACAGTTTTTTTATCGATAATTATTAATTGCATTATTTCAGTGTGCCAATTTACAGATTTTCTGTACCTTAGCCGTCTGAAGACTATGTTATTGATGTTATTCTTATGTCTTTCTTCTGGAGTTCTTATATTAGAGTTTCATGCAATTTTTTTTGTTTTAGAGTGGATAAATTTAATTTTTCATTATTTCAATATTATACATTTATGTTAGATATAAATGTAATCAGATATAAAAATAAAATACACTTTGAACGATATATTTATAGACAAAAATATTAACTTAATACAAGCAATAAGTCCATAGAAAATTTATAATCTTATTTTTTATCCGAAAACTGTATGCCACATTTGCAGTGGTATACAATTTTTAAACATGATTTATAATACTGTTAATTAGATGGCATTCGAGTACTTAAGATTAATTATTGTTGAGACAGATTAATTATTGTTACAACGAAAATATTAAAACATTAATTAGCTGGAATACAGTTCTGACATACAGATAATTTTACTTTCAGAAATTGATTTTTCTCTTGTCCTACAAAACATAAAAGTTTTTTTGAACAAAATTGTTCATTAATTGATTAATGATTATTTATATTCGTCTTTTATATAAAATTCGATCACTATCATTGCCAGAAAAATATTAACGTTTGTGGATTATTGTATCATTATTGAAATTCTAATTCATGAATTCACTGAAATTCTAAGCAATAATCCAAATCATTGAATAATTTTCACTAAATATTTGTAGTTTGTAACATGAGAAAAAATCATTTGTAAAAGTTGTTGGTCGGATTTTCTAGGAAAATGAGATAATAATAATAATATCGTTTTTTTCTAAAAAAAAACAAGTTATCAGTAACAGTTAATGATTTTTATTACAAATAATTTTTAATAAATTTAAAATATATCTATTTGACGTTATTACTTAAAATACTTTATTGAATACAAAAAGGTGATTTTATGAAAATTTTCTTCAATCTTTTGTAAAGATTACTTTATTAAATATAAAAACGTTTGCATATATTATATATATATGTGTGTGTGTGTGTATGTATGTATATATAAATGAAAAATCGTGGACCAAAATAAAATTAAATGCCACTTTCGTTCGTCATTTATTTAAAATAAGAAATCAAATCCCTCATTCACAACTTTAATAAACGGTCATAACTTGAAAAATATCATATATGATATTTTCATTATAGAGCAGACTGTAGAAAAATTCAGTGACAGACTAACAAAATCATAAATCTTTTTAATAAAAGAAAACTTCGTTCATGTACTTTTTTCATAAGCAATTCTTACGTTTGTGAATGTGTTTTATTAAACGTTCAAGACAATTGGTGTTTCAATAAAAATAATGTAACGTTCTCGTGCTCTAATTGAAACTTTCACGTCATTTCATAAAATTAGTTTGTTAATTGTAATACTGTTTTTGTAAACATTAACAGAAGTATTTAACTCTTTATAATGCAGACTTATATTGAATATTATTTTACTATGTGGATAAATTTATTTCAAAAATTAATTATTTTTTCATTTCATAAGCTACAAATATTTTTTCTGCCCATAAAGGTTTTATGTTAATTATTGAGTCTTTTTGATACAATTTATGTATTTAAACATAGTGATGCTATCGTTTTCAGAGCACTAAGGTATAGAAAATTTATACATTAGCACTTTGAAGATAACGCGATTCATGATTATTGATTCAATACTTGATTAGTACCTTGTATCTTGTCGTTCTGAGAATAATAACATTATTATCAGAATTCACATAAGCAATAATAATACAGATTATTGTATAAGTATTAACCATTTTTGATTAGAAAAAATTAACGTGATTGGTCCAATAAAAAAATTATTTCATTTATGAAAATTAATTCATCCACCGTTTCAGAACTCCGAGAGAGTGTAATGGTACTCAGTAGAATGTTTTTGGTATGAAAAATTCTTATGTGAAGCTATTTTACTAGGCAAACATTAATTTATATTCAAATTGGAGTTAAAATCAAATTAATGTTTAGTTTGTTCATATTTAAATAGTTATTGGAAACAAAAAAATATCAAAACTAATTTGCTTTATTTAAAATAAAATCATTCCCCATACCACCTTATTATATCAAGGCATTGGTTTGTTATTGAAGCTTTGATCCGATAATGAAGTTCACGAAATTTACATAAAATATTCGATTTGACATACTTTTTGTTCCGGTGTGTATATCACTGGATTTATTTTCCACTAGGATTTTATAAAATCCGAAATAATTTTAGCTTTCATTCTTTTTTCACTGCATAAGTATTTTATATGATTTAAAAATATCCCTTCAGATCTTTTTAAATTAACATTTTAATATTTTTATTCCAAATCATAAATATTCATACGTTTTATCTATCTAACAACTTAAATAATTTTATAACTTTATACATTAAAAAATATTTCGACTTTAAAAAGGATTAAATATAAGTTTGGTTTAAGCTTCAAATAAAATTCATATAAAACGATTATTCAAATAACTGTATCCGTTCGACAAACAAAAGAAAAAAATGACATAAATCTATACGAACTTCTCTCGACATAGATTTATAGCAAAAAATGTCTTATAACGGCGTTATTTCACAACGAGATACCACATCTGTTAACAGTTAAGACTCCGTGAATACTTCATGAACTTTGGAGCAATGACGTTTCGACGAGACGTAAAGAAAGAAGATTTTTTTTATTTATATAAATTTTATGAATGAACAAAGAATGTCGTGAATTCTTTACGATATACGCTTGTTAACATTTGGCATGGATTCAGTCGTTATAAATATAAAAAACACGGATGCAGTCAGCGAAAATATGCAAACTTTCACATAATAATCGTATAAATCATATACATCACTGAATAAATCATGTAGTAATTTAATTGTGTACAGTTATAATGGATTATTAGGACGAATGATTTAAAAAACAGTCCATTATATTCGAACATAAATTTTAATATATATATATATATACATATTAAAAATTTTTTATTACAAAATTTTATGTCAAGTTAGAAAAGTGAAGTTCATATTAGAATTTATATTCATTATATTGTATATTGAAAAGTTTCAGAAACTCGTTTTAATATTCGCAATTTCAGAAACTATCTAATTGAATTTACTATTTGAACTACTTTTTTTTAAAAAAAAGATAGAAATATTGTCGAATAATTAAGGAAGAAATTTATAAATGAAATATTGCACAACGATGTAGTAAATTTTAAATTTAAAAAATGATAAAAGTTTGACAGAAACAATTCTGTTAGACACATTTTAATTATTTTTTAATCGATAATTTTTATTTTTTTTTAAATATTATATTTTAAATATTTCTATTACAAGTAATAAATATGTACTAATATTACTGGAATTTCAAGTTAAGTTAAAATTTATTTAAAATCATTCTTACTTATTTGTATATCTGTGATTCGGTTCGTCGTCACTGGCAAATAATTTTCTAGTAAACGTATTTGAAAATGCAGTTATTCAAAAGTACACTATTTTGATATAAGCTTTTTTGTAATTCCACTAATAAATTATTTTCTTCGCCACAAAAACCACAGAAAATTTTTCTGGTCAAAAATATACAATCATTCATTATTGATCATTTTTGATTGTTGCTTATGCGCATTTCAATGGCGATTCATCTTTAAAGAGCTAAGATACAGAAAAATCTTTTACTTACAATTAATTTATGTCAGTTTAGGTCAGGCCTAGACAAATCAGATTAAGCCAAATGAAATCAGATAGTGACGAATCTATAAGAGGAAAACAGGAAACCAATTTGTATCAATAGAGTTTTCAAACAAATTAAAGTTTTATTTTTTTAATAATTTGAACATTTTATTTACAATATTAATATTTAAAAAATCACACAAAACTGAAATACGTATTATTTATTTGCGAAGAGTAGATAACGAAAACAATGTGGGTGAATTTATTAGATCTATTTTTATTCATTATTAACATTACTAAGTTTATAGGCAGGATTATTGTTTCAAGTCAGATCAGGTTATGTTTCATCAAATCTGGTCAAATAAGATCAGCACAGTTCAGGTTCGTTCAGTGCAAAAAAGATTTTTAAAGAATTATATTTTTGAATAATTATATTTTAGAAGATTTTTTGTTAGATAATTTTCATTAGGGTATTTAATATTGGTTATTGTTAATTTTTATAATTACTAACGCGTATTTAAATGATAATGTAATCATTTATATTATTTATATAGCGCTAATGAAGAGAAACATCTGAAAAAAAATCTGTTGCAGAACAATTGCTAATTTATAACTTTTTTTGTATATAAGTGCTTTATAAATGATTGCATTTCCATTGCAATACATATAATCAATAACCAAAAATGATTAATAAATAATTATTAAACATTTTTAATAAGAAAACAGTTTGTAGTTCGTAGGATGCGTGAAAAATTTATTTGCGACGGTAAATATTTTAACTTTCAATTTACATATATATACTCGTATATATACATATATATATATATATATATATATATTATATATATATATATATTATATATATTATGTATATATATATATATATATATATATATATATACACATTTAATAAAGTTCAGTTTTCAAACATCCATATAACTTACTTCCTCTTTGAGTTAAATTTAATTTAATTTGAAACCAAAATTGAGTTAAAGTACCTATTCAAATTAATATATTTTATACATATCTATCTACACCTATCTATCTATCTGTCTATATATATATATATATATATATATATATATATATATATATATATATATAATAAAGTTCTAATTTGAATAGCTATAGTGACTTAAATATTGTTTTAAATTAAATGAATCGTGTCTGTTTGATCAAAAAGAATAAATTATGTGACTATTTGAATGGATGTAGTAATTTAACAGTTGTTAATTAGAATAAAATCGTTAAATGACAATAAAGTGGTAACTCGAAGGTAATATTTCTTAAATTTGTTAGTAAAATAATTATTCTTTCTAATAAAAAAAGTTATAGCAATGTTTTATTTATATTTTAATATAGAAGATACAAAAATTTCTCAATGATATTTGAAAATCTATTTTTTTAATATTAAAATTAAGAAAATTTGTTAATGTCCATTATATCAATTAGAATGATAAATATAATTCATATTTTATCTATCTATATATATATATATATATATATATATATATAGAGAGAGAGAGAGAGAGAGAGAGATTAATATTAATTTATACAAATAAATGTTTAGAGAAATTTATAAAAAACGATGTATTGTTTAAGAAATACATCTAACAAACAATATAGAAAGTAATATATTACAAGTTTGTTTGAGAACATAAAAGCCATTATGTAAGAAACAGATTGTTCTTTAATTAATTATTTTTATAAATCGTATTACTTTAAATATTCATATATTTCTTGTATGACTTATACATTCATTTATATCACATGTTCATAATTGAATCACAAAACAGTATTTTTATAACTAATTCTTCGAAAAAAGGAATACTTCACCGGGAAGTATTTACCCACTACAATGCACTCGGAGACTTGACGTACCGTCATAAATCTTGTTTTTGTATTTTGCTCAAGCTCAGATTACATTTTCTTATACGGGGCAAATTATATGTGTGTAAAGAATGCGCACTCCAAAGAGAAACACCATTTAGTCGCACGCGTACTAATGAATATATGCATCTTTGTCAAAGAGGGACATTAAGATATTCGCGTGATAACTTACCGTTAATAATACATAATTGAAAATACCTACAATGCACACAACATACACCGACTGGTGAACGTAGCAGAAAAAAATCAGAACCGACATTCCTGCAGCTGGGCTCTCTTGTTCACGAGATATGAGTATTTTCTTCTGTATATTTTTTTCACTTAAAATATAGAGCTCGTATAATGATGTGATTTGTATCGAATAACAAATTCTATA